>VYXH01011340.1:296869-323365 GCA_013397275.1 Burhinus bistriatus | reverse complement strand
AAAAATACTAGCACGCTGCCCCGCCAGTGCTCGGCTATTACAATAATATAATATATATAGAATATAATATATTCCATAATATTCTAATTGTAAAAATTAATCGTAATCCCCAAAAGACTTCTTTTAAATGCTTCCTAGGGCTGAACTTGTGAAATTTTTTTGGTCTCACGTTTCTCACTGCTTCCATCTGATGGTCTGTACTGAGGTTGTGCAAAACTAATTTGCTGGCCAAGCAGTTTTCTGGTTGTCTTTGAGACCTGTGGATTACTACAGCTCCTCCACTTCCCTGCTACAGCTCCATCAATCTTTGGAAGCACAGCTCAAAGCCAGTTTCAGACATGTGAATAAACATTAAAGTTAACAAAACACTAATGAAATATTTTGAGTACAGCCAGCGGAGATCAGGGAAGAGCAAAGGAAGAGATTAACCAAGAGCCTGGAGAAACTATTCTGCAGGTGAAAACCAGTTTTGTTCCAGAGGCAAGAGACCCAGAAAAAGTACTTGGAGCAAGAGGTCTGTTGAGAAGTCTGTTGAGAAGTCTGTATTCATCACGTGGAAGATAGTTAAGGCAGGTTTAGAATATTTAGCTGAGCTTATCCCTGCCCTTCCCTCAGCACAGTTACAATTGCATAGAAGAGTCGAAGTATTTTAACATTGTGTCTTAGTCTTGGTTAGGTTTTGCCTTGTAGACTGTATTGTTATAACCAACATTATGTTACTCTGGAGAGAGGTTCCAGTTTTGTCACACTGGTATTCCAGAATGCATTTCTGCACTTTCCAAAACATCAAACACCAAGTTATATCATCCCTCCTGCCCAAATTATGCATGTTTCTAATATGAGAAAGAAAATGGATTTGGTAAACAGCTCCTTGCCACTGTATGTACTACAAATGCTTGCTGATCTAACACCAGCTCCTGCCAGAGGCTATGGATGGATAATCCAAGCTGAGATTGGGTCCTTTGTACTAGGTTAAAGAATTTATAAATGTAAATTTTTCAGGCGAAGTTCTGTCTCTTAAGCACACTGCAAAGCATGTTTTTAAATTGCATTTTGTTTCGTTGTCTCCATTTGCCTTCATGTCTTGGTCCCCATTAATGCTTTCAAACCCAAGCCTTCCCTTCCTCCTCCCCTGCCTCCAATTTTCTGTGTGCAGGGTAGGATTTTATTTCGTGCTCCTGTCAACCTGCATCAAAGTTGTGTAAATTAAGCAGCCTACGTGCTTAACTGCCTCTGTCCTTACAAAGTGCCTTTTTTTGCTTGCTTCCTCCATAAAGAGCTTCTTTATCCAACATAGCCATAAAATATTTTTGAACTCTTCGTAAATGGTTTTGCATACCCCTTCCTCCCACAATTACAGATTTTCTTTCCCCTACCATCATACTAACACAGAAGCTCGGGAAGCTTTTTATTCCCCATAGTTTTCTGTTCCCTGTATATAGATAATAAGTTCTTGTGTTTACTCCTCACACCTACTCACTACTTTCCCTTCTTCCCTACCGCACACAGCTCTGCTTGTGTTTATTTCTCCATTTATAAATAAAGAAGAATCTGGTATGAGACACAGCAGTTGGCTTGCTGCTCATGTACAACACTGTCTGTATTTACTTTCCATTTGCCTTTCAACCACTGAAGCATACTTTGAAATCTATATTCCAGACTTCTTGTAGTGAATGATATTTTCTTCATCAGAAGTCTAGTAGTTCTTTTAAAGTTTTGGGGAAACTGAGTTTTGTTTCCGAGTTCTAAATGATCTTATTTTTCTACGTTGAACCTGGTGTAACCTGGTGTTTGATGACTGAGTTCTTGGTGGTCTCTCTTGTTTGCTTCATTGAATGCATGAATACATCTATACCCAAATGGATTGGATTAGTTCACTGGTATGTTAGAGGTCTGCTTCTGTCATTTTAAGAACTCTTCAGAGATGATCTGGGATACGTTGCAGAACACTTGGCTTTTAAGTATACTGCATTACTTAAGTTTCTTTAGCACTCCCAGCCCAGATGTCTCTCTGCCTTTTATCAATGCGAATTTGCACAGAGGGCCGGATTGTGTGTGTATGCAGATCTTTGTACTGTACTTTCTTTATCTATTTCACCATTGGCAGCTTCTTTTTGGCTTTATTATCTAGATTTTTGGACAAAACTTGGACATTTTAGTGCAGATGTTGTGGTTTGACTAAGGCCTGCTTTGTCACATCTCTCCAAATCCAGTGTCTGGGGAAAAACCAGGAAGTTGAATCTTATATTTCCTCAGTGATCATAAATCTCTGTGACAGGGTCTTTATCTCTTTCATAATAAAAAAAGGCTAATTCTCCCTAATACTATACTTAGCACTAGAGACAACATCAATCTCAATTGTACTGGGCTAGCCAAATTGGATGATGGTATGCTGGGGGCTGGCTGAAGTGTTACAGAAATATGCGTGCAAGATATTCAGGGTAAATACAGGAAATGACTAAAATCCTTTTTAGGCTAATTATTTGAAAGCAACAAGAGCCACCTCCTCACAATAGGAATGCAAAGCCAATTACTGATCTAAGCCGGTTGAATGAAGTGTTCAACTATTTGTTGGGGACTTGCGTATCTGACTAAGCAGGATTGCACCAGGGAAGCTGCAGAGTTCATTCAGAATTTCTACTTACAGTGAAAATAATATACAAGACTTTAAGTTCAGCCTAACTTCAGGCAAATCGAGGATTGACAGTAAGGTGGAGCGGAAAGAGCTGTACCTCTCTACTTAGTGAAGCAAAGTAGAAAGAGAAGAGCCAAGCATAGATTGGAGGTGAAAGAAATAGGGCTTCAAAGTTCATGGGTTGGAAGCTGTGAGTACCAGAGAGGTGTTTTGGGAGGTAAGCTGGTGAAGAAACTGGCACAGTTTTTATGAGCATGTTGTTGGCATAGTGAAGAAGAGTCACACATGCAACCACAAAAACACCCTCAGAGGAATTGAGGGAGCTGAGATCTGATCTAGAGGCACCTCCAATGTTAGTTCCAAAGAACTTAGATCAACTCTGACCTCCCTGTATGTCACAGGCCTTGAAACTCCGCTTTGCATCATTTTTGATCCATGACACATGTATTTGGCAAGAGTACACCGTTGCATATTCTTCTGTTCTACTCTTGATTTGAATAAAGGGAACTGGAAAATCCACTTCTTTTGATAGTTTGTTCCATTATTTAATTCCTTGTGCTGTTAAAAATATATGCTTTATTTCCCATTTGAATTTTTCTAGTTTCGGCTGCCAATCACTGGATTTTCCTACGACTTCCTATACCATATTAAAATGTCTTTTATTCCCCCATGTTTTCCTTCCAAAGAGTTTTTATAGATTGTAATAAGCTTACTACTGAGTCTACTTAAACAAATTGTATTGTCTCCCACTGTAAAGCAATTTCTCCAAATGTCTGCACCCACATCAGTTCATCATCCTTTTTTAAAAATGAGTTCTAGAATTGCATATTCCAGTTTTGACTTTATGCACAGCCCTGTGCAAAAGTGAAATTATATCCCTGCTTCTGTTTACTATCCCTGTGTGTGCACCTGCCACAACATCCTAGCAGGAACTCATACTGGATTGCCTCATGTGGCCACTGAATTCTTTTTAAGTATCTCTACCTTCCAGGCTAATCTGGTTCTGCAGTTACACAGCCTTTATGTCTAGATTTAGGATTACGTACCTGGTTATGTGAAACTCATCTTGTTTGGGCCCCAGTTACTGCTGATTATACTGTCTGCTGTTATTTACCCATGTCATTTTTGCCCACAGCTGTGCTGCAGTGATTGATAAAACTTCAGACCACTCCTTGTGCATTGCTGTTAGAAGCAGCTCTATTTGATGATGATTCTACATTGCCAGTTTGTTCTTAGAGCACTGTTAGTTGCTTTTAAATTAAGATAGTGATGTTGATATGATACAGTGCTATTTTGTTTTATAACATCTTATGGTACCATGTCAGTTGCTTCAGAAACTTTTTAAGTTTATTACACCTCTGCAGTTACCTTTATTTGCCAATTTGTAGACCTCAAAGAAGGAAATCAAGCTTTTGAGCAAGGTAGTTTTCTATAAAACCGTGCTGATAGGTGTCAGTTATCCTCTTGTTCTTTCATATTTTTTACATGTGTTCCCATAATTGTTTGGGACTAACATCAGGTATGCCATCCTAAATTGTTCAGTCAGCCTACCAATGCCTCATAATAGTAGCATTACCTTGATATCCATCCTGTCATCTAGGACTTCCTGTATTCTAGGATGCAGTAAATTTAGCATCATTTTATCAAGGAATCTGGTCATCAGCTCTTGAGCAAAAGAATATCTAGGTGGCAAATCAGATGCCTCTACACAAAGTACTGAGATCTGTGTGAAGGCAGAATACTGCAAATTTCAAGTGCCTTTTAAGCAGCTTGTCTACAGCACCAAACTTTTCAGCCAGTGTCCTGAAGTTCTGTACACCTCTGAATCAAGGACCATTTGTTTATCCGTATTTGGAGGAATAGCTGTATAGCAGTCTTTCAAAGGAATTTTTCCTCTACAGTTCATTATTACCTACAGCGTCTAGATTGCTGATCAACTAGGATAAATCCTCTGCCTATCCTGAACTCCAGTCTAGCCAGAGTCTGTCTCCCCAGGGAACAATTTCTGAAGATAGAAGACTACTTGGTAATTGTAAAAATTATATCAATATAAATCACATATTTTATTCCTTCAGGCTTCTAGGCCTGCCAGCTTCACCAGTGTTGCACTTGGTTATCCAAGCATGAGACATCTACAGCACAGAGCAGGATTTCAGTGCTATCTATTATCTGCAGTCTCCAGAATAAACAAGTTGTGACTCTTAGGCTGACTTGGGGATTTCATTCCTGAGGAGGAAGGATACAGTCTCCAAACAGTGGTACTGTTTGTTCCTTCTTTTCGTTTTGCCACAATCGCTAGCAAGTTTCTCCTGTCTGAGCTGTGGCACACAGTGTCAGGGTTGCTGAATCGTTGAGTGGAGGAACACCTGCAAGGTCAGACTCTGCATGCTAGAAATTCTGGCAGGATTGTAACCATTGAAGCTCTCCCCCACCGCCCCCATCTTGCCACACTCCAGAGCAGAGACAAGGTCATGTTCTGCAGTATCATAAAAAGGGGAATAGTGGCAAGAGGAGGCACTTCATTTCCTGCCTAGAAAGCAAAAGTGCTTTGGTTCTTGTTTATTCATGTCACACGTGCCTAGCAGCTGTAGGACTTGTGGGGAAGAACGTGCAAATGGTTCCATAAACAGTGTATGTATTATTTCTTCAGAAGCTGGCCAAGCAATTAATTTTTTTATTTTTTTTTTTCTGTTTGGCTGTCATGTGATAGCTAGCATCACTTGTGTGCAAGAGCATGCAGACAAAGAGATTGTCAGGCATGTGATGCAGTTGGGCTAGACGTGTCACATACACCTTTCTCTCCAGACTGTAGAGAAAACCTGGTCAACCAAAATCCCAACATGTGAACAGTCTCAGTGTAGCCCTAGCCTGCACTGGTAAACAGATCTGAAAAGAATTCATCCAGACACTTTCTCTTTATAGACTCAAGTCCCAACAAAAAAGGGAGTGTTTCCATCCAAACTTGGAAAAGGCTTCACTTGAGATAAGGAATTACAGAGAAAATTAGATTTTTCCCAAGAAAGACAGTACCCTTCTTGGCATAAGCTCAGGCTCTAGAGCCACAGCCATTCTGGTAACATCCTTGTGCCAGTCTCTCCTCTTGCTTCTTTAAAAATCTTGGTCTTCAGAAATTTGAAAGAACTGGATTATTCATTGGTCCATGAACAACCTCACATTTCCACAGGGTAAGAGTGTATACTAGAAGGAGGTTAGCTGTAGTACCTGATGAGCTACGACTTACTGTCCTAGGTACCTTGCTCATTTGCCTTTTCACTTTTCCAGCTGATTTCAGTGCTGGCATCTGCCAGCATACTTCACGTCCAATAGAAAATTCTCCTTTGCTTCCCAGTATTTCTAGTTTGCAAAGGCTGTAGTAAGGACCCTGAAGAGTTAATTTTGATTGAATTTGTTTTCTCTGCATAAAAAGGGACATCATTCAAAACTTACTTGCTCCCCTGCCTTGACTCCCCTCAGCTTCTGTTGAGTATAACTAGCAAAAATCAGACAATGAAAATCTGGGTCTAAAGCACCATAGGGAGAGAAACTTCTTACAGGCTAACAGGCTGAATCATAGATTACTGAACTACAGGTAGCTATGTTCAGTAGTTGGTAATGACAGACATCCTGAGCCAAACATTTTCCTTCATCACGGTGCCTTTTCTGTCCCTGCATGAATCTATTAAAAAAGTTGGTGTCTGCTGAGGAAGCACTGCCAAAGCAGCGGGGAAGCACAAATAACCTGTGAGTCATTTCAGAGTCATTTCTTTGGGGCCGGTTTTAATGGCTGATATCCTTGTGTGGTTAAGGTCGTGCATGTGAGTGGAATAATGAAAGTGTAGGCGAGAGGTGCTCTGAGCTACTAACTCGTTCTTTCCAGTCTCCTCCTCTTCCATTGTGCTTTTTGCAGTACTGTGTTGGAGCTGACTAGCTGGGTGATTTGTGAATCATGGATCCATTGGCCACTTTCTGCATGGAATGTTTATGGATTTAAACTTAATGCTTTAAAGATAAAGAGCTTTTCTGCATTCTAGCACATGAGCTGACTTGAGTTTTAACTGTATAAAGGGGAAACAGAAGAGCACATGTAGGAGTTGGAAATGTGGGGAGAAAGCAGCAGCTAGAAGAGTTTATAAGATGAAATAAACAGTCCCTAAAGATGAGTACAGTATTTTATTCCTCCTATAACTCCTCAAACCCTTCCAGCTGCAAAACCCAGGGACGTTTGTCATCTTCCTATGCACCTCATGGCATGTGTTGCATTGATTGACTGATGGATGTTCTGCTCAGTGTTACCTATGAGGAGCCATACCAGCTCAGAGCAAAAGTCTACTGAGTCCATGTCCTGTCATCAGTATCAGTCAACAGTAAATACCCAGGAAAGAAAGTATTCTTCCCCAGAATACTTTCTTAGAATTTAGCAGCTTGCCAAATGCGATGTTGTTAGTAGCCCTGGAGGGATTTTACTTCTGTATGTGTCCAGTACCTTTTTATTTTATTTGGTCAGCATAAGCTGTTATTGTCCACAGCATCCTCTGTCAAGGAGATTCACAACAGAATAACGCAACACGGAAGGAGCTATCTCCTTTGTTGATCAAGCCTGATCCTTTAATGTTTCCATTAATTCTCCTTTTCTTTTCCCTTCCTCTTTGCAGGCAATTGACAAGTATTGCCGAGTCAGTGGTGGCTTTTCTGGTGTCAAGGATGTCTATTCCTCATCTCCTACATATGATGACGTACAGCAGAGCTTTTTCCTTGCTGAAACTTTGAAGTAAGTTCTCTTCACTCTTGCATCTTCCTGTAAAAGCAAGCATCTAAATTCTAGAAGAATACTGTGGCTCAACATATAATCTCTTGTCTTGTCAGGGTGGTTTATGGTTTGGGCTTTCTTTTTTCCCCAGCTTTAGGGTCCTAGATCAACCCATTTTACCAGCAGAAAAGACAAGTGGAATTCCCCATACAAAAAGCTTATGCTGAGAGAGCTTTAGGTTTTAAGACTTGTATTTGATTTCTGGGATCACAGCAGAGGAGAGGTTATCTCATTTTAAGAAATTCCCTTTGCAAAAGACATTTTTTTTTAGATACACTGACTTGACATGTCTTAAACAAGTATGTGCCATGCTGTGATACTGTAGAACCTGTTTCTCGTGTGTGTGTCACTGGGAGGGAGTAAATGTGTGGAACAAAAGTCCTTCATGCTCTTGGATGATTTTTCTGTATTTATCCCACAGCATATTTTTCTAGAATGCTTTTTATTGTAAGCAAGAATATCAAGCATATTTTATAATCTCTTAAATATTTTCAGTTCAGTCAAATCAGTAGGATACCTGTAGTCCATCCTGCAGAAGCTAATGCACTCAGTTGCATATTTAGTTCAAGGTAAAATGCTCAGTCATTGGTCTTCCACCATGTTTCTTTTTAATTAATAACAAAAATGCTATACTAGAATATGCCACGACAATAAAAAAAAATAGTATAAAGATTGGAATATGTTATGGAGATTTTATTAAAAAAATCCATTTTTAAAACTGAGCTAGCGCGTCATGGCTACTCATCTTCCTCATCATTGACACAAACCAGCTATCAAGAGCACTCTTTTGTCACATGATTGTGATTGCTCTGGGGTTGTGCTTGTGAAGCAATGTCTTCTAATGTGTGACGATTTTCTTGATGCTCAAGTTACATCAGCAACTTTGGTAATACAGTTCTGGCATTGAAAACTGCCAAGATTCCTGTATGGGTTATCTCCCTGAAGTCTTGTGAATGGTATACTTTTGGAAGAAAAGTGTCCGAGTTGGCTATATTCCCTACCCCCCTTTTTTTTTTTCCCCTCCTGCATAACAGTTTGGAGAGTGTTTTGTTTGGTTAAATCCACTGCTAGTAATGTGAATGAGACCAGGGCTGCTATTAGAAGACTTAGTTGTTGTCTTTGCTTACATATCCATGCTACTTTCTGCTAATGTGTGATGGAAGGGATGATACATATGTTATTGCACAAACCTGTTGGCAACAAAGGCTCATTAAGATGCCCTTTCTGTCTTCACAACCCAGTGATATGATGAAAAAACAGTTGTAACCATTTGGCAGTCTAGCATGGCATGCAGGCTTTGCAGAATAAACAGGGTTTCTATACAGCAGCAGAGTTTACAGTATCAACAGTGTCAGATTTTCACGTTTTAGCTGCAGCTGATGTATGTGAAGATTGATTTTGGATATTGGGAGCTCAAAATGCAGCAGGGAGGAAGCAGGTCCTGAAAGCTGGCAGTACTGGTGCCTATTTCAGGCACCACAACATGTTTTACTGGCAAGAAGGGGCTCCGAGTTCATCATGTGTAAGGGGAGTCTGGCTGTTCTGTCCTTTTGCTGGCTCCTTACCAGACTCCTCTACATGGACACAATACTTTGTTTCCCCATGTTATCATTATAAAAGTAAAGTCAGCCACCGCTACCTCCTCTGTTGTCTCATTAATTTTATTTCATTTACTCCTTCAAGTTCATTTTCTGGAGCCTAAAACCTATACTCCCAAAGAAAGAGGCAGCAGTTTCAAAGAGGTCCAGTCAGAGAAGCAATACCTCCCCAAGAGGTGATCTTAGATGATTGATCTGCCTATAAAAGCCAAATCAGAGAACAAAATCTGCTCCTAAGGGACTTGTGTGGTGACAAGGCTGACCTTTGAAGTATCGCCAGAATCCTGTCTGCATCTTAAATAATCACAAGGAGATCTGAAAATTCACTGATGTATCACTCAATAACTGGATGTACTACAGTGCAAGCATTGCAAAAGAAGGCAGTTCTAGGGAGGAACTGAGAACTGTTTATTGGCTTTTGGTTTGGATCATTTCCCGCTTGTGGAACAAAATGGAGTTTTATTGGAAAGCTGGATATTAGATATTTGACATTGATGCTATTGGCATAGCGAAACCAGAAACTGGTATCACCTTGAGATAAATAAAGAACATAAGGTCAAGATAGCTCAAATGGCTACAAAAATACAGACAGAAAGGTTGGGTGTGATGCCATGAGAAAAATGAAGATGTCATTCAGAAGAGGGACACAAAATGTGTGTTATGGAATGCCTGCTGTGATCTTCTCTGCTAGTGATGATAACTTCTGCATCTTCATTCCCCTCAAATTCAAAATTTATGCCTCTCCCAAACGTGCATTGTTGGTGCTCAGACACGTTGGCTTATTAAAGATGCTCGCCAAATTATGAGCATTTGGGCAGTATGAGTGGCAAGAAGGTATGAGTGGGAAGGAGCAAGACGTAGAAATAGGTTGCTTAAGTTATTCAAAGTAAAAGCATGAATCAAATGAGGAAGGTGAACTTGAGTAAGATGAAACATTGCTGCTGTGGTGAAAACGAGTTTGGAGAGCTGCAGAGAGAGAAAGCAAGGATTAAGGAGGAAAGGAAAGACATAACACTTTAAAGACAAATGAAAAATGTAGAGAAAAAGACTAGACATGCAGGACAAAACTGAATCATCTCAGCAAGAAATTTTTATCTGTAAACAATTGGTGAGGAAGTGAAGAAAAAGTAGAGCTTCACTGACTGGGTTGTGCTGTGGATACAACTGGCAAATAGAGGCAACGAAATAATGATCAAGCAGTGACACATGACTGTAGACAGTAGTCTGATTGAGAGAGAGCAAAGTAACAGCAGTCTTAGCAGAGCAAAGGCAGAACAATGTGTGTCCACATTCTGGGTGTGACAGAGCCCGATAGCGGGAATGATGCCCCTTCCTTGTGACATGCCACAAGACGTGTCATTTTCTGGATGGCAAGAAACCAGGCTGAAGGAGAAGCTGAGAGGTCCTGTACACCCATGATGTTACACTTGTACTTGCACAGTCAAGCTTTCTGGAAGAAAGGAAATGCCTTTTGAATTTTAGCAATGGAGTTTGGAAGCCTTGACAAAGATCCCTACCACCAATATATACTACGAAGTATAGCACAGCCACATTCAAAAGTGTGTAGTAAGAAAACAGAACCAAGAAATACTCTTCTTCCGCATGTCTAGAAACCTTAACTTTGTTACATGCTTCATTTACTCTGCATTGCTTTATAATGTACATTTATGAATCCATTCTGCACAATATATTGGCCCATTTCTTCCCACAGGAAGCTGAACCAGCTTCCAGCATGGTGATGACAAGTCAGATATCTGGCATGGCTTAGTGGCTTCTCTTGTGCTTCCTTGAAATCTTTGATTTGGATTAAAGAGGATTAGTCATTTCCAAGTGGGTTTATTCTGTTAAGAAGAATTTTTTTCCAGCTTCTTATCTGCTCCCCAGTCCCCAAAATCCTTGTGCTTGGTGTTTTGATGTTTGTTTTACATTGCAAGTCTTTGAAAGGAGTCTTGAAAAACAAAAGTTACTTGGAGATATTAAAATACTGTCTTTGTAACAACTTTTCATTGAAGCGCTTGATCACAATAAAAATGCTTCTTGGATCGGTATAATAGGGAAGGTTGTGTGGGTGCTTTATAAAGACTGAAAGCAAGTAACTTGTTTATAGCTTTAGCTGCTGACTGGTGGGGCCTGAAGCTGCTGTGTTGCCCCTTCCTGTCTGTTGCTTTGCTTTAACACCCACCATTTTTCCTCTCTGTCTTGATATCTAGGTATTTGTATCTGCTTTTCTCCAATGATGACCTTCTACCATTAGACAACTGGGTTTTTAACACAGAAGCTCATCCTCTGCCTGTTTTACATTTAGCCAACGCCACACTGTCAGGAAATCCTGCATATCGATAAAAACAGCTCTATGAAGAGGAAAAGAGACTGTTTTCAGCTCTGATTTGTTTACATGGACCACTTGAGACTTTAAGCAGGAGAGGAGACAGACACTTGATAAAACTAGACCTCTGAGTCAAGCAAATACTGGCGTGAGAAACAAAGCTCTCCAACATATAGATAAGTTAAAACTGAAAAAAAAGTTCTGTTTTATACATGACCAAAACACGTTAGTGTGGTATTTGCAGGATGGAGACTTCATGTGCTTTGAACCCTAGCAAGACATTGAATCTACTGTTTAATATAAACACAGCAGCATAAGGAAGAAGAGGCTTTCCCATCGAGGGAGAGGAACTTGCTGCTGTTGCAAGGAACAACACACCAGTCATCTCTTCAGATCGGGTGGATTCCAAATACCTAGATTTTATTTTTCTTTTTTTTGTGTTTGATGATGGCATGAACAAAGCAACAACAAAAAACAACATCACTGCACCAGCGGCATCAGGATTTGTACCTGTCTGAATTTTCTAAGGAGCATCTGTTTGTCCAGACTGGCAGCCATTCTCAGGGCTTCTAAGCTATTAAAACTCAACTCTAAACTAGAAAAAACTATTGCCTTCTCATTTTCCCTTTTCAAAATAATGCTGAAAGATCTGTGCCATATGCATACATCCAAAAAAACAATTAGTAAGCTTTTGGTTTGTAGTTCACTGTCAGCAATGTGGGCTTAGTTCATTTGGCAAGCTATAGTCACAGAGTCTGGAGCATTATTGCAGGGGTACGAAGGAGCCTAAGTTTCCCTTCCTCACAAATCCTGTCACATGGAAAAAAACATTCTCTTATTACTCCTGGTTCTTTTAGCTAAATAAACAGAGATGACAACATGAGAAAAACAGTCTCTTGATTTATGTAAAAGGATACAGTATATGGCACTTAAAAATGCTCCCCTTGAGCTAAGCAGCAGGAGTTTGTTGCTTTGTATTTTTCCACACAATTGGGATTTTTCCTAAAAGTTAAATTTCATTCTTTGGATACTATTCATGGAACCTTCTTTGCAGGTATGTGTATGACAGAAGCCCAAAACTGCCTTTGATTTAGTTTACAAAACTCCTTTTCTTCTCGGTGCTCCAGTACAAAGCCAATGTGATCTTCTTTGGAAACAACATAATATCTCTTACATATGAGTGGAAAAAGAAACTGAGGAGTATCTCCTTCCATTAGTTTACGAGAAATGAGATGCTGTTACCTGCATGGGTTTTCTTTTTTTTTTTTCCCCCTGAGTACTCCTAGGCTGGGCAGGACAGTATCACTTAAATTTAGTCTGCTTCAGTCTTCACTTATTTGCTAAAATAAGTTTCATCTTTTCAAGTGTGTGTCAATCTCTTTTTTTTTTAATCATTGTTCCAGAATCCTTACAGCTTAAATTACTCTTTTTATTCCCCTCTATAGCACTAAAATCCTTTTGCAATGGTGTCAGGCCCCTTTGCTGAAAAAGAGCTGTGAAGTGCTCCTTTTCCTCCTAATTAGTGCACAGGTTGAGTCTTTAAAAAAATCCTGATTGTGTTTTCATACTAAAGTGAGTGGAAGAACTCTTCAGGGAGCTACAGCAGTACAGTATCAGACTTAAAGGGAGTGAGTGCTATTTCTCCCCCTCAAAAATGTTTATATATGAAGTTACATAAAAGCTTTTCCCTCCATCATGCTATAATATATCTGACTGTACATTATAGTAGAATTTCCCCCATAAAATTTTTCTTCACTCATCTTTGACACTAACATAGACACAGAAATCATCACACGATCTAAGAAAAAATGCTATCAGATGCTTTTTTTCACAGTTACTGTAGTTTAAGAGAAGGATGTAGAGCTTGGAAAAATCTCGTCTCAATGTTTTTACCTTAATACCAGTTACTTAGTTAATGTAATTTGCAGCAGTATCTTAAAAATAATTTGAGAACTGATGAAGTAATTGATATAGGAAATAATACTGATTCGAGTAACTATTTTAAATTAAAAGTAGCTTAATAAATGGATTCTTCTTACTGGTCCCACATTAATTTATTTTTCTAATTAGTATTCAGTGACTTACTGAAGAGCTAGTCATTTTTCATTTTCCAAAGTTCAGATATGTTGTGTTTTCAAATTGAGTTTTCTCCATCCCATGAGAACTGTTATTAGTTTAAAACTGTACTTGATTGCCTTGATCTCCTAAATCTCTCTGGGTACTAAGGAGAAAGAGGAAAAGCAGACTCTTCTGTTAAAAAAAAAAAAGGCGGGGGGGGGGAGAAAACAGCACTTTCCACCCTGTACACCCATCCACATACACCTGCTGATAAATGCAGATGTAGAATGGCTGCCAGTCTGTTCAGAGAAAGGTCAAGGACAGAATTCTGGAGTCTCAGAAACAGCAAACTTCTTATCACTGTTTGCTGCTCTTCTACCCCCCTCTTGTGAATTAAAGAGCGGCCCTTCAAATTAATTCCTCCATGAATCCCAATGGGTTAACTTACTGCCACAAGAATGCTTGAATTGAGGACCTAAGCCATTTCATGTTATGGGATGGTATTTTTCTCAAAGCAGTTGTATAGCACTGCTATTTCTTTTTTGTGTAGACAAGCAGCAGGTACCAAATAAAGGACACTTGTTTCTCATTTTCCAGTTACCCAACGGCTGTCAGTTTCTACTCTGTCACTCCTTAAAATACAAACTATCCTTTTCCTCCAGAAGCTACTGATGTGCATAATCTATCAAAAATAATGCATTTTATGGACTAATCACTGTGTCATTCCTGAATGTCTCCATCATGAGATTTCTTAGAACAATCTGAGTTTGGAGGTAATGGGTTCTGAGCAAGGTGGGTGCTTAATAACCAAGCACCATGGATATTGAAACTTCTGACTGAAGTGACGTGCTCTTGTTCTGAGTCCTGCACAGAGAAGTAGGTTCTGATCTGCAGAATGGCATTATGTGCAACCCAAAGTTCAGACTGTTTTCCCTCTGGGTACATAAGGTATACAGAATATTGCCATTTTCATTCTGTTGCTGCTGTCTTACATACTTTCGTGAAAATAGAGTGTAAATTTAAGCACAAAATGACTTTTTAGTCCTAGTTGTTTCCCAGTCTTGCACTGTATTCTCTAACAAAACAAGCCTTGTTTTCTTTAGGTAGCTGTCCCATTTTAGCAATTTTTACAATACCCTCTCTTACAGGATGAAATAACAGAAAATCATGTACGTTTTTGGCACATTGGATTTGGGCAAGAGCCTGGAAATCCCAGAATTGTCTATTTCCTGTTTGCATGCAGTCAAAACAAGGGTGTTTAGTTCTTTTCCTAATCCAAGCCTCAAGCTTGCCTGTTGGTCAGGATCTGCTAGCCATACAGTTTTTTTCTAACTTACAGGTTGACTTTTCAGAGCAGCAAGATTTCTGCAGCTTCCATTGACCACCCTGCAGCTGCGTGTCCTGCAGTCAAGAAGTCAACTCTTAGCTTTGTCCTCTAAACAAAACCAAAACCCTTGATTGATATTCTGGGTGTTCATTTTGCTGCCCAATATGGTCCTTAAAACTGTATGCTTAAGAAAAGTTTGGAAAATAGTAAGGATGATGGAGTAAAGGGAGAAGCAGGTAGTTACCTGTGCCAGTCACCCCTTTGAGGCTCCTTTAGCTCCCTACTCCAAATTTGTGGATCACTGTCTTCTGCGTCCCAATCACTGACATATTCCTACCCAGTATTCTACAAGATTTGAACACTGAGTATCCAGGTTCTGCAAAGTGAAAATAATTACTGTAATACCATCCTTTAATGTTAAAGGTCTACCCTGTGCTGACTTACAGCTAAGCAAAACCCTATTGGGCTGTCTTTTATGATCCCCTCTTCTATCCCTCAGGAAATGATGTTACAAACCTTCATAATGTCACTCTCCCTAGTTTGAATGGAGAAGTGGTTAATAGCATGAACGTTGAAAGGGTCAACAAAGTAACCTCGCGTCCACAGAAAACAGTGAGGCAGTTTACATCTCAGGGCTGTAGTAACAGGCTTTTAGCAAATTGAGCCTGTTATGTACATTAGTAAGTCTAGTCCATGTTTTTAAGGGGACAAATAAGAAACAGGCTTCTTGTTACTAGAGAAAAATGAAAGCAAGCTCTTGATCCACACCGTAGTTCAGAGATCTGCTCACCCTGATAAGACATCCCTCTTTCGCTCCTTGAATTTTGAGAAACAGTCTTTGAGTCAAGAGTTTGAGTTGCCATACAAAGAGGAAACCCAAGCTCTTTTGCAAGTTATGTGCGTACAGCTGTAGCAGAGATGGCAAGCACTAGCTGCTTCGGCTGTCACCTCCTTCTAACACATTGCTCTGTAATTGCCCAGAAAAGTTGGGAACCACTGAAGTCAAAGGAGACAGCCTGTCTTGTTACAGTGAATTGTTGCCTTTAATCCTAATCGCTTGGTGGAAGTTGGATTTACATTCTGCCTTTATTCTTGCTTTGTCTAAAATTCACAGATTATTTTTCCTCCAAAATAATAAAAGGGCAAAAGTCTATCTTCTGATGTGGAAACCTGCCTCTGACCTGGAATCCTGCATATGTACTTTTTACAGATTAAAAATAATATTGTATATAAAAAAGATTGAATAAAGAATGTCTTTAAGTGAAAAAGGTGGATTTTGTGTCCTTTGCCTTCAATAGCAACTGCCTGTAGCATTGGACTGTAAAGCTGATCCTATTTCATAGGCTTGGTGGTGATGCAGCTGTTCTTTCCCCTGCAGCTCTACTAGGGACTTTGTCAACTTAAACACGTATCAAGACCCCCTATTACAAAATTAAACCCCTCTCCCCCTTGGTTGCTTTTAACAGGTCACTGTAGTGCACAAGTTTTTCTCAAGATGTAGCTAAATGCACAACAGTTTGAGGCTGTTTCTGTGTGCCATTGTGAAAGCCACCAAATTTTGAGATTTCTACCTTTTTGTTAAATTTGTGTGAAAGTAGCTAAAAAGTTCAAAGATTCTTAGTGATGAGGGTAAAGGGCGCAGGCAGACAAGCCGTACTCCTAAATAAACTTAATTTTCTTAAGATACCAGGTTAAAAACTCTGCCCTCTGCAAAAAGACGTTTGTAATTGTTTAAATGTTGTTCACAGGAAAATTGGTATGAGGAAATCGCTTCGAGTGAGCCTGTTTTCCCCCTGCACCTTTAAATTCACTGGAACTGCTGCTATAGCTCTCTGTTTTGCAGTACAGCAAGTGAATAACCAGATTTGCTTTCTGATTCACATTAACTGTAGATAATCCTTACTGCCTGACATCACCCATATTGCTCATACGCGGTACCTTGTTTTTGTGGTGTGCCATGCTGCCATCCTGTGCGTCCTGTTTCAGTGCTTTATGGCCAATGCTCAACCTTCCCAGGGTGCTTCTGCCTCAAGATGCAATGACCTCCTTCAGTATTGCTTTATAAGAGAAAATTGCTTCCAAAGTGCCATAATTCAGTGCAACACATGACACCAGGTATGCACCTGCTGTCCTGGTATACCATCCATCTTGAGATCCAGTTACGCATTCAGCTGTTGCTCCCTAGGTTTCCACAAAAGCGCTGCATGTTCATGACGCACCCAGCTTCCTACCGCAGTGCCACTACCCAAGCAGTGTCTTTTGCATCCATTGATCTTCCTGTGGTGTGCTCAACTCTTAAGCCACCTCACTGAAATTCACTTCTTGCATCAAGGCATGCTTGCTACGTCTGTCCATGTCACACCATCTCAGCCACTGAGCCCTCATGCACAAAACCTTGCCTCCTTGCTCTAGGACTCTCAAGCTCTCTGTCCTTGTGTGTAATATTTTGGCCAATACTGAAGGCTTCATTACTGTCCTAGCTGCTCTTCAAACAGGATCCTGTCCTTTGTGGTTGCATTCTCTGCCTCTTCAACGGTGAAGCGTTTCACCCCTCTGCTTCTACCCCTTCTGAAACACTTTCTTTGCATGTTCTCTCTCCGAGGATATATAGCGGATATCCTCATTTATTTCTCCTTTGGCACTCTGCCTGCATGTCACCTGCCCCCCTCCCTTCCCTTGTAGACTCCATGATTGTGTGTGTTCCTTCCTGAAGACGATGTGCCTTTCCTATGCATATTAATAAGCTATATTTAAAAATCCTGAAGTTAATCCATAATGGGTTATTTTTAGCCTTCATCTGGTAGCTCTGGGAGTTGGCTTCTGTCAATGCAAAGCCATAGGCATTTTGTGGGCTTTGGAAAGGAAACATTACTCTCTTTGTGCCGGTTCACACATGGGATGCGTGAAGGTTGTTGTTGGTGGTGTGCTTTTTTTTTAATGTGAAGAGCAAGAGTCTTTTTGACAACAATATTTCAGGCTAAGCAAATTCTCATGTGAAAAGGTTTGAGAAGAGCAGTCACTCACATAGCCAAATTACTTGTAGGTAAAAATTCAGGGAAGGATTTGGGGAGGAAGAAAAAAGCACTGCGTGTCCATGTGTACCAACAGTTTCACTGTTTTCTTTCTTATATGGTTTCCATTGTACAAGTAGTCTTAGGCAACAGGTATGATGTCTGTTACCATATAAACCAGAAAGCACGAGCTGCTGCATGACTGAGAAAAGAGCTTCATGTGTTGGGATGGGATCACATAGAAGTCCCATGTGAACTGCATTACTGATACAGCTACAAAAAGGAAGAATGTCCCTCAGGCGTTTTTTCTACAAGCCGGTGCTGCCTATGGCTGCATACCCAATCCATGCTGAAGCTTCAGCAAGGAAATCCATGGAGGAAGTCCCAAAGAATAAGAGTGGATGCCAGCAGTCTGCTACATCACCTGCAACAGCGGCCTGTGCGCAGGTTCCAGGAGGTGTGGTGCAGGAAGATTTCCCATGTGGATTTACTCACATGGACAGGTAGACCCATCCATGACTGGTGTCTGGGTCATGCTCAGCATTCCTGTGAATCCCTCTACAGAGCTTCTGGCTTAACTTTAACCATCTTTGAGGCCACAGAATGTATTTTGAAGAGTCACTGAAGATGCAGAATTACTTGGGATACCAAAGACAAAAGCTTTCAGGGTAACAGATGCTACTTTTTAATGAGATAAATCATTCTCCAGATGAAGGATGTATGGTACATCTCATGTAACCAAACTTCAGTAATGTATGCAATACTGCATCTTGATTAATTTGTCCTGAAAATATGAAGTTGGACACAAGAGAGCTGCACAGCGGATAAGGAACAGGATAAAGGAGAAAGTGAAGTATAAAATGGAGAAGGAAACTTCTAGGTGTTTTAGTGAATGTCACTAAATCCTGGTACTAGGGCAAATCTTCTGTAATAGCAAGAAGAATTTGTTTGCAGAATAATAAAGTTAGGAAGAATTGTCAACAAAGAGAATGAAGGATCAGATAATCCTGAGGCCTGGAACAGCAGAACACAGAAGAAATTTAAAACGTCAAAAGGCAAACTTGTTCTTCCAGGGCCTAGAAGCAAAACCGTTCAGTATAATCTGGGATGTTGTCAGTCTGAATTCATTAACATTGAGAAAGACCTGCGTATATAGTCAGCCATAATGATGCAGATCACCAATGCGAGGTGAAAAAAAGCAAGTGAAAATAAGAGAGTGGCTGTGCTGGGTCAAAACAAACATCTGTCTAACCTAGCATCTTGGCTCAACACTGACCAAGAGCAGATTCCCACAGAACAGTAGAAAAATAAGTATGTATTGATACTTCAGAAATGTACCCTGAAATGATCTGCAGCTTCCTGAGCCATAGGTGGTATCTTTGTATTTAATAGCCCTTGACATACAGGGGGGAGGCGGGGCACGTTCTTAGGAATTAGTCCAGTCACTTGCCCAGTCAATAGAGACTGTCAGTGTGCAGAACAAGCGCTGCCAAAGAGCCTCATGGTGTTGGCAAAGCATGCATGCATTGAAAGGGTATTTCAGATGAAACTAAAAAAGTATCAATGTTGTACAAAGTAGGAAGAACACATCTGAGATACGGTGTAGGGTTCTGGTCACCCATATTCAGTAGGGCTTGTCTCAGTGGAACAGGTGCAAGACAGGAGTATTTAGGCTTATCAGGGAATGGAGCGTTTGTGTCAAGAGAGGTGAGAAGAAGAGTTTAGCCTGGCAAAATGAAAGACTGACAGAGGGGATAACTACTGTCCACAACACATCAAGTGGCTGATCATCCTTAGGAGAGAAAAAAAGCTGTTTTTCCTGGAGGACAAACCTGGGAGAAAAAAAAACAACACACAAATTGATACATGCAGTATTTGAATAATTTCTGACAGTGAGGTCCTAGAAGTAGAAAACATGCTGTTCAGCTGAAGAAAAGGATGATATTGTGTGCTTGCCTGCAATTTTAGGTACCTGAATCAAGGATATAGGAGGTCCCTTCCTGTCCTACATTCCAGAACTCCTATGGCAGCTTTGTATCTAGGGCTGAATTTACAGAAGCCCTTTCCTTTGTGCTGTTGCGTGTTTGTAGTGCAGGGCAAGTCTAAATGCTATTGGATGAGAAAAAAAGCCTTTTTTATCTGCATGGATGGGAGTAATTGGTTCACATTTGCTATGTGGTTGAGTAATGATGAATAGAAAATCATCAAAGTACTTGCTATTAAGTTTTCTAACATGGTTATCTGTTTGGCTTTCACCACTGATTTGCTATGGCTGAATCAGAAACAGATTGCAATGTGTTGAAACACAGTGCTCTCAACATAGGACACCAATCTCTTCTTTGTAACAGATTTGTTAATGAACAAGGAACAAGGAGTATGATACTAAAATGGAAAAGAGTGGTACAGTGCACAAATAAAGTCCTTTGTGCAATGATTCTTACACAGCAAAATAAGTAAAGATCATCAGTACCCCCAGAGAGATAATCTCTGAAGATACCATCTGTTGCATGCACTTATATTCTGTTTTGCCCATATTTGTACATGCCAATTTCTGTGATAAGCTCATCTTGTCCTTTATTTGGGTACATATCCCATTATTACTTGAGGTGCTTTATGTCTGTGGGTTATTTCTATACTAATTAATGTTTATATCAAGGGATTTCCCTGACAGTTCTCTGGCATTTTTGCAAGTGTACTCTTAGATTTGCACTGATACATAGTTATGCATTTTGTACACTTCAACCAGGCAAATAATTTCAAAGAATCCATACATTACTGCTGTTAGTACACTCAAATCTTAGAACCAGCGTTACGTGGGCAACTGTGTATATCAAACTAAAATCTATAGCCTGCTAAAACCTGATGCCAGGCTCCTGTAAGCTTAGACCCTGTGTTCCTATTTGTGTCACAGCAAGGTTAGGTTTTCAGGTTTTCATTAGGTATTTTTCAGCTGAAGTGGAAATTTCCCTCAGGAAAAGAATCCCCAAAATCTTTGCATACCCATCAGTCATCAACTTGTAGGATTAATTGCTTTCCTGTGAAGCAGACTTCAGTGAGTTCAGTGACAACAGGGAACAATTTACTGCCACATCCAGGAGACATTGTTACATTGATTTTTTTACTAGCTTAAATAATACACAAATGCTGTTTTTCCAGGTGTGTAGTCTAGGTAAACCTTTCTATATACTGCCTCTGATTTCCTCCAGTTCCTGCTCATGCTATTTCTTAATAGAGCAGAAGTCTGTGGGAAAAAAACATCAACCCCTTCACAGAGCACAGTGTGTAGCCCTGGAGATGTTCCCTCTGAACAGGTTTTGTTCAGAGCCAGATGCTTGTTACCATCAGAAAGATGCTCTGCCTGCGTCCATATTTTACCACTGCAGTAGAAATTTCTCTGCCAGTTTGAGCTGTCAGGAAAGGGCACTGATGTGGCTGGCTGTAGTCTGGTGCTGGTACCACCCTGCTCTCTTCTCTGCTTGCCTGCTATATTCTGTGTTCAAGGCATATCCTGGCTAGTCAGCTCAAAGTTTGAAAGTTAAGATTTGGTTTCAATAGTATGAGACTAACTTCCAAAACGGTGACATTTGAACACTAGGTTCAAATGTCAAACACTCATTGTCCGTCTCCCAAATGCGGAACATCCTTTGCCCACCCCTGTGTGTGTAATACCTGATGCAGCTGACTCACCAGGATGTTCAGAGTCCCCTGCTTCAGCAGCCAGCAAGGCTCAGCGGACCCAGCCAAGCACAGGGGACACAGCAGTCTGCCCTGCGCAGGTCAGGGAATCAACACAAAGTATGGTGCCGACTTTGTGCTCTGGAACATGAATCGTGACTGTGAGGAGCCTTTTCCCTGGAGAGGAGCAATCATGTCTGACAGGGCGGGTCTGGTAACCTCTGTGGACACCCTGGGATTTCAACTTGGCCTTGTTGAGAAAAGACTATAGTTTAGTTTAGCTTTAGTATAGCTTGACAACCCCAGTTTTTCAAAAACTCTGGTCAGGCTGCAAGAATTATGAGATTGCTTCCAAATAATAAGTTTGAGGATTTTTTCCATGTCTTCAGAGTCTTGGGTTTTTTTATCTTGAGCCTTTGGGCCACTTATACTTTAATATTTCCAAGCCCTTCCCTTTTCTTCCAGCATGATGAAAAACACCCTTAAAAAGAAAAGAAAAAGAAAATTTGGCATAGCTGCCAACATGGCACTTTATGAAATAAGCAAGGGTGGGCACTGCTGCATTAAGCTCACCCTGAGCGCTGCTACAAATGCTAAAGTAAGGGCAACTTGCTTTTTGGAAAGCAAATCTTTTAAACTTATGTCTGACAAAGATCTTCATTCCCCGAATGAACAGGCAATTTCTCCTGTTGACTACTCTGATTCAAACACACACAATTGGCAACATTCAGGTTTTAGTGAGACAGCTCCAAGTAACCAAGTACAAAACACAACACTTAATAACGTAACATCCAAGTAAAATGTTCTGTGGTATAAATGTGAGCCCCACAATTACTTTTGGGTTCTTGCACTGATCTTTATACAAGCAGGTTTATTTTTCCACTTGGCCTTAACTCTATCACCTGTAGTTCTTCTACCACTCACTGCAGGAATGCTGGAGGACAAGGGGAGGGAGAAATTTTTTTTTTAAACCCTGTACTACCTATCTGTCTGTACAGAGATGTCCATGCAGACTTCCAGCGTATTAATCAATTTGTCCTTAGACAGGAATGGAAGGCTAGATGGTGGGACTCTGGGTTTGGGAGATTCTTCCAGACGCTATCTAGATTGTGCTTTGGTTGTTCTGTTGTCGCAGCTAAACGGGGCATCCCTCCCTCTTGAGCAATCTTTGGAGAATGAATGAGAGACCTTGCATAGACTTCAAATAGATGCATCAAGCCATTCCCCTAAAGCTACGTTGTGAAATTTTGACTTGTAAGAGGGCTTGCAAAGCACCCAAGGATGTTAACAGGGCAGGAGGTGAGATGAATACTTGCATGAGTACTCATCAAGATCTATCAGACTTAATCCTTTGCACTGTTTGAATCTACAACACCCAGTAGTAGGCAGCCTGCACCAGCAACCTTGCACTCTCTTACCTGTGGTAAAACCGCAGGCTTTGTGAATACAGAAACTCAGCAGTCAGAATATTAAATTGGACTTCACGGAGCAAGTGAGGGGAAACTCGCTACAGATACCATCTTGTGGTAGGAAGAGGCACCGACTAACAGAGACAGCAGGTTTAAACTGTGTGAAGCAAGCGTCAATCCTATCGAATAGCTGATCATAACCTCCTTCCTTTCCAAGCAAAGGATGCCACCGAGGAGTAACTAAGCTCAGATCTCGCTCTGCCCGGTATGTCCTATTGCAGGAGCTGCAGGGAGAGGACACACAAGAAAAAGCACGGGTTTACACTGCACTGCACTCACCCCACCCAGTGGTCAGTCCATGATGTTCCTTGTCCAAAACACCTTCCCCTGTGAAAGGGTGACAGAGATCAGAACGCGGACCTGGTCCATATACTGGGATGTCACCTGGATCAGCCCAGTGGCCACTTTCCAGCTGCCTTTCCATCACTGCAGGAAGCTTTGCCCTCGACACCTCTGCCACCAGCAGTCTGGGCCCTGGGGTCCACCACGCGTTTCAGAGCACAGCGCATCTGCCCACTCCCTGCTGTTCCCACAGCCTAAGTCCCAGCACAGAGGCACTGACAGGACAGCTGGGTGGAGGAGATCCCAGCTGGGGTCTGTGTCCTGCAGTGGGACCTGGTCAATTTGCAATCTATTGCAAATGTTACAAGAGCTAACCCGTTGTCACATTTTCTTCCCTTCCCTCATAGCAACACCACAAACAGAGAGTAGAAGGTAAATGAGATCATTGTAAAAGTAACTACTTTCTTGCTGTAAATATATAACTAGTAAATTTAAGAGGGCTGAGGAAAAGTCCCTAGAAGCAAGTAAACTTGAACACTGAAAACGGCTGCCTCAACCACTTACAGGCAAAACCTACCGTGCCGTGCTCAGCGTTGAACAGTTTTCATGTCTTGATTATTCCTTGTGGCTGGCCAGAAAGACCACACTGCTCTAGCAATACCTGTGTTTATTTCAAGCCTCATAGACAGGAGACAGCAGTTGCAAGATGGACCAAAAGAAGCCTGCCATGAGAGTGACTGTCTTGAACACAGCAGTGGGTATGCACCGTTCCTTATGTCATCAGCATTTAAAAGTAAAGCATGTAGAAGGCCCATGTACATGTAAAAATCCAGCATGCTTTTGGTCTAGATTAATTAAAAAGCTTACATACCTGAAGTTGCATGTGGGATGATCAGAAAAATGTGTATCTAGCTCCTGATGAAATCACCACATTGAAAAATCTGAGATGCAAGAATATTTGAAAAAAGAAAATAGCATGTAATGAGAAACTGAAGATCCTCCATTCATGTAATTTTTTACAGAAAAATATGAAGGGATAAGATGATTACAGAGTATGTAAGTACCTTCACTGCCAGGAATTTCAGAGTTCTCAAAAGCTTTTTATTCTAGTAGAGAAGCATAACAAGAAATCAAAAGCCAGAAACTGAACCTTGACAAATCCAGACTGAAAAGTAAGGTATAAATTTTTAACAATGAAAAGGCTTAATCACCAAACAAAGTGATATGGTCTTCTTCCTTTGACACCTATGGATGAGGTCTGGATGCTTTTCTGTATTACATGTTTCAGTCAGGCCCAAGTTATTAGGCTCAGTGGACATAAGGGGGTGAAAGTCTATGGACTACATTATTCAGGCAGTAAGAATAGATCATGCAATTATCCCTTTTAGCCTGGAGAACTCTTGCAATAATTTAAAAAAGGCTTGGATGACTTTCTGAAGAGTATCACTTGGTAATTAATCTGAGGAGAAAGTGCTGGAGCATCACTTTGAAAGAAAGCGCTTCAGACCAGGCTGAGCCTTACTGAAGGAGAAAGTCCTTGACAAGGGATATGGGTGAGACACTGGGTTTGGAGTGTAATAGCTGGTTAACAAGCTAGGCAAAGTCTCCTGTGTACTGCCATCTTAAAACCCTTTAATCATGTTGTCTTTTACAAAAACTCAGAAATACCTATGAAGACTCACAAAGGCAGATTTATTATGGCTATTCTGTATTACATGGTAAAGACTCCTTTGGAGTGAAAGAACTTGATGGAGAAATGCCTCTCGATACCTTTTTTGACTATGGTCTAGACAAGTGGTCTGTGCGGTGGTTGGGGAACTGATTCTTTATTTTTGGTTACTGTTCTTCTCCCTTTCTTAGATTGGTCCTCAACTAATGAATTCAAGTGCTTGCTTCTAGCACTGGAGAGGCACGTTGTATTTAAGAAATGTAAGAAGTTTAGGTATGTGAATGAGGAACTTCTAAAAATAAGAAGCATTGGTATGAGAAAAAAAATCCATGGCATGGCCAGACATGAATTCCACTTATCCAGTGGTTTTTGAACTTAGATGGAGATGCAGATGCAGAGCTTTAAAGAGGGAGAAGAGCATTACATGGGACTACAGGGATCATGACAAGAACTGGTGAAATAAAGATGTCTTTTGAAATACATCTTACTGTACTCCCACTTTCCAAATTAGCTTTACAGCAGCTATAATCTATTCTATCTAGATCATATAAGCAACAGGTATTTCAGGTTAACAGATCATTGTTACTCTGGTTTCCTACATAGCAGAGGCTATGCATGAAGTTTCACATCATGATTCTGCACCAAGCCTATGAACTGAGCCAAGCTTTTTTTTTAAAAAAAAAACAAAAACAAAACCAAACAGTTTTGATTTAAAGATCGTATTGAGAAACTTAACATTTATTTTGTGACTTTTATCATTTAGTCTGTATTAATTCATTTAACATCATACTGTAAAATGACAACTTGTAAGTCAAACTTCACCCAATAATAAATCAAAACTTTTATCATTATTGGAAATCTGCAGTGCAGTCAAAATAGCAATGTCATGCTTGTCTGACAATATGAATTCTTCATAAAAACATGCTCATTAGCATTTACTATCCAACTTTCCTCCATTGGCTGTATCCTATATTAACAATACCAATGCCAGACATGCATTTCCAGTATTGACCTGACAGGCACTTTTGCTTCTGTTCCTCTGGAGCTTCTTCAGTATTCCTGAATTTATTAAAAATGTACAATAGCTTAGAGTTCCTGGTCCATTTTAGGAAGCAAAATTCTGTTCCTCTGTCGCGGGATGGAACTATCAGACTCAGTTATGATTTAGCAGCAGTTCAGTTTTATTTGTGATTTGAGGCAGATCAAGACATTGAGTTTTAGCAGCGCTTAATCGTTAACTGATTTAAAGATTTGCAAAGTGATTTAACTAAATAAATGAGCAGCGACTTGATTACAGATTCGAAGATGACAAGATTCACACTAACTTACTATAAGGTATCCCAAACCAATAAGTATACATATGAGAGCAAAGCACAGATTTCAGATTAATGTATACACATATAAACAAAGCAGATGAGCACGCACACACACACACACTTACACAAACACACACACACCACAGTTTGTAACTGCTGAGATCGAAGATCTCTTAATATCGCATGACCTTTTGAGTCAGCGGGTTCCCCTTTTAACTCCTACACGTGTACGGAGAATGGAAGAACATCCAATGCATACAAAATGCATATAAATGGAGAGGCGGATGAAAGAGAGGCTAGCCTATAGTTAAAATTTCCCTTCC
>VYXH01011340.1:238817-296795 GCA_013397275.1 Burhinus bistriatus | reverse complement strand
GGGGGGGGGGGGGGGGGGGGGTTGCACCACCACATCCTCTCTGGCAACAAAATATTTAATAGCAAAAGGTGGTCTTTAAACTTAGATTTTGTACCTGCTGGAACCAGAAGTAATTAATTTCTCTGTAAGCATGTATTGCTGACATTATCTTTGCTTCTTCCCACTTTTCTGCATGCCTGAATGGTAAATAAACACCTTTCCAGCAAGCAGTTTTAACATTTTTTTCTTTCCCAGTGTGTATACAGAAGTAAAATTGTTCTTACTGACTGTGATCCTGTCAACAGTGGAGTTTCACTGATAACCAATAGTTTGCTTTGCTGAATGCCAACAAACTAATTAAATTAGATGAATGATACTGGTCAGCTAACTTAAAAACTAATAAGGCTTTTACTGATGAAGTACATTTTGTAGCCACTTTGCTAACCTGCCAAGCATAAGAGTATATAAAAAAGTAACCGTGAAGTAGACTGAAGCGTAAACTTGCAGCGATTCAACTGGTTTGCAGTAAGCGTGCCTGTTGGTATCCCTTGAAATACCTTAATTGGCTTGTGTTTGTTGTCGAGTAACAACACGGACAGGCTTGTTCGATGACTGCTGAGCAGCAGGGTAACACGTTCGGGTATCCAACCCCTTGGGCTTTCAGGACTTCTTATTGCAGACACTCTGCTATTTTGAGCAGATACCCGAAGCAAGAGACAACACAGATGCAAACCGGAGAGTCCGTGAGGAGGACGGGGAGTACAGCTGCCTGGGTCCATTGCTCCTCCTCACCTCCTGCCGGCCCTCCCTGCGCCCTGGCACCAAGAAACCCAAAGAAACAATTAGAGGCGGAAAAATCCCCACCGCGCCGCAAAAAGATACGACTAAAAATAAATAACATAGGCGTTATTTTTTCCCCTCCTTTTCTGCTGCCGGGCAGGTTTCCCACCAGCAGACGCTCCAGGGAGCGGGCTGCAGTTCCAGAGGGCAGGGGGCTGCGGGAAGCTCGGCGCAGGGGGCCCTTTCAACAAATTTACAGATCTTCACCATGTTTTGGGTTTCGCCCTCGCCCCGAGATCTTTATTCACAAGGCAGAGGGAGGCTGCGCGGCAGGGCAAGGCGGGCGGCTGCTGGCGGCACCGGGCACCCCCCAAGCCCCCTCGGCCTACGGCTGCCCCGCCGCCGGAGAGAGGGCGGCCCCAGGCCCGCACCAGCAGCCGCCCGGGCTCCCTCAGGCCGTCGCGGAGGCCGTTCCCCGCGCAAGATCGGGCCAGGCGGCGGCGGGAAGGGCTTCCCGCCTCACACTCGGCCCCCGCCGGGCGGCGGCAGCAGTGGAGGCGGAGAGCGCCTGAGGGGAGCGGCGGGCCAGGCGGGCGCCTCTGCGGCGCGGCTCCTCTCAGGGGGCGGCAGCCACCCTCCCCCTGTCCGGGCCTGAGGTCGAGGCTTCTCCCACACACCTTCCTCGCCGTGTCGGCGCGGGAGGCCGGGGGAGCACCCGGGAGGCCGGCGCCCCTCGGGCCGTTCTGCCACCACGCTGCCGTGGGGCAGGTTTTTGCCCGCTCGGGTGCCGGGGAGAAGGGTGTCCCATCCCTGCCCTCCATCCCCTGGAGCCGCGGCCCCTGGCGAACAGGGGGATTGCATTGGCCGAGGAGGGGACGCTTAGCTCAAATTTACCAGGCGGCGGGATGAGGGACGGGGTCGTGTTCGTGCTAAAAGGCGGTTACCTGGGATAGGCGGTAGGGCCAAGAGCATCCTCACTACAGAGTGATAGTCCAAGTGGTAGTTACTGCCGCTCTGCAGTCTTGTTCAGGGTCCAGTCACGGGTGGTCTCCAGATGGAAGGAGAGAAAGAGCTGTGCGTGGCCATTTTTGAGGAGGTTGCAGGAAGGGATCTCCCCACTGACGTCTCCAAAGGTGAGGAATACACCAAATTAATTCAGTACCTCTGTAACATAAAACCAGTAAAGTCACTTCTGTGTTGAGTTTACAGCCAAGTGTCCAGGTCAACGTTAATCATCACAGATTAAGAATGGGAAAAATCCTGAATCTGTGGGTGAAGAAGGGGTGTTGCCCTCTGACCTTAAACTAGGGTTCAGTAAAGGCTCACAGTCTCAAAGTCCCTTTCCTTATCTTGCTTTCTTGCTGAGCATTCATGTTGGCTTCTCTTTCATTAAGATGATGAGGCCAATAGTGGGAATGAAGATGACAGTCCCCTGGCAGATGATCCCGAGAACGTGAAAGAATATGAGACAGTACCAGAGGTATTTGAAGATAATGCTTTCCAGAGATGTAGCAAGGCAGAGGCCTGTGAGAGCCAGCGCATGTCAGAAATGCATCAGAGGGACCTCCTTGGGGAGAGACAGGATGGCAGCATTCATCTAGAAAAGGCCCTTGAGGACCTCCACAGTATCCTTCTCCACCCAGAAGATGCTATAGGAGATGCTCACTCTGGATATAGTGGGTGTGAGGAAATCATCAGTGAGACATCGAATCTTCAGCAGTGTGAGGCATCCCAGACAGAGAAACCTCACAAATGTCCCAAATGTAACAAGGGTTTCAGGTGGTGCTCTGATTTAATTAAACATCAGAGAACCCACACAGGTGAGAAGCCCTTCATATGCAATGAGTGTGGGGAAAGCTTCAGGGTGAGCTCTCACCTTACTTCCCACAGAAGAATGCACGCAGGAGAAAAGCCCTACTTTTGTATCGAATGTAGGAAAAGCTTCAGCCGAAACTCTCACCTTAGAAATCACCAGAGAGTCCACACTGGCGAGAGGCCCTTCGAATGCGTGCAGTGTGGAAAAGGCTTCAGTGATTTCTCAACGCTGACCCAGCACCTGCGAACCCACACAGGTGAGAAGCCCTATGTGTGTTCCCAGTGTGGGAAGTGCTTCAAACAGAGCGGTCATGCCAACAGACACCAGCGAGTCCACACAGGAGAAAAACCCTTTGTGTGTGCTGAGTGCGGGAACTGCTTCCAAAACAAGACTCACCTCAAGCAGCACTATAAATTTCACCTGAAATAGATAGCAGGACAGCATTTCCTTTGGGTCAATGAGCATTGGTGTCTTGCCTTAAAGAGAATAAATAAATTTAATTATAAATTCTATGGTGTGATTGAAAGAAGGAAGAAATCACCAAGGAGAGGAGAGGGTCTCTGTCACAGTACAAGTAGGTTGCTGATGAGGTGGGAGGGGGTGGCAGGGTAGGGGCAGAAATGGAAATAAGCTTACTGTCAGCAGGAATGGCTTGTCCTGGGGATTAAAGGAAGGGATGTGGTAACAAAAAATAAGGAGGAAGTTCAGCAAGGGAGGAATTTGGTGCTTAGAAATCTGATTGTTGGGAGCACAGCCCTTGGAGAGATGAAAGGATCCCACTGTCTAACTGAGAAGGCAAAAATGACAAAGCAGGCTCTGGCAACGGGAGCCCACATTTGGGAAATGAGTCACTTACTGAACTACAGAAGAAAAGTTGTTTTTTATTCTCTCTGGCAGCGTCTGTAGGTATTTTAGGAGCTCTGTTAAACCTGGGCAAAGATGTCCTGATTTTCTGGTATGTGTTGTAATATTCCAGCTCTTTGATGTGTTAAGTGCCTTCCCCTATTTAGTAGCAGCTCTGCTTCTGTTATTCTCCCCCTTCCTTTCCTGTGTGTGCCCGGACTGGCCTTTCTACTACTTCAGTGACAGAGCAGCCATGGCTGTGCCCATCATTGGTCTCACTGGACATTAGGATGAAATCTCACTAGCTTAGAAAAATAATGGGTGTTACTGTTTGTTGAACACCTTTTTCCTTCTCTGAGCAGGGTTTGATAACCAACTTCAGCAGTATTTTGTCTTGGGCATCCTGAGAGCCTTTTTCAACCCTGGAAGGAACTGACATAACTGTGTATGTGTAAATAGATGGAGCTGATTCGTAGCTTTACTAGCAGCACTCAAAGGGCTGTGTTACGTACTTGGGAATCTTTTGGAGGCTTATGTCCAGCTCAGAGCCTTCTGCCTAGGAGCAGAATACAAGTGAGCAACTGGAAGGGAGTACCGTATAAATGGTGGTGTCTGGAGGGCAACGGAGTATGGAGAGAGTGGAATGGAAAGGAACCATCTGGTGAGAAAAAAGCCAACAATGCAGGAGACTGGAGGGGAAAAGAATGTGAATAGTGAGGCTCAAGGGGAAGAAGGCATGTACAGAGGAGCTGTAGCTAAACAGATTTTCACCAGAGAGGTCTAGATGGAATAAGAACATGAAGACCCAGGCCCACTCCCTTTCCTGTGCATCATGTGTCCAGCCACAAGAGGCCTTGAGTGTCCTTGGCCAGTTTTGCAGACACTTTGTACCTAACCATCCACAGAAGTTCATTAGCTGCAAACTAGCTGCACCTGGAGTCCTCACTGTCCTTCATGGGCAAATCATTCTCACCAAGAACTATTTTGCAGTTCGTAGTCCTGTCAGGCAGAGAACAGACTTGATTTTAACAATCTTTTAGTTAGAAATTTTAGGGCGTATGAATGAAATTAAGTGGCCTAAAAGTGGTCTGTATTTAGACACTGAGACTTATGCATTTGAAGTGGGCACAGCAGCAAGGCAGAAGCACAGCGACTGTTTCTCAAACCTGTGTGCTTGGTGCAGTTGGTAGCAGCTGGGTGAGGGGTGCCTAACTGCTGCTGTTGGTAATGAGTGGCCGACTCATGCAGGATTGATTTTACCTTATTTCAGTCAATTTGGAGGCCTGGGTTTAAGCAAAACTGGAAAATCAAACATACAATTGGGCTAATTGCAAAGCTAAGCAGCAGGGGCTGATCCTTCCAGCACTGCCGTTGAGCAGGAGACCATCTTAAACCGTATTTTATTGGCTCCCTTACTGGATAGGACGATCATCCACCTTATAAAATATTTTGTTTAAAAACAAGGTGGGCCAAATTGTGTCCAGACCACAGCAACTAATAAAAACATATAGAGAGGGCTCCCCAAATTACCCTCCATTTGTCTGTGATGCACACAAGATTTGTGCCTTGAGTGGTTCTATGCCACCATCTTGCTGGTCCTTTGGTCACTATCAGCAGCTTGCTTCAAAATGCTCTACAATTAACAGAAAAATGGGAAACTTTGGCTCCTGCTTAAGTTTGCTTGAGTGAGCAGCTGTGACAGTGAAAGGTGCTTCAGTCACAGGTTTCTCGCCTCTGGTGGAAGTGTGACAGGAAGACGGAGCATGTGCGTGTGCTGCTGTTTTGTGTGGATCTGCAGCTTGTGCTGAAACACCAGCCTGCAGGCTGGAGCAGCTGAGACACGTGGGTCTGTGCTGTTGACTTTGCTACTGGGCAAAGGGATGGGACAGGACCTTTGTTAACTGCTGCCATAAGATCAGTTGGACCAAATCATGGCCTCTCTGGGGAATTAGTTTCTTTATTAAAACTGTATTTTTTTAACGTGATGTTGAGGCATAAGAGTAGGGGTTATACAGCTGGTTAGCAGTCCTCATGCTGATGTGCTGCTTGTCTGCCATGAGCAAACTCAAATGTGTTAAACAATGTCTTTTTTCTGTTTTTAAACTCCGGTGCACACATTCAGTTTGCTTGGTGCAGATTCTATCCAGGAGTCTGCAATTCCAAATTTCATTTTCAAATCCCTTATTCTTTAAGGTTGCTGCAAGCCTCCTCACTGTCCATCAGTCTTTTGAGGAGTTATCAGCATATAGTGTAGCAGGGAATGGATCTCCTTCAGCATGGGATCGATCTGTGTGCTCGCTAATAAAGGAGGAACTCTGATGAAAGTGTTAAGAGTACTGCTTGGTCAGTGGAGAAGGGTAGAGACATTGACGTGGTTATTTGTGAAGCGATATCATTCAAATAACGTCCACAGTAGTAGTTTGCTAAGTGTTTACAAAACCTTCAATGGGAGCCTGGAAAACTTACTTCTCTGTCCCTAGAATACGACTGGAAGTTCTGGTGCCTGGTATTTGACTGCTTTGGATCTTGCATACTTAACCTAAGATGTTACTAAAGAAAATGGTAATATTTGCACTGGGACTGTCTAATATCTAGGGCACTGAATAATTAAACTCAACACAAACTTCAAGCTGCCAGTATCTCTGGAAATGTGATTTATTTACATTAGTACTGAGTTAGGTAAAATGTTTCTGTTCACATCATCCTGAGCAGAACGGAGAAATTTCCATCTTTTAGAGCTATTTTCAGTAAGTGAGCTGTATGTTTAAGAAGCAAACACTGGGTCACATCTATTTGTTCAGACAAGTTCTACATTTTTGGCCCAAAAGTCAAGCTACACATTCTGCAGAAACTCATATGGCCATCAGAAAAGCATAGGGACAGCACATGTGCATATATCAGCCAAAGTTACCCTTTGTTGCCAGCTGAAACCTGGAAATAGCATGATATTTTTTCATCACTGGTTTTTTTTCCTTGGTTTTCACAAATGTCTTGCCTCTGCAATGGAAACCCTTCAGTGACCAAGGCTGTCCTGCAATATTTTTCTCCTTTTCATCCTGTTAAAGCTGTTGTTCTGCTGGGCAGCCATCAGATCTATTGCAGAATTGGTAGCTAGGAAAATGAGAATGGATGAGGTATTCCTCACCTGACCAAATCTCCCCCTTCTTTCCCCCTACAAACCATCCTAAATAAAACTATGTTGCACTTACGTTGTACTTTTTGCCTCACAACGCTTATAGTGCCCAAATTTGCTCTCAAGTTTGCCTATCAGGTGAGTGGCACATGAAACTGGGCAATGCTCTTGAAAAAGTGAGCAAGTTTTGTAACAGCTTTTGCCATCAGGTGGCTTCTACCTGCTGCGTGTTTGCTAAGGCTGGCAAGAGCTGAGTGAGTAAAGTATAGCTGAGCAGTACATATTTGTAAAGTGTAACCATAGTTCTAGGACAAACTGCTTTTCAAAAGCCGTAAAGGTGGCGTGGAGTGAAAAGAAGGGCTGATGTGTTCACACCATGGACGGTGTGGAGTCTTACCAAAGTAGCGTCTTTGTGCTGCACAAGATGTAGAAGTGGATGTGGACTATACAGTAAAGCTACCCTGATCAGCCTGTACTCAACAAACAAATGAACATTGCACTTTTATTTATTCTGAGTTAGGGCGGGGGGGATGGGAGCATGAGCGGGCTGTTACACAAAGTCTTCATTTAAGTGCTTTGTAGTGATCTGCTGCTGCTGTTCATCGTGCTCTCCTCTGGTTCCTGGCCCTACTTGTTTAGCCAGGTCTCAGCTCCTCTTAAGACTTAGGCAGCCTTGCTTTTCAAGTACACCCTTCTCTGCGGGACTATGGAGGCAATCCACTGAACGGTGCGCTGCTTGGCCTCTTCCCATGTGTAGCGGGGCATGTAGCCCAAATCCTTCTGTGCCTTTCTATACGAGAAGGTGAATGGGGTGTTCAGTAGAGTGACCAGGTGACGGTTGGTGGAGGGGATGTATCTGACAAAGGGCCTGAGCAAGAAGCTCACAATCTCCAAAAGCAATGAGAAGTAATACAACATTGTGAGAGGCATGGGGAGCCGGGGCTCGATTCCAAACCCCAGGTCCTTGGTCAGCTCGTAATTTAGATCTGCATAGCTCATATGAGGAGTGTCATCTGAGATGTAGTAGAACTGCCCCTTGATGTGCTTGGCTTTCTGTGGGACCTGCAGGGCTTTGGCTGCCTGCACATGTGCCCAGGCAATGTTACCCACGTACACGGGGTTCACCAAAGCCTCCTTCCTGGAGAAGCGCAGGTAGACATTTTTGTTCAACAGACACTTATCCAGATGACCTTGAAGAAATGGGCATCCTTCTCCAAAAATGTACATGGATCTCAGCGCACAAGTCACCAGCGTGCCACCATCCTTTAACACCTGGCCATCTGCTTTCAGCACAGACTGCTCTGCCAGTCTCTTACTCTGGGCGTAAGGAAATTTTGATACACTCTCATAAGCTGTATCTTCATCACCATTGAAAATCGGGTCACCTTTGCAGTTTGGGCCTGTCACTTCTATGGTACTAGTATATATGAAGTGCTGGACATTACAGCGGACACATGCTTCCAGCAGTAGCTGAGTACCTTCAAAAGAGAAACATGCAAGTCAGTCTAGAGCTCTTCAAGCAGGGAAAAGTGGGCTTTTTAGATCAGAAACAGCATCTCTGGCCTGAGCTTGGCCAGATCTCCCCTCTCTGCAGCTGGAAGAATCCTGAACTGGGCAGCACGTTCAATGAAACTAAACCTGCTCTGTGTCTGTATTTAAGTGGTGTCAGTGCACCTGTTGGAGTTGAACAGGGATGAACACTTGGTCTTAATTGTGTGTTGTGGGGGTTTTTTATGTCAAGAGTCAAATTTTGCTCTTGCTTATGTTAGCATGGATACTGACCACAGATTCAGGGGCTTGTGCCTGTTGGTTGGATTGACTCAGCTTAAGGCAGAGAACCTTCAGAAGCTGTCCCTCCATCCATCCTGTATGCTGAAGCTCCTGTTTTCCAGGCTTGAGGGTGCCCTTGGGTGGTTTGTTAAGCAGGGACAGACTTAATGTGGGACCTGAAAGTTTGCTTCAAAAGCAGCTTCACCCAGGTGCAGCCTATCCACTATTCAATTGGCTTCAGAGGAGGGCTTGAAGGGGAAGTTCTTCTGTCAGAACAATGCATGATACCATGTAGTCAAAGAGCATAGAGTAACGTGCAGTGAGCAAAGTGATGCTTGTATATGTGTGCCTTCTCTTTCGGCCTATTCTGGCATTTACTTGCAGTAATACAGGATTTCTTACTTTTAAAATCCTATTGTAATGCTTTCATGGAGGAGAGCAGAGGTAAACTGGCAAGATCAAGGTCTTTCAAGCAGCCAAGAGGGTTATGCTAGGAAAGTACACTGAAGGGGAAAATAAATATTTCAATAAATTGAGTTGTTTTAATTGCAAGTAGACTCTTTCTTTTTTCTTCTGAGCTTTGAGGCAAAAATTGCTTTATTAGTTGGGCATGGTGTAATGAGAGAGATTATGTATGTGTGAAAGAGCCAGTGACTTTGGAACAGAAGATACAGCTCAAAGACATTTGAAAATGTCTTTGGCAAAGGAACATTAAACCAAAATGACTGATATGATACCAGAAGGGTGTGGGCTAAAATCAAGGGGATGAAATCAAACACTAGCAGTGAGGCACATGAATAATCTTAACAAATTGGCTCAGTCTGTTACAACAACAACTAAAGGCAGGACAATGCAGAGCAGGCTAGCATTGCTAAAGAGAACATAATGAATAAAGGAGGATCAGAGGACTAAGAAATACTGGCAGCAAAATATGGACCCATTAATGAGTGGGGGATGGGAAGAATTATCAAACTGAATATTGTTAGGGCACCAAAATTCCTTTTTTCAAGCTTGAAAAAGAAAAAGAAATCAGTTGAAACAAATGGAAAGTGAATCTGAATGAGGCTTTAAGAAACACAAAAGTGCAAAGAAAAAAAATGTTACACAGTTAGGAATAAATTCACATGAGAATTGAGTTCATACAAGTCACTATGTTTAGGTGACACACAAGGCAGAGTCATCTGGAAAATAAATAATTAGTAAAATATATGATTTTGAAAATTAATAGCTTAATTCCTGCCATCAATGCTGTTTAGAAATTGAGGGAAAGTAATAAAGTGCAGAAAGCCTAGGTAAAATCAAATGAGATAGCAAGTTTTAAAAAAAGCAAACATAAAAATTATCTTGGCAGTTGGTACCTTTCAAGATAAATTTCACCCAGATAAAATGTATTTTATTTGGAAATCAAAGTTGTGTGTAAAAAATGAAAAGGTTCTTACGGAAATGGGAATTTGAGCATCTTTAACATAGCATATAATAAAGTAAATCTTCCATGGAGCAGGTGTCCAAGTTTTGCTTGCACACAAAGCCTTTCTGGCTAAGGATCTGATTCACAGAGGGTACTTTTGTTTGAATTATATTTAATTATTTTCTTAATTCCCTTCCTCCTAGAAATTTGCTTCCCTTCCCTTCCTAACAGGGTATTTTTGCTCTGAGGCATTGTGTGGCATGTGAGACGGAGGAGACCCCCAGCATGGCAAATTTAGCTTGTTTCCTTCTGTTCTGGTTTGTGAACATCCACATCTGATTCCTTGACACATTTGTATTATAAAAGTTCTGTTCTCTAGGAGAAACAAAACTTTGATCCTGCAAGCCTGTGAAGTATGTAGCAGGGTCTTGGCTGGTCAGAAAGCCAGAAGAGCATCAGTATGGAAATGGAGGGAAATAGGGAAGAGGACTGCAGTATTTGCTGACTGATCTTAGTGTCAGTTTGCTCTAGGAGCAGGTCTGGTGTGTGCTTTCATTCTACCAGATGTTACCAGCCAACCTTTGCTGGCCCAGTGGGCTTATTCCACACACAGGCAGACTCTGCCGGGGGGAGATCTGAAAGATTTATGAAAGTCTAGATACTTTGAGCTTAAGTCTAAGCCTGCCAAAAGGAATGAAGGGGCAGACTTAAATAAACTTTCTAGCTCTGACTCCAGCTTAGAACTAGAGAGCTTTCTGCTTGTGGGACATTTTAATATTTGTTTGGAGTTTTGTTGTTTTTTTTCCCCCGTGGGTTTAGGCAACACATTCTGCTGTGACAAACAGATTGTAGCAGGAGTATAGTCATAAAGATAAAGCTTTACAAATTCTCTTTCTGAACTACCACCCCTGTATATTTATTTTTCATACCACCCAATGCACCGGTTTACAGGAACTTGCCTTTCTGCTCTTCCCTCCTGGCAGGGACCTAGGAAGCTGCCCGCTGGGCTCTAATTTGTGGTCACTGACAATTTGTGGCTTTGACTGAGCAGAAATGAAAGGGTCTGGAAGCTGAATGTACAGGCAACGAGCCAGGCTAAAACAGCCAAAATGCCATACCAGTGTTTTTAAGGTACGTTTTAAAGACAACTCAGCTACAAAGAACACTCTCTTACTCTGAACACCGGTGAGTAGCCAGTATTTGTAAAAGTGCTACCTGTAGAAATATGTTCCTTATTTTTCTGTGAAGAAGCCCTGTATTTGGCAGAGAGGAACAAAGAACCAGGAAAACTATCCATGTAAATAAGAACATCTTCCCCAAATCTTCACCCAGGAGCTGAAGCAACACAGCCAGGGAGGTCAGTGTGCACGCAGGTTAGGCAGTACCAGTTCTCTGAAAGGCATAGAGGGGTTTGGGACCACAGGGAGGGGGGTGGAGTTGTTCTTTTAGGAAATATATTTGAATTTCCTGGCAGCTGATGCCACACATGCGATTCCTAAGCCAAAAACTTCCCCCTTCGTCTGATCTTTTCATGAAGAACAGGGGCTCCTTAGTAGAAAGGGGGATCCCATCCCTGAGTGAGAAATCACTGAAACCCCTCCCTCCCATAGCCTTGAGTTTGTTGAGGGATTTTTAATGACAAGCTCAAGGCGGGAAAGCACCTGCTCCTCTGAACTGCATTCATGCACACACAGACATAATGGCAAATGGGAGGAAAAGGAGAAGAGGAGGAAGAAAAAGAATAGGAAGCAGAGCCACAGGATCTGGGATGTTAGCAGTGCAAGTTTGCTGTAATTGCAGCCAAAGCCTGCAGCGTTTGTAAAAATTCAAAAATGTCCACAGGCAGTGATGCTACATGGGGAGAGAATAAGAACCGATTTTTCTCAGATGCGCATTGGGATTTCAGAGGTGAATTGGTTCCAGAAAGGTCCACTGACCATGGGATTATGGCTGTTCTCACTGAAGGCAAAGCCTGTGCAGATGTCAGGATGGGCATATGTAAATGCTGACAAGACTGAGTGATCCTGCAGTACCCAGCAGTGGAAGACCAGTGCACGCTGGGTGAGGAGAGTGACAGAGCTGCATAGGGCTACAGATATGCATGCTTTGCACTCACTTGTATGCCTGTACAAGATGCAGAAAACCCAGTTAATCTGGCTCAAAAAAACAGGTCAAGTGTTCCCTTCCCTGAACAGATGATGATTAGCACATAATAGACACAGGTTTGAGAAAGGTGCTTCACCCGCTCACCTGTCACATTCACTTCCCAGAGCAGCTGCTTCTCTATGAGGCCCAAGGTGTCAATGATGGAAGCCGTGTGGATGACGAGGGAGACCCCCTGACAGGCACGGTGCACAAACGTCACATCTCGGATGTCCCCTTCCAGGATTTTCACCTCAGTCTTACCCTGGAACTCTGCAAGGGCGGCAGAAAGACCTTATGGGCATCCTAAGAAGAGCACTGAAAGGAGTGGTGAAGGGCTGTGTAGAAGTTGATGCTGCACCTGGGAGGTGCTGACCACCCAGGCATGGGAGTGGTATTTTAAGGCTGGCAAAACAGCCAATGGCTATATTGTCAAGTGCTCATTACAGTGCTATAGAAGTCTACGCTGCGTTACCTACCATATTTTTGGAGGCACTATTCAGCATGGTTCTTTTTTTTTTCTTTGAAGGGAAATCTTTCCCACTGCTAGCCAGGGTCTGAAGCTTCCTTCAGGTGTGACTGTTTTAAAGTTCACAGGGGGAGCTTTAGCTAAGCATATCCTGGTGACTGGCTATTTATAGAAGTGTTAACCCAGGTATACTGAACAGCCAGGCATCGCATGCTCCTTTCTTCAAGGTGATGAATGATCTCTCTCCACTCACAGCATGTGTGCACAGAGCTGTGTTCACACCTATTTTCTGCCCCTTGACCTTGCCCATATTGCAGCTCTTCTAATACATTACTTACAGGTCTGACACATCTTTTTTATGTACCTTGGCCAGGACTTACTGTGCCTCTTCTCACTCCAGCCCTGGCTCCATTTCAGCATCTGTGCTGTGGGGTCATTTTTAGCATATGCATCTTTCTGGTCCAAATCTGAACTCTCAAGGCTGCTCTCCTGAGCTACCTCAGTCCTAATTTGCTTTACCTCCGGCTTTTTAAGCCCCCTCCATCCCCAGCAGCTAATGTATTGGACCCTGTCTTGGAGACATCCTTCCTCTTAAGTTTTGCTGGGCAGAAGCATCCTCATATACAGCCCAGAACTACTACTACTGACAAAATTGAGCCAGCACAGGCTGACCACCTGGAGAAATTTATAGTCTGAGGCGATCCTGCTCTCCTGGGAAGTCTGCTGGCCTGGCTCCAGCTATGCTATGGGAGAGGAGAAGACTCTCTCAGCATGACTTACAGCTTTTTAGGATGTGGTGTCATTACAGCAAGACCTCTTGTGAGCCTTTGCTGTGGCTGCACTAGAGGGCTCCCCAGGCACAGCTACTAGAAAAGGACTTTGCAGCACAGGCAGACACTGTCTTCTTCCAGCATAATCAAATGCCCATTTTAGATAAGAGAAGAACCTGATTAATTCATACAGCTTTTAGCCTCAGACGTGACTGAAATGTTGTGTATCCTAGTGCTTTGTCACTGGTTCCAAAGCAGGCAGTATTTCATCTCATGTCTTTAATGGGGAAACACTAAGAGAGACAGCTGCTGCGATCTGGAACTGAGTAGGAGTGTCTTTTAAAATGGTTTTATCTCATTATCTCTGTAGCATGCTAGCATGTAATCCTGTGTTAATTTAACTATTATTCTAATGCAACAGGCTTGAGGGTCTTTTTTCATCACAGTCACTTGGTCTGAGAAGTGAAATGGGAGCCTAAATGCTCAACATTTACAGAACTGTTACTAAATCTAGAGTTACTGCCCTCCCAGCACAGTCACTGCCACATGCTCTCTTACGTGCTTTTATTTTACAGAGTGTATTCATTTCCTAGGGCTCTGTTTCCAGAAGGTTTACATTGACCTCTACTTGTATGGATGCAAAAGTGTCAGACTATGGGGTTAGAATTTTGTTAAGCACCTGGTAGTTAGATTTGCTCTAATAAACATTAGTCTTTGGACAGCCGTTAGGCTGATGTTCTCCATAAGTTATGCTTTGTGAGGTTGCAGTAATCCAAAGGACTGAAATACATAGTTTTCACAATGTAAATTCTGATATGTGGCCCCTTCAGAGTGGTTGCTGTGCCTGGGCAGGAGTTAGGAAAATGGAAGTTTTTACACATGCAAATCAAAGCTTTCAGGAAAAATACGAAAGAAACCTGTCCCTTTTAAAGCTGATGGCAGGGAAAGTTGGTATCAGTCACTGGAAGGCTACTGACTCACTGCTTTGTGCCTTGTTTGGGCTTCCAATTTAAGTCGTGTGTGGGATATAAGGCAGGAAAGCTGCTCCTCCATTCCACTTTACTCAGCAGAAGTAAGTGGAGTAAAGCTGATGCTTTACCAGCATCAGCTAGATGTTAGGAACCAGCGGATTGATCTTGTTTTGCTCTGGGGGAAGAGGAAAACTACAGGTGAGCTTGGAAGCAAAGAGAGGAAAGGAGAAATGACTGGCAGACAGTGGTTTCAGTCTGAGATGGACAGCAGAGAAAAAACTTGATTTGCATCTGCACAAATCATTGCCCAGGCATCTAAAAAGCCTGGGCACGTGACAGGTGGGAGGGGAAGGAAGAAAATTCATTCAACTCAGCTCTCTATTTTTGCATACAGCGATTATGAGAAAGCACCTACCCACTGGGAAAGGTTCTTCTGCTTTACCAATGGTTTCTGTGTCCTCTGACCTGTAAGCAACGCTCCGTGCTTGCTACAGGGTAGTTTTTGCTTGGAAATGCAATGATTACTCATTAAAATTCAGTGTCTTATTGTAAGCAGTGTCTAACTCGGCAATACAGTCAGACTATTTGCCCTCAACTGTCTTTCTCTGTTCTGTGTGTTGTTTGAAGTTCAAGCAAACAGTAATGTCTGTGAGACTTTAGTAGCTTGAATTGCTCTTTTATAAGAGCAATCCTAAAGGATGTGGGGTGGATGGTAGGGAAAGGGGCTCCTCATGAGAGATCTCCATGTCCCTGGTTAACTGGATGCTTCATTAAAATGGTCTACTTTGTGTATTCATAGGAGAACATTAAAAATTGCATCTTATTTTCATTTGTAAATGGTAAAGCAAATTATTCGCTTCTTCACCTAGGGCAAGTGCCATGTTTATTCTGTTCCCGTTTCAACTACTGGGATGTTCTGTTGCTACTCTGCCCTTCTGTTTTGAATGCAGTGATAAAGGCAAGTGAATGTCTGTGACACTGAGCAAAAAACCAGGAGGAAGTTTCCCAGAGCAGGAACTTTTCCTCAGATTCAGCATGGTTCTAAAAAATCATTCCTTCTCCCTCTACTTTCCTTCTACTTTGGAGCAATATTGGGTTAGCAGTGCAAAACCACTTAATGCTCAAGCATCACACAATCTATAAAAGTCCGTCTCTGAAAATGAGGGTTCAGGGGGAGAGGGGGAGATGTACAGAGGGATGAGACAAAGGGGAGTCAATGCTTTGAAACAGTGAGAATCCTCTTGAGAACAACCTAGGAGTTTCCAACTTTTCCAGAAGTGCCTGTGCAATAGTTGAGGGGGGTGGGTGGTGGTGGGGGAATTGCCTAAGTGGAAGCACAGGAAAGGCAGAAAGATAAATTTGAAGTGGAGATGGGAGGCAGGAAACCCAAGGCACCAAACTACCATGTTCAACATGATGTTCATTCTCAACCACAAAGTGTAACTGGGTAGACTCCAGCTCACAGCACATGACATTGATTGGGCCGTCCTGGACTCCCTAGGGCTGTGGAAGACTGCAAATGGCACTGTTTTACGCAGACTGAGTGCAGTGGTCAAGGTCTCAGCAGGAAACTTGCTTGGACAAAAGCGGAGTGTCCCTGAGTGTCTCCTGGCACAAAGAGCTGTTAACTGGAACGTACTCCTGTGTTTTACTATCCACAGTCCTGTCTCTGCAAAGATATTGCAAGTAAAAGGTGCTCAAGAGCTTTGTGAGTAAGAAAACCACTCAGCTCTGCTCCTGGCTATTCAAGAAATCCAAACAAATGTGCTGGCAAGTAAAAGTCCCTGCAATAAAAATAATGCAGGTCAGAAGACTCCAGCCCCCCAGTTTTTGCAGCAGCCCTGCATTTGGAATAGGAATCACTGTGCTAGAGGAGAGCTTGAAAGGGAATGGCAGGAAAATACTTCAAGTAGTCCCGAGCACAAGCACTGGCAGGACACTTGAAGAGATGTAGTTACAGGGGCTGATACAGACAGAGGAACTGCCAGTCAAAGTGTAGGGGCTAAAGGCCATTCAAACACATCTGAGATGCCAGCCTGTTTTTCCTACTACCTGTTTGTGGGGGAAAAAACCCTCTGATAACTGTTTTTCCCCTTCCTCCTGTGCTGGTCTGATAGGCAGCAGGAATGTTGCAAGAATATGAGAGGGAGTGTCTGGGCAGTGTTCAATGGAGGAAGAAGAGAGGATAAGGGAAGGGGGCATAGAGCTTTCCTATTCACAAAAAAGGGACAGCAAAACCTTTGCTGCAGCCCAGCCAAGGCTGTGCTCACACAAACAGTTGTTTTCACTCCCCAGGAAGCTCCATTATCCCCACAAAGCTCTCCTGGCCTGAAGCAGCGCAGATGCTTCTGGCACTGCCCTACTGCGTAAGTGCTAAACCACACACGCTGCTGTGGCTAAAAGTGCTTCAGCCTCTACTGCAGCTGCAGGTTTTGTCACTGCAGGCACTGCCTGGAAATCAGAGCAGGAAGGACTGCTGCAAGGCTCAAGGGCATCTAGCAAATTCTCAGTGAAGTACTGAATGAGATTTAATGAGGAAGAAGTCTGAGTTATATAAAACCATCCTGAAGGCTTTTGCAACTCGCACCAGGTTTATGGTGCGTTGTTACTCTTCTTTGATGACAATTATACACCTTATGGAAAGATTGTGGCTCTTTAGCAAATTGTATGGAGATGTTCTATAAGGATTCCCATATAGTTGCCTGCATAGAGCAAGAATAATCTTGAAGTTAAGATGTGACAGAGGAAAGCATTGTCGAGTAAATGTCTGTGATGTAGGCACTTAGGAACCTGATCGAATTTAGGTTCCTACACACCTTTTTATAGATGTGCTGAGGATCCCAGGAAAGGGGATATTTAAAATACAGTACTCTGAGCTGCTTTCCCCACCACCGGTTGTTTCACACTGGGCGTATCACTCATTTGTGCTGTATCCAGTCTGTTGAAGAAGCCAGAGTCCTGACTTGCCCTTTGCAAACAGGTCCTGTCTCTCCTGTGCATAGCACAAAAGGGTTCAGTAATAATAATAATAATAATAACAACAAATTTTTAAGATACCTCATCACAACTCTCAGCCAACAGATCACTATTAACCAAACTAATCACAGGTTGAAGAAAACCATTAGCACTTGCATCCACAACTTTGCCACTGCCTTCTAGTCTAGCTCATCAGAGTCCAGGACAGTATGCACTGGGTTACACAGCCCACCCTATCCCCAGTATGGCAATGCTTGCATTTCCCTTCCCCCCAGCAGAAGTGTGAGATTTTTGCATTAATTTTGCTCTGTAGGTTTTAATGTAATAGAAGTCAGGTTGAAGGCAACCTATTTACTTCATTAACAGTATATAGATCTCTCTTCCGATCTAGAGAAGCCTCAAGGGTCTGGCAAAGAAAACTCTTGCTCTTACGTTTTACATATGATTTCTGTGCTGGAGGGAGAGGGAGGGATAAAGCAAGACTTCATTGAAATAAAACTTCTATTTGCAAATCTGGGTTTGGGTGGGAGGTAAAGACTTCCATGCTATCTGCTTGAGACAACAGCACATATACCTGCAACACATAGTCCTCTCAAGATGGTACTTACTTCCAAATCTCCCAAGTGCTTCGTTGCTAAAGGCTTTGTCCAGCAGTCGGATCTCAGCGAGCGCTTCCTCTTCTTCCAACAGCAAGTGGACAATCCTCTGGCCAAGAAATCCTCCCGCTCCGGTCACCAGACAGCTTACCCCAGCCAGGGACATTGCTCTGGGCTGCTCGTCAGTGGCAAACTGGCTATCTCTTGAGCTTAGACTGGCCGGTTCACCTCCTGCCTGAGGAAATGAACACACGACATCAACCTCTGGAGTCTTTAAAAATCAAAGGGTGTTACAGAAAGAGAGACTACTAGAAAACAAACTCTGACCCCTACATTAAACAACAATTTTTAAAGCATGTCTTACTTTTGCTAGCTATTCCTATTCAGAAGAAGCCTACGCATTTTTTCCATGCAAAGAAAAAGAGCTATTTACAAACTATTACAAACTAAAGAAATTAACAAATCTGAGAATGCTCAAAATCAACTTCAATGCCAAACAAACCCCACAAAAGCCTGCCTCAATCCTTGGTTCCACTTCTCTAGCACTCAAGAGACTGTGGGGGAGATTTGCCTGTATTTATATACTGCAGAGCACCACCTCGGTCATTTTGCTTACCCTCCCTCTCACGTGCCTCCTTTGCTGCAAACGAATGTGGTGTTCCCACCCCTTCCCTCTCAAAGATGCAGCAAGGTCTGAGTGCCTGCCTAAATGTGGTCCTGCACGCCTAAATCCTTGGAGGGTAAACCCTTATACTGATAATTCTCTGTAGCTGCACTTGCTTGTGTAATACAGTGTTAATAAGAAGGGAGAGAGCATTAAAATTAAATGTAAATAGCAGGAGTAGCTGTTTATAACTGTTTGAGAGGTAGACTCTGCTGCTACAGTTTTTTTTAATACTGGGCTCCCCATTATAGCATGGGTTTCTCACTCTCTCTCTGCAAGACTGGAAACTAACCTCTGGGATTTTGTATTTGTTCAGTATCCTCGAGGCATTCGAAGTGATGAAATGGTCTAATGTACAGACTGGTTAAATTAAAGCTACTGTAGAAATAGATTCACCTCTGAAATGTCTATGTGAGAGTACCTGATTAAAATAAGTCTGTGTCTGGCTGTTTGTGCCTTTGTAGTGAACCTTGTCATTAGTTTTTACATCTCCAAAAGACAGGGAAAATGCCCACGTATTTCTCCCTAGGGTTTCACTCCAGTTTGAGCAAAGCTCTTTTTCAGTGTGAGATCAGGGCAGGGCTTAGACATTAGCCTGAAGCTCATAGTACCTGCACTGCCCTTCCAGGTCTTTGTGTACTGTCAGCACACACTGACTGGAGCTGTATTTCTCTCTTTCCCAAAGAGGGATAGGCAGACCCCCCTTAAGCGAGGTGTGCTGCTACAGGACATTACAAAGAAGCCCAGCAACACAACTAATTAGGCTGAAATCGCTGGAAAGGGGATCACCTATTGCAGGCACAGCTGGAATGGATCTCTAAAAATGCTTTACTTGCATTCGTGCGACTAACTCATGTACTCCCTTTTTTATTCTGTGGTCATGAATTTTGTCCACTCATTAAAAAGAGCCCTGGAGAAAAGCTATAGAAGAAGCAGCACCCCTGCATTGTTACTTTTTTAAAAGCAAAACTGGGTGTGCAAGTGACAGCAGGAAAGCAAAACCATTTCTGTTGGAGGAGAAAAGAGTTTCTAGCTGACACAGATGACAGAGTTTTGGCAACTGTTTCAATCACAGCGTCCTTGAAAATCCTTCCTTTACCCCAACAAATCTTTAAAAAAATTGTTATCAGGGCTTCTTTCCTTGGCTTCTCTCAGACAGGACCTTGACATTGTACGTTCTTATCAGAAGCTGCTGCAAATTAGTTTTGTGCAGTGTATGCATTTTGCATGGAAAAATGACTGACCAAAGCCTGATGCTGCGACCAGTGTTCTCTGAAACAGTCGTCCCTTTTTACTTTTAAAAAGGAAATAAAATGCCTTAAAGAGGCATTGCAAAAACAGACAACACAACATAGCGTCTTAGGATAGAAAATATTTTCTTACACCAAGCTTACCTATTAGGATGACCAAGTTTAGCAGGGGTAGTGCTTTATATGAGAATATGAGTGCTGCATAGGGGACTGACTGTCGGGAGATTTGCTGCTGCCGCGCTTTTGGTACTACTGGGCCAAATGCTTGGCATAGTTTGAGGGAGTTCTTTACATTGCTACATAGCAGCCTTCATTTGAACTGCCACTTGTGGATATCAGGGATCAGACAGCAGCAGTTTGCTCAGTCCAAATGCAGACCTGCTGGTGCTTCCTGCAGTCTCACATAGAGGCAACTTTTTCACCTGCTCTTTCTTCTGGAAACTGGTGTATGGGGTTGCTGGGTAGCACAACAGCTCCTCTGTGCTGCCAACAAGACTGGTTCTGCTGTTCCCTGAAGGACATGAGGCAGATGCTGGAATGGGCTGTATGCCCCAGAATGGTGTCAATGAGCAGCGAGGCCAGAGCCCACCAGACCCTTGACCACCAGGAACAACTTGAAGAAATTCAGAACTATTGCATGGGTTTGGGATTTGCAGACAAAAACATAATTCAGTGTCTAAAAAGTTTACCAACTCTGCATTCTGTGTCAAGGCATAGTAATTTTTTAACTATGTTGTCTTCTTCTCTTTGACTTTATCATAAAATAAGGCCTTCACAATATGATATTTTGCTGATGTACACAGAGGTGGATGGTGGAATGGGTTGCATGTCATTTTAGAAAATAATTTTAGAAAATCAGAGCTTGCAAATTTTGGCTTGTGTTGGAGAATTGCTCTGCATGGACTAAGAGCATAGCTTAGTACATGTGCAATCCACTATGTCCCATCACATCCATGTCCCTAATCTGCTGGTCTAGGAACAGTGTTGATCCTCCGGCTTTATTCGTGCTTACTGTGACAGAGATACTTTGGGGCTATGGCTGGCTGCGGCTAGGAGAACGCATTTTCTTAGCCTTGTCACAAGGAGAAAAAGGGTTTGGGGGCAGGGGGTGGTGGTGGGGTGTAGTAGAGATGAGAAGACAGCAAGAGAGAAATAGTGAAGGGAAAATTCCCAGCAGCAAACTGTATCATGGTACTGGAATGAATAAATGCAATAACACTGCAGAGGACGGAAGTTTTAGGTAGGATAAAATATTGCTCTTTTACAGAGAGCAATGCTGTTCAATTGTGCAATCAGGCAAAAGAAGCTATGCATGAGTAAGAAAAGAAGGACAGAGCCTTTTGTCCAGAAAAGAAATCTGGTTTAGGAAAGGGGTTTCTGGAGTCTGCCCTGTTGTCCAAACTGATTAGAACTGAAGCAGGGAAAAGCAAAGGCATGCTCATTGCTCAAGCAGACCTTTTGCTGTCTAAACATAGAGCAATTGTGACCAAAAAGCCATAAAAAATTCATGTGCTTCTCATGTGAAAAATACATGTGTTTCTTACCATCATACGCCCGTAAGCTCAAAAGGCCTACATGCTGGCAGCTCTGGGAAAGAGGGTGTACTTTGAGATGTAGATTTACTCTAGGAAAGCTTCTCCCCTTCAGGGTAGGAGGCACTGTTCCCTCCTGGAAATGTTTTCCTCTCTCTCCTGGTTACATATTGAGAAGAGGCAACAAAACATAAATAATTAACTTTTGGACAGCTGTGCTGAATCAAGCTCTGGATAAACACAACTTCTCACAGTGGGGAACAGTTTTAAGACACTTTAACCAAGGTAAGAAGATAACCACCCTAAGAGGCCTCAATGTTTCTGTGTATTCAAACCTGACAAAGTATCTCCTAGCTCAGTAGTACCAGCATTCTTTTGGTAGCAGAGAGAAAGTGATTGTAAACTTTTATTACATGATCTTCAAGATCAGAAAGACTTACTTGTAGTATTCTTTGCTATATTAGATAGCTCATGAGTTGGGCGATTAACTAGAAACAAACATTTAGTCTCATTTTCCCTTTAGTTTAGTAGAACTGTGTTTCCTCAACTGAAATTGATGAATGAATTATATATTTAAAGGCTGTAGAAATTTGCACCATATGCCAAAGGAAAATGTTTATATTTGGATCCATTTTGTAGATAAATTACCTTTGTAAATAAACTGATTCTCTGTCCCTGCTACATCCTCCAGGGATGTTGGGAGGCAGCAAGGTTTGATTAGTCCTTAACCCACATGTTTACAATCTCTTTGGGCACAGTTTTTTTGAAAGATTTGACCTTGCTTGAATTTGTGTCAGAGATATTCACAACAATCAAATACAGAAAGCAGGACAGAGTGTAGACAAGGGAGCACAAGTCTTTGGTATGCATAGGCACAAGCTTAATCCAGATCACAGAAAACCTTCAAAGTCTTGGAAGAGTTGTAGGATGGGCTTGTTCAATAGCCTGTCAGCCTGGTCAAACCCTGTGAGCTCCTCTTTTAAGCTCACCCACCAAATAGCTTTCTTTTTCCCTCAGAAAATGCTTTCTGCAGCCTCTTTCACAGAGATATAGGTGCTGCCTCTGCAGCTCCGTGGTGGCTGATCATGACAACACACTAGTACAGCAGGGTACAGATCTGATGTGCGGCTCTTATTTTATGATTCTGTGACGTCCTCCAACAATTTAGATTGAAAGGAGCCTCTGGACGTCTCTGACCCACCTCTTCTCAAAGCAGCATCAGACTAGACGAGGTTGCTCAGGACTTTGCCCAGTCTCCATCTCTAAGGATGGAGATTTCACAAACCCTCTGTTGCAGTGTTTGACCACCCTCCTGGTAATTTTTTTTCACACTAATTTCTAACTGGAACTTTCCTCATTGCAACTTGTGCCCATTGCCTTTTACCCTTTTACTGTGCACGTCCGAGAAGCTGGGCTTCTTCTCTGTTCCCTCCAACTGAGTAGTAAAAGATAGCAATAAGATCCCCCCTCCCCCTACCTTTAGCTTTCTCAGGTCTGAGCACACCCAGTTGTCTCAGTCTCTTCTTGTACATCCTTGAAGTCCATCAAAGTGTGCGATGTGGTGTTATTCCTCAGTCTTATCTGCCATGCTGTCAGCCTGCTGGCAAGGTTTATTATTACTGGAACAGAGAGGAAGGCCTCCATGTGAAGGCCTCTGGAAGATCACTGCAGACACTGTTATCTCTGCAAGAAATTCAGGTCTAAACAGAGTGAGCTAACAGGGCTAGCTTCTCTTTTCTACATCCTTAAGGCAAATTTAAAGTACGGCTTATGCAGAAGGTCACTTCTTGGTAGTGTGGCTCCTCCTGTGCACGCCAGGAAAGTGGGCACTGGGGCACCTGCCAGTTGCCAAGCAGGTTGTGACAGGGGGACTGCACCGCTGTGAGCTGTCTCTTTGCCCCAGAAGTGGTACTCTGCCATGGGCGGTGGCTTGCCCTTGAAGCCTCAACTGAAGAGCAGCTTTATCATTTGCCCCCAGGATGCACATGCTCGATTCTGGAGCGGTTCCCCTTTGGTACCAATCCCTGTGGCATGATCCTTGAGGGTAGGAAGGCCGTACAACAGGATCTGGACAGGCTGGATCAATGGTCCGAGTCAATGGTATGAAGTTCAACAAGGCCAAGTGCCAGGTCCTGCACTTGGCTCACAACAACCCCATGCAGCACTACAGGCTTGGGGAAGAGTGGCTGGAAAGCTGCCTGGCAGAAAAGGACCTCGTGGTGTTGGTTGACAGTCGGCTGAATATGAGCTGGCAGTGTGCCCAAGTGACCAAGAAGGCCAACAGCATCCTGGCTGGTATCAGGAATAGTGTAGCAAGCAGGGCTAGGGAAGTGATTGTCCCCCTGTACTCAGCACTGGTAGGGCCCCACTTTGAATACTGTGTTCAGTTTTGGGCCCCTCACTACAAGACAGACATTGAGGTGCTGGAGTGTGTCCAGAGAAGGGCAACAAAGCTGGTGAAGCGCCAAGAGCACAAGTCTTAAGAGGAGCAGCTGAGGGAACTGGGGTTGTTTACTCTGGAGAAAAGGAGGTTGAGGGGAGACCTTATCACTCTTTACAACTGCCTGAAAGGAGGCTGTAGCAAGGTGGGGGTCGATCTCTTCTCCCAAGTAACAGACAATAGGATGAGAGGAAATGGCCTCAAGTTGTGCCAGGGGAGGTTTAGGATGGATATTAGGAAAATTTTTTTCACCGAAAGGGTTATCAAACATTGGAACAGGCTGCCCAGGGAAGTGGTTGAGTCACCATCCCTAGAGGTATTTAAAAGACATGTAGATGTGGCGCTTAGGGACATGGTTTAGTGGTGGAGTTGGCAGTGTTAGGTTTGTGGTTGGACTTGATGATCTTAAAGGTCTCTTCCAACCTACGTGATTCTATGATTCTATGATACTAGCACAAACCTGACCGGCAAAATCTCCCCTTCCCCTTATTCCCAGGGGGCATGCAGAACTATCCAAGTGTACAGGCATTGCCTCTAGTTTGGGAATACATGCTGATCTGGAAGGGGAGAAAGGGCTAGGAGTATATTCTATCTCATCGTATAGTTTGAAGAGTCAGAAAAATTGTATGGCTGTAAAGGGCCAACAGAAGAGACGGGACCAGAGAACAAGATGTTTCAGCTCTGTGATGCTGCTTATTCCAGATGCCTGCAGTCCTGGACCCCTACTGACCTTCACTTCACTTGCAAGAGCTCCTTGCCTCCTCAAATCTGGCTCCAGGTGTACTGCACTAGACATCCAGATCACAGAGGTTGCAAATTAGTGGCCTCTGCAAACATTTCTGTTTTAAGATGTTTATGCTACCTTATACAATAAACCTATAGAACAGCTTGATCAAAGACGGCGATTTGTCTGGCTACCTTTAGTAGGGCTCACATGTCCTTCAGCTCCACCTGCCCTTCTATCCTCCATCCCCCAGCTTCAGTGCCATGGGAAAAACAGAGAAGGTGAGTTACAAGCTGTTTCTTCCCAAATCATAAAATAAACCATTGTGCTTATTTTCATGATGTGACATTGCCTTTCCTTCAAAACAGATTTTGCTCTCATGGTACTCAACAATGGTGTAAATGAAGCCACCACAAGTCAGCTCAGCTGTGCAGACAGTTTCCATCATGATTGTTTCAGCTCCAGCAGATGTCTCTAAGTTTCTTAAGATGGCTTTCCTCCTTGAAAGATTTCCTTCACAGTTGTAACAAAGGCATTCTTTCCAGCATCTTGTTTTCTTGGCTTTAAACGAAAGCTGGAACTCTGGAGTCTGAAATGAGAGGTTTTTCTGTCTCAGCAGAGCAACCTTGAGCAGTACCTCTGCTCCAAGGAGCACAGACTGCTGTGAGGAGGAGCATGAGCAGGCCAGCCATGCCATGCATGGAACACTGAGAGAGTCTGACTGCAAGTGAAAGGTATCTAAGTGAAATGCAGGTGAGAAATGGATGATTTTTCAGTGCAGTTATCCCGGCCTCTCACCATCCACTTTCCCGTTTCACAGCATCAGCTCCAGAAGACAGTAGCTACGTTCAGGCACCTGCTCACTCTCACTGCCTGCTAGTGGCCACAGAAGCAGCTGGCTGCCCCATGGAAACTCTTCACTGCCTCAAGTTAGTTACTGGCAATGACTCACTTTTTGTGACTTTTTTCCCTCTTCCCTGCCCCACAGCTCCTAAAACTGGTGTCTAGGTCTTCTACAGCATCCAGAAACAGATCTAAAAAAAATCCAAATGCTCAGTGGGAAGTTGCTGAGAGGTATCAGAGGCAGCATGCTGGAAATCCTGCTCCTCTCCAGAGCTTAGCCAGATGGCTCAGATCTGCCAGCAGACACCTTCTGCCACAGTCATTTGCATAAGCTGGAAGCCTCTCTTCTAGCAAGTTTAGCACCTAATGAACATCATTTGGTTCTTCTAAGATACAGGCAAAGGAGGTACTGCTGCTGCCCTCCCTTTCCCTTGTACACCAGGAGCCAGTGGGCAATGTGCTCAGCGGGAACTGGGAGAGCACACGTACCTTCTCCTCCTCAGAAAAATCAGCACCTCTTCTCTGCCAGGAGAGAGCCTTGAAACAGAGAAGCTCGTCAGCAGTTTCATGGGAGGAGAGCTGGCATTTTCTTGTTAAAACTTGGCCACATAGTACTCCAGATCCACTGAACTGGGGTTAGGTAACCACGCAGCCCTGCACAGCAGCAACTGCTATAGCATTTTCCTACAAGTAATTACTGGGTAAAGTGATGACATCGCACCCACACCTTTGCCATCGTATACAGGACAACCTCAATGACTAGGCTACAAAGCGTCACTCTTCCCTGCCTGCAGCCCCTTCTTGATGCTTTTCCTGAATAGTGCCAGGGCTCCAAGGGGAGGAGAGAGAGGCCCCACGTGGGGCCCAGAGCACTGCTGTTTACAGGAGCCCACCATCCAAGGTTGCCTTCTGCCAGGTATTCAAGGTACTCCACTCAGGCAGAAGAATACTTGGCTTCTCAAGCCTAATTAATTTATGCAGTAGTGTGTGAGCTGCTCAGAGAAGGCACAGCTGAACCACCTCTAGTACTTACCTTTATGTCAAGGAACAGGGCAGGGGGAGACCACGGCTGTATTTTCGGATGCCCATGGGTGAGGAGCCAGCTGAGTGGGAGAGCCGTGGACAGCAGTTCTGGATTCGAGTGTCTTCGCTCCAGTTCAGCCCTGCTTTTCATGACTTGGCACTTCCCATTTTTGCAAAACCAGGGGATTAGCAGAGAGGGGAAAGAATAAAATAGCTGCGAGCATACAAGAAAGGGAGCCTTGTGTGCATGGGAAGACTGGGAGATGCCCAGCAAGTTGGCGCTTCTTTGGCACAAAGTGACATTTGGCATCCCATTGTTGCCCAGCATCCCTCAGCCATTTTGTCCTGCCTTAAAGTGCCATAAAAGCAGTGGCTGCACCAGTGAGTCTGGCCTTAAAAGTTATTTATAAGAAAACAAGGTTAGGTGTCTTACCAGATATTTTTAAGATCACGTTGCATTTTTAAAGATGAGGCACATTAGCAGTTTTCATGTGTCTACAGTCCTAGTTTACCTAGCTTCATTTAAAAGACCTGATTAAGCCCAAGTAGTTGAATCACTTAAACTCTTTATGGAGATTCAGCTCATTTCCAGTTACACTGGCCCCACTGATTTATAACACATTTATGTGTTTGTAACACATTTATATATATATATATATATATATAAAAAACACATTTATGTGGCCCACCACATTTATAACAAAGACCAAATGTGCACACAGGCGTTTTAACCATTTAAAATAGATTAATTCTGTTCACACCTTTACTTGGACAGCATTATATAAAGATTAAAAACCAAGTATTGTTAAACTCCTCCTTGGGAGAATAGTTCAGAGTAAATATTCATACAGCGTATTGACACAGACAAACTCCAAGCGACATCAGCTCCAAATAATACAACATCAGCAGACTTCTGCTCTGGCTTCAGGACCCTATCTGGCCCCACTCTGCCTCATCTCCACTCCCCAGTAGCTCCCTCAGCTCAGCTCTGGGCTGCAGCAGGCTTCCTTGCTCTCCTCTCCGCATAGCGAGACGGCAGCTCTGGCATTCCCAGCAAAGGTCCATGACACCGGGATGCTCATGTTAGTCAGCGATATACAGAAATAATAGCCTAGATGAGGAGTGAAATTTTTCTGAAGAAAAATAATGGGGAAGGAGAGGCTGGTTGGGGACAGAGAGATGATGCAAGGAGATGCAATGAGAATGACAGAGGAAGACTAGATAGCATAGCTGAAGATTGTGTTCTAAGGAGTGCTACAGAAAAGGAACCATCCAGGTGGCAGAGAACTAAAAGAAAAGAGAGAAAGAAAGAAAGANAGAAAAGAAAAGAAAAGAAAAGAAAAGAAAAGAAAAGAAAAGAAAAGAGTGAACTCCTAGTTGTTATTAAGGACTCATCACCACTGGGTGACAGCAGGTGGGTGGCACAGCCAAGGATGTGCTTCCTCATGGGGAGGCAAGACCCACATCTCAGGAATAAACTTGCACAGGGAAGGGATGAGCACGCATTTCTGTTACTTTGGAGAGCAAGGGTTTATGCTGCTCTGTGCTGGCAGCAGGTGCACCACTGCCTCTGCACCATCATCCGAGAGCAACGGCCACGTGCTGCTGGGGTGGTGCCAGTAGCTCCTGCCCACTCTGTCAGCCTGCGCTGGCCACACTCAGCCGTGGACCAAGACCAGGGCACCAGGTGCGTTATTTACACACCGCCACAAACTTGTGCTGTGCTCTGAGCATGCGTAGGTCCTGACCACTGCTCGGATGAGTTTGCCGTGCAAATTAACTATGTAGTGGAGGAAGAGGCCCTCTCGGCAGGGGCACAGGGTGTTGCTTTGGTCACTAGTGATTTCATTGCTCTGCATTTAGAAGCAGTGGGCAAGAACTTCCCCCGCCTCCAAAGGGTAGCTGGGGTGCCCGTTAGCTGATGCATCTTGTTTCTGTATCTACTGTGAATACATCCAGGAAGGCCCAAGGTATGGAAGATATCAGCACAACACCTACTGCCCTGGAGCAGGAAAGGTGCGTAGCTTGAGCTGCAGTCAGACTTGGTAGGACAACCAAATGGAAGAAGCAAGGGACATAGTTTTCCATGTCTGGCTGCTGGATGTAACAGAGCTTGAGAGTAAGGCCCAACACAGGTAATGCCACGGAACAGCCAGCTTAAAGTAAATGTATTTAAGCAAGTAACAATTACCCGAAAGTGTTAAAGAACTAATTGGTCTCAATACAAGTAGAGAACGGCCTTTGCTAACGCGGAGCCATTCCTAATCTCCTCAGAAGTTTCCTGAAGGCCTTATTAGGCACTTATTTCATGTCCAATGTTTGCAACTCCCTTTTTCTCTCTTCAGGCTGGGTGGGGCCTCAGTGTGAGCTGCCTCTGTTCGGTGGGCGTCGCAGGAGGCCGTTCACAGCTTTGAGAACTGAACCAGGTGTCGGCCAATCTCTGAGACACTGGCACAGCCTAAAATAAATAGAGAAATGAAACATGCTGGTGAGAGAGACAGGTCTGTGAATGAAACTTGGGAGGCCCCCTGCTCTGAATCACGGTCTAGTCTTGTATGACCCATGTGGGCATAGATTGGTACTTCAACAGCTCACTCACAGGAGCCCTACTCCTCAATGGCATCTTCAGCCTTGAGGTTAGGCACCAGGCTTCCTGCACAAGAAGAGTTAGAAACATGAAAAAAAAAAAAGGATCCTTATAACAAGCTGAGCAGAGAGCCATCTGATCCAGCCAGAAGTGAAAGGCAGACAGAAAAGACACAGGGATTGCTGTGTGTCAAGTGACCAGAGGTGGAGATTTGCTTTGCCGTTTCATTTGGTCAAATCTGGGTGGAATTTTCACAGCTCTGCCAAAAAGGTTCCAAGCTGTTACTCTTGCAAAGTTCAGTGCCCTTTTGCATTTAAAGAAGTGTGAGAGCCTCCTGGAAAAAAAACTTGTAGGAATCTTTACTAGTTTAAAAACTAACCCAAAAAACCAGCCTATTAGGAAATGCTCAACGGGATTTCAGTTCCAGTTTCCCAGTCAGCGTTGCTGTCCACTCGAGTTGATGGTCACTAGAGCATGAAAATCTTTAAAACATGATTTGAAGTGGGATGAGACCTTTTGCTGATGTCTGAGTACTTCTGCACTGGATCTGCATGTCGTAGTTGTTAATGTGTGAAACTGGAGTTTGCACTGGGCTGTGCAAATTCGCTGTTCAGTGAGGGGGGGTCAAACGTGGCAGCTGCAGGTAGGAGCAGAAGTGCGAAACACAGAATGAGGGTCAAAGTAAAAGCTTGGAGGAGACACAGAGGCTCTTAAAGCACGTGGGATGCAGATTGGAACCTGCACCAACAGACTATATTCTCTAATACACAGAGAAAAATTCTGCATCATTTTTTCTGAACTCTTCGTGCAGCAAAAAAGTTGGTTGCATTTTACCGTGGTAAACATTAAATTAAATACTGAAAAATATATGCTGCAATTCCCAGCAGAACAAAAATTGCAGGTTTTGCTCAGCTCTACTTAGCAGTTTTGCATCTCTTTAATTGGGTCAGAAAGCCACTTTAACCTACTTCCTCCTTGCAAGCTTCATTGTTATGGCACCTGAAATGCCAAGTGATTTCACAGGAAACACAAGAATCACCTTAAATATAGCAACTAGAAGCAGCACAGCTGACATGGATTGCCTTTTTGTGACCCATCTGTCAGACTTCTGATTTTATATGGCTTGCATTCAGAAAACTCTGTATCACCAGTTACAAACAACCTGCAAAATGCTTACCAGCTAAGGCCATGGACAAACGAAACTCATCCTGCAAAATTCTCAAAACGTCTTGAAGACCTTCTTCACCCTGCTCCAACAAAGAAAGCAGTCAGGGTAAAAGGAGCACTGACACGGAGCAATGCTGCAGGATGCTTGCACTGTGAGGGCTGGGACAGTCCCTTAACTCCGTGCCAATTCCAGTCTCCCATACAGATGAATGATTAAAATGATATGATGGATGTGCTCAGTTCATCACAGATTAATTTAGATGCTTTTCCTTTTGTGACACATCTGAACAGAGAAAGAAAACAAAGCTGTTTTTCACTTCTGACATTTTCTAGCTTTTTTTTTTCTTAGTTTTCAGTTAACCTCCACCAATGGGCTTGTTTTCAAACTTCAAGCCTTACAATGCTGACAGTATTTTATGAAGTAATGAAAGTTTTATATGTGGTAGAGCTTTAAAAACTTTCATTTACTGAGATACCAGACTGAATATTTAAAAATAGTACACTGTGTGTTTTCATCCAAGCAAGTGACACCAAGAAGCTCAAAATCCAATGAAATGTACATATGATTTTGATCTTACTGTAAAATATTGGAGGATCTTTTTCTTTTTCCTCTTAAATTTTATTTTTATTTCTTGCAATAAAGAATGCTTTGAGTGCAGGCAATGTCAGTGCTTGTTCATGCCCTTCCTCTCTTGTGTGCTCCAGTAATGCCACTGAGATACATCTTTATGAATACTCTGTGGAATATAATACCCAAGCACAGCTGAACTCAGAAAAATCCCATCTCCTTTCTGTTTGCATTGTGGAAAAAAATGCAGGCAGCTCACAGCAACACCCTTTTCATGTTAGGCCCTTTTTCTCTGTTTAATGGCAACAGAAACAGTGCTTCCAGTTCTTCCAGGTTTCTGAGAAGATTCAGGTGATTTCTTGCTTAAAGCCTAGCTACTGGAATTCACAGCAATCACACCCCTGGACAGTAGTCTCATTTAAAAGGTAGGAAATGTTTCTAGACCATAAAACCAAAAAATTTTTCTTCTAGAGAAATCTTGAAAGCTCCAATCCAGAGGCTAAAGAGCAAAACTTTAGCAAAGCAAACTACTGGTATAATTACATTTTAATTTTAATTGTATCATCTTAACCTTCCGCATCAGAGGTCTAATTCATGACTCTGGATTGTAGAAATACACTAGTAGTTAAGACACAGCAAAGCTGGAACTGAGATAGCGAGATAGCGGCACACTCAGGCACCTACAGGTCGTGGTTGTGCTCACTCTTGTCCAAAATGTTTCAGACATCAGTGGGATGGAGTTCTATATGTATTTCTGAAGAATTCATAACACCTCTATGAAACTGCTGTGTCAAAACCATATATTTTTTTCCAAGTAAGCTGACAGCAAACAAAATTGTCAGCCTCATCTTTGTGGCAAATAAGCCCACCTCCAATTTTCAAAAGCACTGATGGTCCTGACTCCTACAGTATTTTAGCACCAAACTGCAACACCAAGAAATCAGGTCCCACTAAACCATGTTATTGGTTTTAAAATCGTATTTTAAATCATAAAATTCAGTGGTATTTTGAAATCCCAGAAAAAGTCTGGCTTTGATTCAATTTGGGATGTTTCCACTTAAAATTCAGCAAAACCAAAAAAACCCAAAAGAGTAAGATTCTTCACTGCTGAAAACTGTCTCTATGACTTTTAAATAACAACAACAGACTGTTGGAGAGTTTGAGAAGCAGACATACAAACCCAAAGCTCCTTACTCACCTTGTAAGCCAGACCCCATAAAGCTGGTCTTCCAATAAAGACGCATTTTGCTCCCAGTGCCAGTGCTTTTAATATGTCACTTCCTTTTCGTATTCCACCGTCTAAATACACTTCGACTCTGCCTTGTACTGCCTCCACAACCTCAACCAGAGCATCAATCTGCAAAGAAGCAGCCACTCTCACCTTGCGGTCAGCTTTCGATTCCAAGAGAAAGAGGAGATATTCCAAAGACACAGGCAGGGATGCCATGCTTTAATAGCATACCTTCTCAAAATGAAATGCGACAGTGCATCACAAATAGCTCAGCACTGAAAGCTGCAGAATCAAGTGCAGCTGCCTGTCCTGTTTGCCAGATAGTCAATTCCATTTTCCAGTGCTTTGCTTATACTGATATTCTTTGCTAGCACTTCTGATAAGTGAAAAAGTAACATTTTCACTTGCCTTCTGAAAGTTTTTTAAACTAAATTTAAATGGAAATAATTGTCATTAATATCTTACATTCGAGACAATGATGAATGATACAAATGATGGTAAAAAAGGCTGATGTCAAACTTATCCCTGCTGCTGTCCAATTTGCCTGAACTTACATTTCAACCCTAATCCTGGTGACCACCTGCCGAAAGCCTCCCCAGATCCCCTAAAGTATCTGTGAAGGATTTAATTTGCTATGTAGTACAGTCAACGTATCATTTGCTCCAGGCTAAGTCTTCTGATTCCCTAAGGTCTTTTCTGTAGAGCACAGCGCAGTGCCAGGCTGGTAGTGCGGGGCAGTACCACACAGAGATGCTGGCTCTGGTCCCAAAGGCAGTATAACCAGTGGCAGGACACTGCACGAGACCCAGTTAACTTTCCTTCGCAGCAAACCCAAAGGTCTGTTTTCTGCAGTTTCTTACACTCTTTTGCCTTCTCTTCAAATTTTTTAAGTAGAACAGCTATAACTAAGATTACTAAGTAGATTTTTCCAATTGGTCATCATTTTTTTCAGAATTTCAGACTGAAAACTTTCAGGCTGAAATTTTCCAGGAGTAGCTCAGCAAGAGCAGGGTCAACAGCTTCTGCTGCCAGGCTTGATACCAGAGGGGTAGCGGAGCTGAACGAGGTATCTACTGGTTTGTCTGTGTATGTAAAGAAACTTTTAAGGTAGAAGAGCATTTTAACATGGGTGCCATTTCCATTATTATGTCTTTAGCATTTAGATATTTTTTTAAATCATTATTGTCAGCCTTGACATAGAGTAGAAGAGAATTCCCTGGTGCCTATTTTTATTTTACAGAGGAAAACAGAGAAAAAAAAGTCCATAAGATACTATGCAATACAGAACTGTAAAAGAACAATTTGAAAAACTGACATAAGCCAGATTAAACCAGTGAAATATACATACATCCAAACAACTCATGATTTCTTTCTACAGAATGAAATGTGGGGAAATTTTCTCCAGATAAGTTTTCCTTTTTCTGGCTCATGAAAGTCAATAAATTCCCATTTAGACTTGTGTCTGTAAATACGCAAGCAGACCTCTCACTAAATCTAGCTGCGTTGTTTGTGCATGTTTTGGCAGATGTGAACAATGAGAATACATTATGCTCTCATTTGGACATTTTTGGTTCCAGAGCTTTGTTTTATTTTTGCTGTAGTGCGCAAAGAGTACGTGTGCACTGCACCAGCTAACGAAGACATAGGCAGAAAACTTTTACTAACTTAGGCCTGTAGTTTGTCTGCAGTTATGTGGGTTCAGAGCTGCTTACAGAACCCTCCCAAGAAGCTGAGAAAATCCTTCAGTGGGTACTGGCCCATGCCAAGGCATGCATCTTACCAGTTTAAAGCTAAAGTACATCTGCACATATCCACAGCCACGCAACAAATACGCAAGTCCACCAGAAGCATATAGACAAGCGTAGCAATACCCAGGTTAGCACAAATATGCATACAATAAACACTCGTGGGACATCCATTTTCTCACTTACAGTGGCAGGTCCTCCATCCAGTTGCCTTCCACCATGATTGGACACAATAATTCCCTGAACTCCATGTCTCACTGCCAGCTCTGCATCTTCTTTCGTCAAGATGCCTTTGATGATGATGGGCAGGTGGGTCAGGCTCCGCAGCCAGTAGATATCATTCCAGGTGACCGAAGGATCCAAGCTGTTGGGTGGCAGTCCGTACTCAGAACGGTCATCTCCCTACAGCCATAGGACAGAAGGAAACCTCATCCAAGCCGTACAAAGGCCCCTTGAGGTCTTTCCCTGCTCTAGAACAGATTAATTGAAGAGACATGTTCATCAGCTCTGGAAAGCACGTGTCTCCGGAGGGGAATAATTACAATGGGGATGGAGATCACTGTCTCTAAGGAAACTGGACTGGGATTTTGGAGCCAGAACCCAGGCTGGCAGGAGGTCAAGCCAGGACACTGCAGAACCAGAAGGGGAGAAGATACGCCCTGGGTAAAGCAGATGCCAAAGCAGCAGTTACCCGGTGGTTTTGTCTCATGTGGTACACGCCAGCACAGTGAATGAAAGGACAGGCTCATTTTACAAACCTCAAAGGCTTCCTCCAAGTTCTTCAGTTTCATGTGGGGAGGAAGGCGGAAACCATTGCGGACATCATCGCGTCTTTTGCCCGTGTAGGGCAGATCTGCGGTGAGGACGAGGCCCTGGAAACCCAAGGCCTCCGCCCGTTGGACCAGCTTCTGGGAAACCGCCCTGTTGCGGTGGATGTAGAGCTGGAACCACTGGAGCCCGCCGGGGGCAGCCGCGGAGATCTCCTCCAGCGTGCAGGTGGAGTACGTGCTGATGATGTAACACGTGTTCATCGCTTTGGCCGCTTTGGGAGGTATTGGAAAATAATCAGAATCAAGGTAATTTCAACGGTCCTGCCAGACACCAGATACAAAAGTTTTTTATATACAGTTTGCAGAGAACACCTGAACTCCTGTTTTACTTACATCCTACCAAACACAGCACTCTGCCAATTGGCAAATACGCCCTCAGGGTTAAAAATGGCTATATTTACCATGCACTGTTGTAGGATCACGGTTAAGCAATCAGGAAAGGGAGAGGTAATTTACCAAGTGGTGCTTTCATTTTGCAACTATTTTTTTTAAAAAAGCAGGAACTTTATGACTATGTCCTCACAGGAGTACGCTGTCAAATGCACTCAGTGTACACAGAAATACACAGGAAGAAAGGTATTTCCAAGGGTCAGCTCTCCAAAGCCACCACAGGATTTGGGAAGAGAGGGTGTGCTTTTCTCCAAGGGAGGCACTGTTCTTACCTGTAACAAGGAATTTACAGGCTGAGTTCCATCCACCACTTTTATGTCCTAACTAGAGCCTACAGCTCTGAGGACCTGCGTGGTCCTTGGTGTACACCAGAAATGTGTCCACAGTCTCTGTCTAAAGTTTGCAGCAGCAGCCCCCACAGGGCTGATCTCATGATAGTGGTAGCTGGAGAAGTACAGCAATGTCTATACAGCTTCCCATGCACTCTACATCATCAGACATAAGTGGGTCATCCACAAAAAGAGGTGTCAGAAAGTGGGAAAGGAGTTAGCCCCTTCAAGCCTGAAGATTTTGCTCAGTCATACTTCAAGTCGTACTAACAGCTTCTTGAGGCTTTTCCACAAGCCCTATTTTGCTACAGAGCAAAAAAGCAGAAGAGTACCTCTGGCTGTGCTTTTCTCTCCCTCAGGCCACGCTAGCTGGTGGAAGCCAGTAGGAGCAATTCCTACAGGAAAGCTGATTTCAGTGCCCAGGAGCTTAGTCCTAATGTCCATGATGGATACGTCCCGCAGCATACGTGGCCGGAAACGAATTCTGTAAGGCAATAAAATCCCTTCAGGATGGTAGTTGTCCAGTGGCTTTTCTGAAGTTTCATGGAAACTGGGTCTTCATTTACCTATTGCAATGCAGGAATCTGAGCCAATAAAGAAAACAGCATATAACAAAGGCTCTTTGTCCTTTCTGTCTGTTTTTAGAGGTCAATTTAGCCAGCAGTTTAGCCACTTCCACTTTTCCTTAATCTTATACTCCTGCTTACTGGCCACAGTACATAATTTCTGTATTTCCCACTTCACCTCACCATCTCTTGTTCTCCCACCGTCAATCCCACAGATTCCTTCTACTTGCAGCCCAGTCCCAGGCCACTGCCTTCCACTGGTGATTCGTATGTCTGTCCTCACTGTACACTGTACCTGCCCTCTGTCTGCAGCATGTTCCCCAAATTCCATGCTACCTACACATAGGCTTCCTTGCTGGTCACCACATGCTCCCTGTTGCATCTCATTCTATTATAGCCACTCATCCCCTTTCCTGTCATACCATACCATACCATACCATACCATACCATACCATACCATACCGTACCATACCATACCATACCATACCATACCATTTGCCTGGACCCTCAGCATCCCTTATGTCTCATACAATCTGTGTCATATTTAGGCTAGCATCAGAGCATATAGCGTATGTCATTCAGGTAAGCGCGTTTTGCTTGGGGACCACCTTGAAATGGCAAGGTGTAAGGAATCTTTGCTTGTGAAATCCAAACACTTGCACAAAAACGTAGTTTGAAAGCTTCCAGTACAACACCCCTCATTTCCTCCTTATGTTACCTTTTATATGCCAGGATGTTTTCATCTCGTGTGCTACAATCATCTGCTCCAGCTGCAAAAAAATCCCAAGCAATCTTGGGTAAATACTTTTTAGCATAAGCTTCAAAGTCTGAAAGACACACCATAGCCATCGTCAAGAGAGGCTCTGGGAACCTTGAAGAAAAGAATAACATGGAGCAGAAATTAAATCTCTGAACTGTCATTCTCTCTTCTAGGGGCTCTAATGTCACTTAATGCAAACCTTGGACCCATCAGTCTTGTAGAAGAGTTGCTGAGAGGTTGTCTCAGTCTATCTTGCCATTCATTCTCTCCCCTAGTATGAGGAAACCTTGCAGCCGTAAGAGTAGGAAGAAGCTTGCATCTCTGTGCCTCTCTTTATTCTGTCTTAAACAGAAGCCTGAAGAGGACATTTTAGGTCCTCTGCTATTTTAAGACAGCAATTGTGTAATTCTGTCATAAATTCCATCTTAAAACTAGCTGGGTTATTTGTTCCAGTAATTCTCCTCAAAGTTTGTCCCAGAACATAATTTGCTGGGTTACCCCTTAGGATGGCTCCCTGACTGAATAATTAGTTACGGAGCGCAGTGACTAAATTCAAGCTCATAAAATCTGGAAGCAAGTAAACACAGAGTCTACGTCTAACCTGCTCCAGCATGAACGCATTATAAAACTATGTCCAGACTCCTAGGGCAAGTCACTGTCAAGGCCAGCGCTGTGGAAAAACAAAGTATTTTCTACAGATCTTCATTTCTCTTTTGTAACCAATATCTTCTGGGTGTTTGCATTACATACTGCAGCGCTCATACATGCTAAAAAGGGAGCATACAAAATTTGGACAAACTATGAGAAAACACTGGCAAAAAGCAAATTCCACAACGTGAAACATGATTCTAAGAACTACCCTCAATCTTTCAGGGAACAGAAGTGACGTTGTGTGACCCAGATGTCTAATCAAACCAACATAAATGCTGCCTAGCAAATGTCTGCACTTACATGCTTTTGAACCAGCCAGGACTAAAAACTATGCAAATTAATGTTTTAGCAAACCATGCCTTTGTGCGAGGAAACATGTACAAAACACAGACAAAATCAATTTGCTAAATCGTTTGTTTCAATTACTTCCACAGCTCTGATTAAAATTGGCATTTTGCAAGGTATATGAAAACACGAACTTTTAAAACAGCTGTGGTTTGGGTCTAATTTTTCTAAAAATGTACAGGAAAAAGTAAATATCCTAGTTTTCAGGATTAGCCTCCCACAGATTAGCAGCGGTTGCAAACTTCACCAAAACCAGTCCCATGTGTCCGATGTTGTACACTTCTGATAAACACATAGGTTATGTACACAGATCCAACCTGTCAAACTGCAGACATGGATATGCCTCGCTGACTGAGGTGCCTGTGTATACACTTGAAAATTAGGACTCACAATGCTCTGCTAGGGAAGAGCCCGACATGAGGGTCTCATTGGAAAATGAAGAAGAAATGTGACTGTTTTCTTCATTTTTGTTTTTTCTCCTCTGACAGGCATTAGGCAGCAGGTGGTAAAAGTATCCCAAGCTGTCTCTGTATGCCTTCAAGACATCAAGCACTGCTGATAGCACGAGTCTTCACGTATCATACATTGTGATAAACCGTAAACCACGTATCACGACTTCTGCTTTTCCCACTGTTAGAAAGGTCAAAGCAAGCACAAAAAGATAAACCAAGTCCTCTCATGGCAGAATAAATGGGAATTTTAAACAACCCAGGCCTAGTCCTGATTGTCTCCTAATTCAGACCTCAGTTCAGACTTACTTTGGGTTTCAGGGAGAGCTGCAGGAGGTGAGATCCTCTCCTTCAAGTTTGCCTGCAAACAGGATGTAGAGGCGGTCTTTTCACTGAGTAGCTGCTGTTTTTTCTGGCGTCAATAAGCAACCACCAGAGATTAAAGCTCAGTCCTGCAGTAAACTTTGTACTGTTTGTATAACACTAACTTTGGTTTGCTATCAGGTGATTAGAAGTTCCTTCCAAAAACAGGCATCACCTTGTCAGCAGCACGATTGCTTGGGACACAGCGTGGGAGCTGTGATCTTCAGCAGTGGCTGAAGGCTGTGCGTTCATTTAGGGAAGCAACAGTATGTCAGGGGTTTTGACTGAATCTCTGAACTGTTGCTAACTTGCTGCTGAATGGGCTACAAATCCCACCAAAATGATGAACTACAGACAGTGTGATTTGTTACAGCCCACTACTACAGAGCCTTGAATCTTTACCACCACACGTGGGAAATTGGTTTTGCTTCCTATCGTGTATGAAGAAGTAAAGTACCTTTTGTCTTCTGCCGTTTTTAAAGAGCTATGAGTGCTCTCGTGATCCAACTGCTCTCCAACTGGGCTTGCAGATTTCTCCCTTTGGCTCCGTACCCAGCCATCTCCCAGGAGGGCTGTGAGTCCTCTCTCTTTCCTGTGCTTGGAGCTGGTGAGACTTCTCTGTGCTTCCCTCTGTCTCCCCTACTAAGCATTACAAACCGGGACTGAGGTGTCAACAGATTTATGACGTTGACTTAAATTTGTGAGATATGAAAAGTAAACACTGGACAGATTTATTTGTCCTTTGTTTTTTTAAGCCTTTAGGGTTCATGTTTTCATTTTTTTCGTGCAAGCAAGACAGCTTCAAACTTTGATTTTTACTAACTACAAATTGAGATATTTTTCTCATAAACATGTGATACCAGGTGCAGAGGGTGAAGCAGAAACTTGCAGCTGGGGCAGTGAATGAGCCAAAGGCCCAGGGAAGAGCTGGAAGCTGAACAGAGCTGCAGCCTGGAGGCCTGGTGTGCGAGAGGCTGGTCTGATCCAGGACTGCAGATCTGAAGCTCCTGACAGCAGAAAACCTAGGTCGCTGACACCATCTTTGCAGCGGTAATGAATATCTATTCTTCTCTTAAATGTATTCACGAGACCCTGCCCAAACTCTACCAGGCATGATCATCTATACTATCGTCTTTTGAAACTTCTTTAAATTCAGCCTTCAGAGCTCATTATCTGCCAGCAGCACTGTGAAGCTAGCTTCCGGCGTCCGGCTGCGGGCACACATATCACCAGCCAGACAAGGTGTGCACGCTTAGCAAGAGTGCCCATGAGCTCCTTGGTTGGCTTCCCTGACCAGGACAAGCCGTGGAGCAGACAGCCTTCAGGTCACTTCTGAAGAGCCAAGTGCGTCTATCTGCACACAACAGAGTGCATCCCTGGGAAGGGAAGGAAAATCCTACGCTCATTCTCTCTCCGCTAGATGTCAGCTTTGGGTCATATATATCAACCTATGTTAGTAATAACAACACTAAAAAAAATCAGCCCTTGATGGCCTGCCAGGCACCGTGGCCTTAAAACTGATATGATCGCATCACAAGAGTGCCTGCTAATATGTTTGGAAATCTTCATTCCCTGTGTTTTATTCGTAACATTTTCTGGTGCACAGCATAGCAATAAATATAGCTACATCTGGTCTGGCCTGATCTTCGTTTCAGCCTACAAGTCATCTGCAGGGTCCTCTGTCATATTTCTCATTATGCTGATCTCAGTACTCCCCTACTTTAGGGGTGCACATCGCAGCCAACTCACCAAACCATAAAGTTTATGGGTTTATGGTTATCATAATTTTACACGAATTAAAAATAGTCTGTGACTACTGTATTTTGGATCAGGAGAGAAGAAAAAGCTCTGCTTTTGTGTTGTACTTTGCATCTACATATATTGTCTTCCTTCAGCAATGGACTCGATTTGAAGTAGCAATGACTCCTTATCCCATAAGTAGTATTATCTCTGATACTAGTTAGACTTCTGATTTGGCTGTGAAGCTCTGAAGTTCTAAGGAAATCAAAATTTGCCACAAAGATAATACCTTTTATTAGAGCCCCTGCTATATACTTGAAAAAAGTGGACAAGTTTTAAAGTTCTGGAGCCCTTTCATTGGAGTACAATAAAAGACTTAGGCAGACTCTCTAAAATCTTTGCTGGAAGAAAATAATACAGGAAATACCCATCTAGTCCAGCCTTGCAGGTAACATCAAGGAGTCAATAGCCAAAGCCTGATTTTTGCACAGATCTGCACAGCTGGGGTTTTGCAGTTGCTTGCTTTTCAATACCAACATAGTCAAAGGCTCGTTAGTCCAAACACAAAGATCCTGTGTGAATCTGTGCTCAGGTTCCTATTACAATCATGATGCTCGTTACTCCAGTTGGTTATATTTGTTTACTTTTCACAGATGGCAAATTGTCATGGGTCAAGCAGACATCTATCTCACTGATGTATCCACTAGTGGTGGGTTCAGTCTGGGACTTTACAGCACTTTGGTGAAGAATCTGATGAATCCTAAGCAATGTAAATAACTCCCATCACATAACAGTTTGCATACAGTCACCACTGGTTTTCCTTATCAGATGTCTTTCTTGGGTATATGCCCCATGTTTGGAAGGAAAAGGCTTTTTCCGTGCATGTCACTCATGCAAGAAAGTTTTCCCAAAATTAAATATTTAAATAGCCATCCCTCTATTATAGGTGGAGATGGCAAGAAATCTTATAGTTAACATTGCCTAACACTTTCAATTATAAGATCCAGTTTTCAGTTGCTTTTAATTTTGTCATATTTTAATCATTCTAGGCTGAAATGTTCTATCCTTGGTCTCTGTGTTGTGCTGAATTTTTTTGGGAACACTTCACTTGAAAGCTGGTCAGCAACTTCCAAGATGAGGTTAGTGAAAAATATGGTGGTTGGCCCATGCTGAAAATGTCTTACAGTGGTTTCACTGCAGTTCAGTGCTTCATGCAGGGGCTTGAAATTAGCGGGGGCTGATCCCTGGGGGCATCAGCCTGTACTTGCTGGCCATATGAAAATCCATCCAGATCTGACCTAGTTGTAAATCACCACTCTGTACTTGCACATGCTCAGCAGAGCTTGTCTGAATCCCAGATGTTATCTTTACTAAAGACTTGCCTAGTGCAGAGCATGCTTCTGTCCATGGGCAAAGGAACTCAGAAAGTCCCAAATACAAGCAGAGGGCAGAGAGCTGGCTGCCCCCCACCCCCCATGCCACCTGTGCTTGGATTCAGCCTTAAACAGCCCTGGAGGGGAGAAGGAAGAGTGAAATAATGGCTCAAAAGAGGAGCTGCGGGACAGCACCTAGGGACAGGCAGGGTGGGAGGGTGCAGAGGCAACAAGTTCAGAGACAGAGCAGATGGGAGTAAAACAGGACAGGGGCATGCCAGGATGACAGGACTTCAGAGGGATAGAAGAATCAAGAGAAGGTGACAAATCTGGGGAAGAGGCAGAAGAGGACAGCCTGTGACACACTGTGCGGAAAGAGTTCTAGGAGACTACCAAATATTTGGCTGTTCTTTCTGTAACCACCTCTGTCTTCAAAACCTAGAAGAGAGCTTGATTTATTCTTAGCACTACTCTGTGGAATAGCAAATAGCTACAGAGCCCTTTGGCAAAATGTCTCATCTACCCTCAGTCTTAGATTCTCAAAAAGGAAAAGTGTTTCCCGCTAGCAGATGACTCCACTAGCTCATGTGGCAGGGCTCTATGCTGTGTGTCTGGTGGTCCAACCACATAAAGCGTCACATCTCCCCTGTACTGTCACATGGTAAAATGTCATTTCTAAGCCATTCTTTCTGGCTTGCCTAACGTGCCAATATGTCACCTAACTATGAGTTTTCCCATAAGGTAGCTGCATCTCACTTTGACATCTTCATCAGCATTAGAGAAAGGGTCTGAAGCAGATGAGGTTTAACTAGCATGCACTGGGGAGCACCAAGCAAAGATCTGCGAAACCAGTGACAACAGGGCACGGTGAAATCACAGGATGGAAAGCGGACTGGGTCTGAAAAGGAACACCGAGGCCGGTAATCCACAGCCAGTTAATTGCTAGTAACGCTGTGTCAGCACAGCCTCCCTGCTTCCAGCATGTGATCATTCAGAGCTGTTCTTGAGGTTATTGGCACACTGGTCTGACCCCTGTGCTCTGCGCCCTTGGCTGTAAAATAGAGATTGACTTTGGTACTATGTACAGCACCGGTTCAGGACCATTCTTTTTTGGCTGGGCTCTGCAAGAGCTAGTGGACTTAGATCACCTGAAATAAGGCAATCCAAATTCACGGACATGTTGGGAAAACTGTGCCTCATGGGGTCCTATCCCACTTGCCTCACACTGCCACTGTGGCCCTGCATGTGGAATCTCTTCTTTTTCCTCTAGAGACTTCAGGTCAGAAAAACAACGATCCTCTTCCCTTGCAAGGTGCAGGGGTCTCTTCTGTTCTCTCACAAGGGGAAGAGAATCGAGAACAATGGACTTTCCAAATCACAGGCTGGATTTCCAACTTCATGCCAACCGAAGCCATGGCAGGGCCTTTCAGCTGACAACTCCTTTGGCATGGGGGGGAGTCTACCTCTCTCACACCACATCTATCTTAGCCTCCCTGGACATGGCAGCTCATAGGTGGAGCAAAATGTATTCTGCTGTCCATCAGTCTGAATCTTCCTACATCTCTAGAGTCTCTCAGTAACCTGAATTTTTGTGGTATCCTTTCTTTTATCTCATCCGTACCCTTTTTCTTCATTCCCCCTTTCCCCCCTGAAAAAAAATGGGATAAACCAAGAGCATGCTTCTGGGTCCTACTGTGGAAGTCTGTTCCCTTGCATTTCTTCAAGTGAGGGAGGTCCGGAGTGCTTTGTGGCACTGAAGAGAGATGATGCAGCCTTTTCACCAGGTTACCCCTCTTCATAAAGATACTGGAGCCACAGACTGACAAACTTCTTCACCAGCAATGCTGGAATCAAGCCAATAGGGTGGGAGGAAAGATCACATCAGGGTTTGGTGTAGGAGACTCACTTACTGTCGCATGAGGAGTCATGGACTGCAGGTAGCAGAGAGGGCATGTGCAAAAGGGGTCATGCTGAGCACACAAACATAAAAAAAATAGATTTCAGAGAGCAGTTCCAGAGTAATTTAATTATTGCTGGGAAATGCTGAAGGAAGGGGGACAATGTCTATTCTCAGTATGAAAACATACACCACTGCTTATCTCAGACACATATCTAAGGCTACTGTCAAGCACATAACTGCACAAATAACTACAGCCTCCAGTATGTATGCAAAATAGGGGTAAGAGTGTGAAGTGAACAAGGAAAGAGTTAGAGAGGAAGGGCTGCAGATGCTGTGTTTCCCAGAACACTCTTTGGTCCACACTAGCTGCTGCCAAAGCTGCCTCCAAAGACACTGAGCTCACACAAGGTGGAGCAGCAGAGGAGCTCAGGCGTGACTCAGCTTTGAGTCTTCTCTGACTTCCATGGGCAGCTATCCCTCTTAAAGCCAGGGAGCTGGAGGCAGCTGAATATGACATAAATCATGATACACCCTTATGCAGAGTTGGCTACAGATTATTTTGTCCATAACCTTATCTGGCCTAATAGGCTAGCTAGGCTGGTGTAGACATCGAGCCTTTCTCTTCCTTCTTGTTTTTCAAAGTACCACAGTACTGGCAGTGAAAGAAGTAGCTCACTCAAATCCACAGAGCACAATAAAAACAGAAACAAGAGCTACCTGGCAGCTGCACCTGCCTGAGACGAAGAGCACCCTGGGCTTGATGTCCCACTTCCACTTTATAAGCTGGGCAAAGTCCTGACAACTTTCGTCTGCAGTGGGAGTGATGCTGCTATCTGACCACCATTTGAGAATCAGCAAGGACTAAGTCTTTATCTGCCACTGCATAACTGCCATAGACGAATACAGAAGTAGGGCTGAGAGGAGGCCTGAGAGGCCATCTAGTTCTCTCCTCTTCCAGAAATCAGAATCAACTATATCTGTGCCCATCTGCACTCCCGGACATTCCACATTCTCCAAAGAAGACCAGTTTCATTGATTTACTGCCCTCAACACAAGGAAAATTTACAGGTCTTTTACCTGGATCTCTCTTCCCATAATTTAAGCTATTATCAACCCATAGTGGACATGGAAAAAGATTCACTCCTATTCTCTTTATGTCTATCTTTTAAGTATTTAAAGAACATTTCTGGGCCACCCCTTCTATTGTCTCTTTTCTGAATCAAGCTATACAAATTCCTTTGACCTTTCCTCATGAGCCATGTTTTCTGGTCATCGCCAATTCTCTCTTTTGACTCCCCAGCTGTTCCACATCCTCCCTTAATTAAAGCACCAGAAACGGGACATGATCCTCCAGCTGAGTCCTCTCCTGCCCTTATCTGGAACAAAGCAGAAAGAGTATGTAAACTCCTGTTTATTCAGCTGCCATGATAGAAGAGTATTTTTGTGTTCATTACTCAGCAATATGTTCCTTACTCATTTCTTCAGATGTGCCATTCCATCCTGAGATAAAGAAAGGAGGCAAACCCTTTTGTTCGTTTCTTCCAGGCAGAGAAATAGTCTCATCTCTTTTCCAACTAGGACAAGAGTCAGGCTAAGGATAATAGAAGTCTCAAACTCCAGAGATCAACCACCTAGCAAAGAACTCTCATTTTTTGCTAAAAATGTGGAGAGGAAATAGATGTCATAAAAAAGCTCCAACCCAAATACACAACAGAGACACCCGAATACGTCCAGGATGTCTCCTCAGAGAAACGGAGGCAGAGAAAACCTGATATGACGTATGATATAAAGGAGGCCTTTGAACAACAGTGTCAAGAACAGTCTGTATCCTGAAAGATCCGCGTTAGCTTTGAGATTTTGTAGTGATGGAAGTGCAGAAAATAAAGATTTTCATGACTCTCAGTCTGAATGAGAACGTGGACTCAAAATTACAACTGAGGGGCTCCTTTTAACTTTGAGACTAAATCAGTGTTTAAGCTGAGCCTAGGACTCTGGAATCCCAGAACAGATGTCTTTGCAAAAGTAAAACCGTACTGGTGCCTTGGAAGTTGACTTGTCTCTTATTGTTAATGTCTAGACTCCCTGTACAGCTTGAGTCCCCTTATGAAAGAAGAGGATCTGCTCTCTTGAGGCCACAGAGTGGGGCCAGAGCAGTTGCCCTGGTCCCAACGATCCCAAGGTTGATCCACTTTGGAGGTAGTCCTCTGACTGTCACGAAGTCTAAGAGTCTAACTGAGTCTAAGTGTAACTAAGACAGCAGGGAAGCAGCTGAGCTGAGGCAGCATGACCCTGTTTGCACATTGATCTACAGCAACCTTTCACGGAGAGGTTTCTCTGTCTTGCAGCAGCATTGCATGCAGTTTTCAGCTTGGGACATGCTGCAGCCTCCATATTCCTCCCTGCAGTGCTGCTCTCTAGTGCATGCACAGCTGATGATTGATAGCTAATGGCAGAAGATAAAACTACATCCTAGCTTTTCCAGACTATTTCTCCAGTTCATGAAGGTCATCTAAAGTAATTGCAACCCCTCCCAGTTCAATATAATATGGAAATATAATAAATATATTCTCTCTTCTGTCATGAATTTGGTTAATTAAAAAGTTAGCAATCAGTCAACATATACTTCCAGGCTACCAGAGAACTATCAAGAACTACTCTCTGAATATATTTTTCAACCAATATTGCACTCACCTGCTAAAAATTGTACATAGCCAATGTTTCCTTGGCTTGCTTCTGAGAAGCTCATATGAGACAATGTTCAAAACCTTACTAAAGTTGAAGGTACATCTTTCTGCTGTTCTTTCCTATCCACAAGTCCTGTCACAGAAGCATATTAGATTGGTTTGGTATGATTTGTTCTTGATAAACGCATACTGGTTACCACTCACATTGTAGTTAACTTCTGGAGGCTCAACTATTGCTTCCCCTGCCCCTTCTTTATTTAAAAAAATAGTAAGAGGCAGCACATTTATCTCTGTACTCCATGATTCCTCAAAGATAACCACTAATAGTTCTGGCATTGCTTCAGACAATCCTCCCAGTGTTCTAGCAGGAATTCATCAAGTCTAGCTGATTTGAAAACATCCAACATATCTAACTCTGCCATGATATTGCTTGGTCTTGCAGCAAACTGAAAACATTCTCAGACATTCTTAGCAAAATGAGGGCCCTACAGTCATTTTGAAATTAAAATATTCCCTTACAGGCTGAAAAAACCAAGTAGTTGGGGAAAGCCGACAGGTGTGGCAAAGCCCAGACTCAGCATGAGTACCCTTATGAGGAAAAAAAATGGGAATGTTCTGAATCCTGGAGGAAAACACAATCCAGAAGATGCAAGTAATCCAGCAGGGAAAGGGAAACAAACATACTGGTTTTTATACAAGGTGCCAATAAAAGAACGAAAGCAGTGGCACGCTCACTTCTAAACAACGTTTGAAATCTAAAATATAAGATCAGGAACCAGAATGTCTGATCCAAAGTGCAGACGGTGATACACCAGACATATTGGAAACCTGGGGAAAGGCAGACAGTCAATTGGACACTAAACCCAGGATATAAAGTACACAGTAAAGATCAACTGTGCCAGAGGCAGAGCCCTATTGAAAAATCAGCATCAAGTTGAATTTACAAGCTCACCAACTCGATGAGTAACATAAAGTCTGTACAGGTTGAAATTCCAGGCCTAAATAGGAAGAATACAATTATGACAGATGTTACTGATCCAGGATAGCAAAGTGCCTTGAATTCAGTAAGCTGAAAGAGATGAGAGAGGCAATGTGGGCAGGAAAAACAGTAGTAACGGGAGACGTCAACTTCCCTCCTACAGATCGACAAATGTCATGCTGGGATATGAAACAGAGACAACATTTTTGGGTTCTGTCAGCAATTATTCTATGGAGCAGCTGGTTAGAGAGCCTCCAGGAGCAAAGGCAGTCCTTGGCTTTGTAGTGAGAAATGTGCATGATCGGACTCTAGCCCTTTCAGTGGAAACACCACTCTGTGACAGTGACCACAGAGGACTCAGCTTCACCAGCTCTACAGGAGCACCACAGGCCAAATACACCACTGCCATTGTCCTCAGCTTTGAGAAAAGCTATGCAGAAGTGAGGAGGCTTGTTAAAAAGAAGCTAGAAAGGTCAGCAAAGAGAAATCCTAACAAGCAGCACAGAAACTTCTGAAGAACACCAGACTGGAAGCATAACACCGCTGCGTATGACCTATTGAGAAAGGCCAGAGAATGGATTAAAGGAGGCCAGCACACATAAACAGCCAAGTAAGCAAGTTTATTAGCAGTAAGAAGACATTTTTCAAAAAGATGCCTATTGTATCCAAACCAATAAAATGAAATGAATAGTGTAGTCAGGCAGATTAAAAGCAAAATCCTAATTAGGAAGGCTAAAAAAGAGTGTGAGGAGAACTAGCTAAAGGAATCAAAACTAGTACTAAGTCCTTCATCAAAAACGTCAGGGACTCTGCATGGCCAGCAAGTGATACGGCAAAACTCAGACACAATGAAGCCATTCTGCGTTGCAGTTCACTGGAAAGAAATGAGGCAAGTTTTCATACAGGAGGACATGCAGATATGTCTGAAATCAAAGTAATTGGCGATGAGATTATGTTTCAAACAGACAAAGTGAAAATTAAATTGCTGGAGCTAGATGGTACATAGCAGAAATCAAGGATGGAAACACTAAATCACTAATCACAGTGTGCAACCTCCCACCTGAAACCTCCTTGGCACCTGAAGACTGGAAGGTGGCATATATGAAGCCAATCTTTACAAGAGGTCCTGGGGGACATCCAGGGAAACACAGGTCTTACGCTCCATACTATTTTTTAAGCCTGGAAAGGTGAGCAGGGCAGCTCCAGGATATCGGGGTGTGCATGTGTGACAGAGCAAATTCTGCTCTTGACGAATCATTTAGAGAATTCATTGATATGTGAAGAAACAGGATATACTTCAAAAGAGTCAAAATTGCTCCTGTAAAGAGAAGTCCTGTCTGGAGACTTCCTTGGACATCTCCGAAAGGATCAGCGGCAGACAGGTGAAGATGACCCTGTAGACAGATTCTGCCTTGAAAAGCCCCTCGCCAAAGGCTGCTAAGTACATTAAACAGCTAAAGTTTAAGAAGGAAAATCCTGAAAAAGAATTAATTGAAATAAAGAAAATAGAGAGTAGGGATAAACATTTTCAGAACAGACAGATGTCACCAGAGGAGTTGCACAAGGGTCTGTGCTGGGGCCTATGTTCAACTTTCTCATAAATGACCTGAAGCAGAGGGTGAGCTGTCAGGGGACAACATTAGCTGGTGGTACGAAGATTTTCAAGTTAATGAGGATGAAGGCAGACTGTAAAGGATGGTGGAGAGATTTTGGATGAGTGAGTAATGAATGAAATTCAGTCCAGCTAAATACAAAGCAACGCATATGAGGAAAAGTTGCCATTTCTTATATGAATTGATGACCTCATGCTGACCATTACCACTAAGGGACAAAACATGAGGGTATAATTCCATAAGGATGTTAGCTCAGTGCTCAGGAGCAAGTAAAAAGCAAATAAGAAGTTAGGAGTTACTAGGAAAACAACAGAAAACAAAACAATGAATAACATCATGCCCATGTATAAGCACATGGTTAGCCCCAGACTTGAATCTGTGTGCAATTCTGTTGTTACCATATCAAAAAAGGTATAAAAGAACTGGAAAACATTCAAAGAACAGCTACAAAACAGCTATCAGAAGCATGGGATGACTTCCGTAGGAGGAATGACTCAGTAGACTGGAACTTTTCTACCTGGAAAAGAAAAAGCATATGAGAGAGTTCAGCAAAAGCCTGAATGAAATGGTGATGATGTATTAGAATAGACTGTCTCTTCCAATTCAAGAACTAGGGACAACAAAATGAAGCTATCAGGAACCAGGTTAAAAAACAACAAAGGAAAGTGAGTTTTCACACAAGTAATAAAACTATGGAGTACTTTGCCTAAGGATGTTATGGATATGATAAACATAGGTGGGTTCAAGGAGAGACTAGACAAATGTTTAGAAGTGCACTACTTCAAAGGATATTAGAGAAAAAGCATCAGGATCAGGAAATCTCTGGAGCTAAATTTGTCTGGCAGTTAGGAGAGTGTCATTAATGCCTCGCCTGTTCTTACTGTTCTGAAGGCATCTTCTGTGGTCATTGTTGCAGAGAAGCTACCAGGCTACCAGGATCCTTGATCAAAACCAGGAAAGCAGGTTTCATGTACCTCTTTCTTACAAAGCCCTTTGAGTGACCATTCTCAGGTGTGCACTATAGCTACATTCAGGCCAGGAGCAACAAACAGTACAAGGGTCATCTTCTATCTTACCTATGCATTATCAAAGGCCCCCTTGCATTCAGCCTCTTTAGTGTGCCTTCATAGTGTGAGTATGCAGTAGAAGGTACTGAGCTGTCTTCTATACTTTCAAACTCTTCTATTTTGCATTTTTAAATAAATGGGAAGATAAACATTCCTTATAAACATGAGCTGCAAAAACAGTTACTAGTTCACATCCAGTTGCTTAAATAATGACAAATACTGTAACAGTTTATAGCTGTCTAGGCACAACCACATTTCTTTGTTAAGCCTGCATTAAGATCAGTTCTGCTGTTCAGCCTGCATTTCTCAATTTCATCTGATCATGGCAAGGTGTCACCAATTTGGTTCCAGTCCTAGGGTTCCTTCTGCTTTGCTATCCACCTCTTTCTCGATCCAAATCTTCCTCTTTTCTTCACATTTATGCATAGTGTTTATGCAAAAAAATTGGCTGTCAAATATGTATACCTTCATACTATCCCACAATGTTAAATTATCAGCCCTGAAAGAACAGAAGGAATTCCTTTGTTTTAGTTTGTTTGGTTGAATTGATATGCTCCCTTGAAACAGGGCATGAATTGCTCCATTTGGCTGACTCTTTTACTAGATTATTAAAGAACTCTTTAGAATGTAGTATCTACCACAATGAGAAATCTGAATAACTGCAGCATTTCCAGTGTGGTTTTGATTTTTTTATATGCACCATTTATTTCTCATCATTTTATTTTAGGGCAAACGAAAGCTTGGGAAAAAAAATAAGCAATCAGTCTTCCTTAATTAAGGGATATCATTCCCTCTGGTGAATTTCTGGAGAGCAGGAACCAAATAAATTTCTTTTCATTTCCTCACTGGGAATATTAAATGCAATGCAGCTAATTTGTCTGTGAATTAAATTTCCAGCTTTTTTCAGCTCTTCAGTGCTGCTTTTATCTTTTAGTTTACTGTAAGAGGGGAAGATGCTGTACTATGGTAGCTGAGGTATAGTGAAGGGAAAAAGCTTTGTATTCTGATTTCTTTTTCTGATGTTGAACGTCTCTAACAAAGACAGGTATATACAGAAAATAATAAAGGTAGATGCTCCAGGAATCAATTTCTTACCAGTCTTCTCAGCCTATTGAAAAAAGATAATTCTCCGTTAGACAGCCAAACTTAAGATGAGGTTGTCTGACAGGAATTCTTATATTTCTAATGCAGCGTTCTTCCTCAGTTTACACAGATTTCAAGCATGACGTTCCTGCTGTCTATCCCAGTAGCTTTAAAACCAGCCTCTCGGAATGCATTTCCATGCAGGTCTGCAGCCTTGGCAAGATTTGTGTGAGGGGGCCGCTTGGGGCAGGTGTTGGTGGCTGGGAAAGGGATCCTCAGGCTGGTCTGGAGGACACCAGAACTTCTTTGCTGTGCTTACATTCCCTCCAGCACCTCCAGCCCTGTTCCCTCCAGAAGCAATGGCAGTACAGTCCCTGATGGAAAGGATTATTTCTTTAGAGCAAAATACTTACAGACTAAACAGGTTTTAACCTATCTGCTTGCAGGTTAGAACCCGCTGACATTCCCGTACATTCATCTTCTATCCATCCCTCTGCTCAGAGGGCTTCAATGTCTTTTCCAGCTGGGTCACTTTTGAAGCCTGAAATTCGGCTGTTGTCCTGTTAGTTTGGAGGTTGGTTGGAAACATTGCTTACTTATTGGCTACTGCATTGCTCTCCTGCTTACTTTTCCTCCAGCAAGGCCAATTCCTTCCCCAGTGAAAGCATTATAACCTCAAGTACGGTAAATCATCTCACTAATAATGTCACCATAAAACTATTATATCTCATTATTCTTAATTACTTTGCAGAGTTTCCAGATTTTTCCCCAAGGTCCATGCTGGAGAAAAGAGGATATAAAGCCTTTCTCAGAGCAGAATTAAAGATGCACTCCAAGAAAGACCCTAGGGTAAATTTTAGTTAAAACCAAGATCCATTTTTGTTCCTATGTCCCAAGTTTGGACTTTGTTTTATATGTGGCAGAGTGGACATTCAACATGTTTATAGCATGTTTAACAATTCCCTGACCTTTACTGAATAAAAAAAGAAAAGACTGAATGCGTTTGTTACATTTACATGTGAATTGATCATGTAAAATATTTCTTGCCCTATTTACTGTAAGAGCTCACTAAAAATTATCTGATCTGGAACTTGGTATTTCCATAAGCAGCCCTTCCACAATCTGCTGTTGCACTTTTTCATTACACATCTATCTGCCTGCTAACCAGTTAATCAAATAGACTATGCAGGTAAATATGTATTTATCTATTATATTTGTTGTTTGTAGATATACTTGAGCTACGATTCTCCTTTGCAGGCTTTCTTAAATGGCTAAGGACTTTGTGGCTAGGAAAAGCTTGCGAAGCATAGGTTGGGATCTCCATACTCTCCTCAGGCACCAGCAGGCTAGCTGACCTTTAGTAATCCACTTCTCAGGATGTTCTTTCACTTGGGACTTCTATTTTTATCAAGGGACAATGTGCTGCAGGATGTGCTATTTATGTCATCCAAAGAATGGTATAGGACACTTGACAGAATGCAATTGCCATATATTGGCAAGCAGTTGCCTGCTATGTCAACATTTTCATTTTCTCTCCTAGTGAGAAATTTTTACATATATCCTTCTGGCTGGCCTGTCCTAGACCCAGCACACCCTAAATTCTAGACAGCCTACGAGATGGAAATTGATGCAGTCCTGGTGGATGCTCTGCTGGTAAAGCAGAGGGAACACAGATCTATCCTTGTCCTTCTCAGCTCTCGCGCACTTTTTCAGGTGTCTCACAAGATGCCCGCTGTGGGTGACCTGGGGCATCTCATAAGATACCAGCTGTGGGTGATGTGGGGGAACAGGTGCTGTTGTTTCCTGGCAAGATTCATTCAATAAGCTGTGGCAGGAAACTGCATCTCCACAATTAACCTCCTTACCTGTGGAGTCCATCAGACGTTTGCTCTGCTCTGTACCTGCTCTTCTCAAAGTGTACACACTTCAATTGCTGCAGCCTGAGTCCACCATCCCAGAGGTAATCCTGAGAACAACAGGGCAGGGTCATGCAAACAAGGCATCACCCTCAACTGAAAACAGCTCCTAAAGCATTGTGAAAAATTAAGAAGAAAATGCCTTTTTGAATTTTAGAGGAAACGAAGAAAGAATGAAGGGTAAGGCCAGTCAGTAGTACCCTGCTGTGGAGGAACTTCTTAGAATGGAAGTCTGAATGCATCTTGTGCGGCTTAACATCTGGTAGAGTGGAAAACCTGGGCGACAGCTTTGGATCCAGGTCTGAATAAGATTTGCATGTAGTTGGGTCAAACATATTGCATATATTTGATCTTGTTAGGCTCTATGGCTCAGACCGGAGGAAGAACCAAAAAAAAAGTGTGGAGCCTGTGTCTGTTCTCTGGCATGTTCAGCACACTTAAAGTAGCTGTCTCATCTTTTTATGAAAAACATACATGTATTTGAAGTCCTTTTCTCCACCTATTCTTTCCTCAAAGAGGCAGGGTCTGGGTTTATAATTTCCTGCTACAAGCAGGCCTATGACACAGGAACAGGGGCTCAGAAATTCTGTTCAGAAAATAAAATAAAAATGCTTTAAGCAATCTATCCTCCACTCATTACAAGGAATCCATATGCTCTGAGATACAAAGCCAGCCTCTTCCCTTTTCTGATTCACACAGAGGAGGTGCACAGCAACATTTCATTTAAATATAGTGAACGCAGAAGTAAAAGGCATGCTGGTAACAGCGGACAGCTAGACCCCCAAATCTCTTTTGTGAAAACACATATGAACAACATCACGGTTATAGCAGAGCAGTTAATACTGGCTTAACACAGCACAAGCCTACTCCCGGAGTGTGTTATTCCCTTAGGCTTAGATCCCTCCATTTGCACAGCTTGACAGTATGAGGACAACTGATTCTGGAAGAATATGGGCTCAGTATGTCAGCCCAGCAAAAGGAGATAAATAAGTATCATACAGATGGTGTGTGCTTAGAGGAGAGGACAGGGTGGAGACACTCTCCTTATAGCTGGCCCAAAATTTAATCATCTGTGCACCTGGCTTCAGACAAAGTTAGAGCAGAGATGTGGTTTTAGTTAGGGATGTAAGCTGCATCACAAAGGCAGAACGTCTATTAGTTAATGGCTAGTATCAGTTTTCATGCCTTTTAAGGCCATAAATATTTTAAATATCAAGGCCTTTTTCTTTCATGTGTGTATCTATTTCTCTTAAGTGCATTCCACTGCTGTCCGTCCCCTTCTCCTCTGCTCTGCTCTGCAAAAGATTAGACATGATTTTGTCTCATGGCCACCTCCAAGCCCTCAATCATGGAAGGTGTTCCTGGCTCACCACAGGTCATGCCAGAATAACCCATAATTATTTCTTGATTCCTATGACCTTTGAGAGAGGACTCACATGATAACACCGGGGACTCCATCTCACAAAGATGTTGGAAAATATGACTCACAACAGGGATCAAGCACTGCTCTAGGAGATATGGATTAATTCAAGAAAGGCAGCATGAATCTGTGACAGAGTTAACACTCCACCTGCCTGCAGGTGCCTGGGACTGATATAGAAGCACAAAAGCAGGCTTGTCTGACATGGTCAGAGCAGCTTCGTGAGAGCCTCCAAGATGCAGGGTGGAGTCTGATATCCGCGTCCGTTTGATATGCAGAGTTACTGTTTGATTCACCAGATGTGCTCTCCCCCATTCCACTCACCCATCATCTCATTTCCTCTCCATCAGTGATTTTGGTATTTGCAGTGTGTTTCTACATATGAGGGCTTTCTTATTTGGCTCTGTGCAGGTTTTATTAGTAAGGCATACTGTTACTTTGCCCCTATGATGGGGAATACATTGGCTCCTCTGCCTTGCTTAACTTTGTTCTTTTTCCACTCCCCAATCAGCTGGCATGACGAGGACATACGCACTTGCCTCTTCTTCTATGTATTTATTCCACTTCAGAGAAAGGGCCCACTCTTTGCAATCATTAGACATCAATATTAGTTAGTGATGTCTTTTTCCACTGTCACATACAATAGAAATCTCCAAGTCAGCCAGTCACCTGGCTGACAGCACAGGTGAATCACACAGTGATGGAGAGGAGCAGTGTCTGTTAATTTACCCTTTGAGGGAACTGTCTACAAGGTAGACAAACTCCAGGGATATGTCCAAATCCTCTAAATTCCCCTGAGAAATGCTCCTGTAATTAATTTGGAATAGATAATTCCAGCTCCTCCAACTTAAGTTTTAGTTTGAATAATGGCAGATGTTAATGAAACTAACAGACTTCCTGGTTCCAGAAGTAACAATAGGATCTGAATAGTAGCTAAATCCTGGCTGGAGGATGTTGGCATCATTCAAGTGGTGGAGAGACAGAACAATTTTAGGGACAGCAGAGAGGTAGCTCCAGTATTTTTGTTCTACGTGTGGCATACAAAGATGAATAACCTCTGTTTTAACCTCTGGCATCATCTGGTGGCAACAGAACATGACAGAAACTCAAGAGTTTTCACCATATGAAGCTTATCTGTCTTTAACACGCTTTTTTTGAGTGCATACTTTGTAAGTTTTCTCATTTTGTGGGAGTAAAAGCCTCCCTGCAGAATTGGTCATATATTCATATTCATCTGTGTATGTGATGTGGGTTGTCTGGGTCTCTGAGGGCTAAGTGGTCAGATTCTCTGTTTATGCATTTCAGCATTGAGGCTCTTCTGCATTATGATCAGTAGCAGCATGAAAAATCTCTACTTTTATCAAGGTTAACGAATAGGTAAGTTTATAATCACTTGGCTGCTGCTGAGGCTTATATGTCCAAAACTAGATTAACTCCATAACTTTCACAGTCATATGTTTAGAGGTCCTTTGCTAAACCGACTTCTTTATCTACATTAATTGTTGCTTTCACATAGTCCTTTAAGAACGATCTGTTAGACCTCAAGCAGCTGGGGTCCAGATTGGAAAGAAGATGCCTACAGCAACTGAGTATGTCATTTAACATCGTAAGCTTCACAGAAGGTGTTAAAGGGAGCTGGCATGCAAGCTAGGCAAGGGACATAGGGATTCAATCACACACTGTGCAATTTCAGACAACCCAACTGGAAAGAAAGAACGAAGTGAAATTTATGCTATCATCTAGGAATGGTCCAAAACACTTTGAAGTCAATGGAAAGATTTTCACTGACTTCCAGAGCTCTGGATCAGGTCCTGGATAGTCTTAGACAGAATGACAGGGAACTTTCATCTTGAGGAATTCCTTTCAAGGGACATTGCATTAAATGGCCTTTACTAGCTGTCAGGGTCAGTGTATCTTTAGATAATGAAATGGAAAATGTTTGGATCTTCATGGCAACTTCAGCTGTTGTCCACTAAGCAATTCAAATCTAGACACCTACACTGAGGTCAGTACATGCAGAGAGGACAAGCTCTTAGCACTTGCCATTGAAGTTCATGACAACTGTGGGTGATAGATCTAAAAATCTGGTCTCTTGCTGAGGTGCCTAAATACAGATTAATCAGAGGGATGTATCCAGGAAGAGACCCTGTATTTAACAATGGTTACCCATGTTTTTTTTCACAAACACACCTTTATTCTTATGCAAATATCAGCATTCCAACCATTCCACAAACATCCTTAGGGACTATATACTAAAGGGCATCATAGCTGCAGTCAAACCAGTCAGCTGTTTGGAATTTGAATACATGGGATTTTCCTCCAACATTTGAACATTCCTCATACAGAGTTTACTTAATCATTTATATATCTCTCTCTATATATGTGTGTGTGTGTGTCAGCCTTACCAGCTCTGTCATAATTTTTGTTCCTTTTCACTGGATTCTTCCAATTTGTCAGTAACTGTCTAGTAATAAGGCAGCTATAACCAAACACAACAGGCAGACACTCAGCTGGTGTTAATTGGCACAGCTCCACTGACTTCAAAGTCCCTGAAACTTTCAGGTGTGGTCATACCAGCCATGTAGAGAGAGGGTTTATTCTCATCTTCTCTGATGTGGTGCCTTTGTGTATGCAGCCCGAACTGCATCACTGACACATTGCAAACTCATGTCTAATTTACTGTCCGCTCTCAAACTTAGGTCTCTTTCAGCCTGCCCATTTCCACGGCCCCCTTGGTGAATAATGTGTTTTAGATAATTTTCCCCATATGTATTAGTTTATATTTTTTCCCAAATAGGATTTCGTTTTGTCACCCAATGGCCTACTTTCTGATTCTTTGACTTCTCCAGTTTTCCTCTATTCACATCACTCTGAGGTAGTACCCTCCTGCCTGCAGGCACAAGGAAGTTGAGGCTTACCCTCTTTTCCATTATGAAAAAACTAGAAAACATCAAAATTATTACTCAGTGTGCAAAGTGTTCTGCAAACTTCTGGAGAGCTATTGACTGTAAGCTGACTTTCAGGCAGTTTTCAACTTGCCTGTTATTGACAAAATATTTTAAGTTGTCCTACTAAAATCAAAGGCCCAAGTCTAGAGCTACAACATGATTGACACAGCCCTAAAAATAAGACAGGGCAAAGCACCTTAGCACTGTGGTACCTTGGCAACAAAGCACTCCCAGCACTTCCCAATCTGGCTGCCAGGCCAGCAGCTCCTAAAAGCTAAAACTGCTTGAAGGCTGCTCTGATTCATCTCACTGACCTCAGGCAGGTGTAAGCCAGACATGGTGGGGACGGGAAGAAAGCAAAGGTGACATGCCTACATTGGAGACCTGGAGAAGGGATAAAGTAGGAGGCAGTGCAGCTGGCTTGCTGCAGTACAGGACAGGAAGGCAAGTGCTCAGGGCGCCATGTAAGGCACATTTGAAGCCAGCTCTGTGCCAAAGATCTTGTGTCAGACCTGCTCCACCTAGTGCTCTCCCTCTTCCCATTCATCTCACTCACTACTAAAAGGTATTTTAAAAACTTCCATCTGACGTCTACCTACTTTCTCTTCATGCTTCCATGACATAGATCCTGCTGCTTACTTATCCCTTGGCAGGTGAGATCAGACACACAGGATCAGGGCTTAAAGACAGCACTGGGTTTAGGCAGTCAAATGATGCAAACACTGTGGGATTGTGGGGGTGCAGCTGCAGCAGAAGGCAAGAGCTGTGTCATGGTTTCAGCTGGGGTAGAGTTGACTTTCTTACTAGCAGTTGGTATAGTGCTATGTTTTGGATTTGGGATGAGAATGGTGTTGATAGCACACTGGTGGTTTTGGTTGTTGCTAAGCAGTCAAGGCCTTTTCTGCTCCTCACACCACCCACCAGCGAGGGCTGGGAGTGCACAAAAAGTTGGGAAAAGACACAGCCCCGACAGCTGACCCCAACTGACCAAAGGTCTATTCCATACCATATGACGTCATGCTGTGGTGGTGCAACCCCCCCGCCGCCTCTTTGGCCACTCTGTACTTGGTGCAATTCTCCATCCCTGGGCTGCATACCAACCTAGGAGATGTCAAGCATGAATTGTGAAAGATGAAGGACCGGAG
>VYXH01011340.1:221288-238181 GCA_013397275.1 Burhinus bistriatus | reverse complement strand
CCCGTCCGATTGGGGGGGGGGGTGGGGGGGGTGGGGGGTGAGCGAAGGGCTCTGTGGTGCTTAGTTGCCAGCTGGAGTTAAACCACAACAAGGTGAAGCACATGAAGTTTGCCAGCTCTTCAGTCATAAGGGGGCACACCCCAAACTGCAAAGTGTGGCCACAGTCACTCCCCCAGTCTGAACCCATATACCAGTCTGGTGCATCTGGACCATAGAATCACAGAGGTTGTGGTGCTGCAAATGACTGGCATACAGGACTCATGAGTAAATGTTTTTGAACAGAATAGAAATTAAACATGTAGGACACTTTCTTTGTTTTTAATGACATTACAATTGCTTTCCTCAGGTTTTTCAGTATTGTCTCCAATCATGCATACAGCTTAAAAAACTACATTTGCAAATGGAATAGAAACTTGCCTGCCAAAAAAGCACAGCCTACATCTGCCCTAGTGTCTACTCCAAATATTAAACAACATCCAGGCCCATGTATTAGAACTGGTGCTCTATGTCGTCCCTGTTAAATCATTGCAACTGCCTCTTGGTACAACCTCGGTGTAGAAACCTGTAGTGGAAGGCAAGATGAAGGGACCTTCTTTTCAAAGAAGGGACAACACAGCGTACAGGAAGGTTGTAATCTTCCTGGGTCAGGCGAAGCATTGTGAGGGAATGGTGTGGAAGGCAGGGGCAAGATGGAGGTTCCTAAGTACCGCAGAAAGGGCAGAAGAGTTGGCAAAGTGTGTGGGAGCCAACTGGGAAGGTCAAGCAGATGAGATGGAGACAGGGCAAAACTCTTTGGTACCTTTATACTGCATAAGGGGCCAGATAGCAAGTTATGGCCAAACTGCACTGGGAAGTTCAATGCTCCTTGCTCTTGCTTCTATACCCATCACTGATCCAGGCCCTTCAATTTCTTGCAATGGATTCCTCTTGTACTAATGCCTAGTACATTGCCCTTTATTGGACTATATTTCCTGGTAAGCACATTTGAAATATCTGTGAACAAAACTGAAGTCACTAATTGACAGTAACAGGATGCGTATTTCCCTATAGCCTCATGCAATTTCTGCTACTGTCTCGATGTGTAGTTTCTTCTACAACCAGAGTGACCGCTTTCACAATTGTAACTCTAATCCATGCTCAAGAACCTCTTTGTTGAATGTTTAGCTGAATGGCTTTTTTAAAGTATGACCAGCAGCAATCTCCTCTTCCCATCTCCCACCTCAGAAGTGCAGTGTCCTCCCAAAGGTTTTGGGTGCCCAGCTATCCAATGCAAGAATTTTTCACGCCATTTTTCCTTTCCTGTGGTTTTATCAGATGCTCGAGGTCGTTTCTGCTTTTGTCGTACCCAGAAGCACATCACTGCTCTCCTTGGTAGGACCATAATTCACCGTGAGCAGAGTTGTGACCTGCCGATGCTGTGGACAAAGCGGACGGGGTTCATAGCTGCCTGTGTCCCACCTTGCCCCATGCCTGCAGGAGAGCAGTGGGATGGCTCCGGGACAGCTTTGCAGCCCCGCCAGGGCAGCCAGGACAGCCTGCTGGCCAATCGGATCACACATGACTTCTGACCGGCCAATCAGAACACTCACAACTTCTGGCCAGCCAATCAGAATACACATGCCTTCTGATTGGCCAATCAGAACACAAATATCTTCCAGCTAGCCAATCGGAAGGTGTGCCCTGGATGGCCATGCCCCATTGGTCGGTGGCTTACCAAAGTGACCCAGGGTGGTGCTCAGCCCCCAGGTTTTGCCCCAGGGACGGAGCAGGGTGGGAAAACTCCCTCAAATTTTAATTCAGGATAACTGAAATGTTTTCTTTAGGTACTTTCTCTGGTTTGCTTTCGAGCTGAAATATTTCATTTCATTAACGCAAACTCGCTGCTGATTATTTTATTAAAGGATAAAGCTTATTATTATGTTTTTTATTAAAATACTGTATTAAATAGAAGAGTCTAACAATAGAAATTTCCAAGTGAACTAATAAAAAAATTACGGAAAGTTATACCAATGAAACTAATGAGGCCATTCACACTTTTATGTAGTGGAAATATAATCAAAATAAATCAGCCTAGGAAATAATTTTAGCTAGCTCCAATCACATAAGTATGCAGTAAATGCAAAAATGATACTAAAAAAGTCTATATAGAGTGTAGAAAACCAGACAATAGTAGATTATGTAAATACATTTCTGATCATTGAGGTAGGTAGGAAAGGTAGCATTCACATACAAAAAAGAAAAAGAAGTCTTATATAATTAAAGGCTGTATGAAACATAAGCAAAAGGCCACGGATGAGTGACCTTAGCTGTGGTATTCTGTGTTCTGTGCCTGAATCCCTGACAGCAAGCTTCTGCTAGTTGTAATCTCTGCTTCCCCTCCACTTCTGCCTTTTATGGGCACCGCCAAGTTCATCCACACTCTTTCTCTTCTCTCCTCACCTGTCCTATCTCTTTTTCCTCTATGAATCTCCTCCCCCCCAATTTTCTGTTGCCTCCTTCTCTTCCTGATCACTCATTTCTATTTGTCTGTCCCAGCCCATGATTCCCATTCAGGCTATTCGTGCCCTGCATCCTCTTCTGACCCATCCCAGTAACCCACTTCACTACAGCTCCCTTTCTTGTCCCCCACCCTTTGTTTTCTCAGGAATTCCTACTCCCTCTCTAGGACACTCGTATGTTGAAGCTGCCTGAGCACTGCAGTCTCTCACAACAGTCTGCCTTTGCACTCACAGTTAGCTCTGCAAGCCCACCAACAAAGGCTATGGTCTTCCATACCTGGCTGCTCCTTGAGCTATGTCCATCCATCTCTTCTCCCCGCTTTTCCTCACCCTTATCTTTTGTTTCCTGCAGTTGTCTTCAGTGACAAGTACTTTGCAAGCATCCGCTTTCTTTTGCTCTTCTTCTCTGTTCAGTCCTTGTTACCTTTCATCATGTAGTCAGTTTGGTGCTGTTAATGACCTGCCAAGCCCTCCTCTCCCACACACCTATTAACCAAGCTGCGTAAGGAACTGTCAAGAATCAACGTAAATATGAAGTCCACTCTCCTCCAGATCCAGGACAAGACTGTAAGAAAGCGTAGACAGAAAGGTCCAAATGGCCTCATTCCATACATACATCTCATCACAAGCCACGTAGCACTGCTAAAAGCAATTCCTAATATGAGACCTGTAGCACAAAGAGCAAAAGCTACACATATCCCAAGGAAAGAACTGGTGATACAAAAAAATATGACAGTTTCCCCAGAAAAAAGTGGAAACTTTTTGTGCAGATCTGGCTTCAAGTTGAAAAAAAAAATTATGTCATTGACACACTGAAGCTGGCAGAGATCTGAATTTCGGCATGTCCTAAAACCTGGTGTCTCTGTCAGGCTTTGAGGACAGCTAGCGCTCAGCCTGAGCTTAGGCTGTGTACAGATTGCCACCCAACTTTGCAACCACACTGTCTGAATCCTTATAAGACAACCTTCAGGCCCTCTGTCCCAGACATGCTCCATTTGCCCAACAGCAGCACCAGAAGGTGAACAGGAAGCTGCACCAAATGCCAGAGGCTCAGCAGGCAGCCATGGCATGCAAGGCCCTTCAAACACCAGCACCACCTGGGGTCATACCCTTCCTCACACCAGAGATTGTGTCAGAACTGGTCAAAGAGCTGCTCAGCAAGCAAGTAATTTTAGTGGCTATTTCCACATCTAGGAAGCCCAAGATGTAGGGGCAGCTAGGGGATGCATGGCACAAAAGGGCAGATGTAGCAATTGTGCTGATTAATCTGACATGGACAAAAATTCCTTTATGACCCTAAATCTGGAGGGTGGTTTAACCTGGAGTGTGCAAGCAAGCCATGCCATGCCTGGAAACTAAGAGATCCATCAGTAATCTCAGGACTGCTAGCAATATAGGATCTAGGGAGTACATACATTTCTTCTATGAAGGCTTTGAGCTTGAGTATGAATGTCAGCAATATTTTTGGCTGAATCTGGAAAACTCTGCCATTGTGGATAGATGTGTGACTTACCTATGGTGGCAGGAATGTACCCTTTAAATCATAGAATCATAGAATGGTTTGGGTTGGAAGGGACCCTAAAGGTCATCTAGTTCCAACCTCCCTGCCATGGGCACAGACACCATCCACTAGACTAGGTTACTCAAAGCCCCATCCAGCCTGGCCTTGAACACTTCCAGGGATGGGACATACACAGCTTCTTTGGGCAACCTGTTCCAGTGTCTCAACCATCCTCAAAGTAAAGAATTTCTTCCTAATATCTAATCTAAATCTACTCTCAGTTTAAAACGATTACCCCTCATCCTATCACTACACTCCCTGATAAAGGAGGCCCCTGTAGGCCCCCTTTAGGTACTGGAAGGCCACTATAAGGTCTCCTCAGAGCCTTCTCTTCTCCAAATAAATACATACAATTCACTTGTACAGACTGCCACTTCTGTATCTCAACTGCAACACTAGTTGCATCACCCTACAACTGTTCATTGTCATTCTGTACAAAGACACAAAAATATTCTGAGAAAATAAATGCAAAACATCACTGGGTAAACAGCTCGTAGCTCAATGTAACTTACATCTCTGTGTTCCCAAATCTCAGTGTGCTGGATATCCTGCAACTGCAGTACCATTGGCAAAAGACAATTGTTTTAATTGATTCTTATTGGCAGAATCCCCATCTACAGATTGAAGTTCCTGTATAAATGGTAAAACAGATCTCTTGGCAAAGGACAGAGAGATTGATTTAGCAAATGGGAGCGAAGAAAGAGGGGAAGAAACTTCCTCTTGAGGGAAGAAAACTGGGAAACAAATCTAAAACTACATTAGAAAACAGTTCTCCACAGGTACCAAACCAAAAATCAGTCAGATGTCCCACCTGCCTCCTTCCTCTCCCTTCCCTGCTGTTAAGGACCGAGAGGCAGGTATACTCATAGCAATTAGACTTAAGCAAACAAAACAAATTGGAGAGGTCATAAGTGTGTTACCCAAGTGTAAAGAACAGGCCTCTTGCATCAGCATTTAGTGTGCCAGCATGTGAGAATGATGGATGGAGAGTCTGGGGGAAGGGAGATAAGGAAGTGTCCTTGCTGTTGAAGCCCCCATTGAGTTTGATTGGAATATGTGAGCAGGAGACTTGCAAGGAATATGCAGCTGATAATCAAAAACATGACAGGGAAACAGATGTTGCCTGCTTTGGAGACTCTCCTTGCACATTCAACACAATGGAAAGGGCTCAGATAATAAAACAGAGAGGATCCCGGCAAGAAATATAGCGTGCTGACACTTTTATGACCTGAGATGCTTACAAAATACAGAAATGGCGTTTTGTTTGCTTTCCATGCGCAGCTTGATATCACATGCTCAGCTCTCTCTGCTGCCACTCGGAGTCAGGAAGGACGATATATTTTCCTTTCCAGATAAACCTAGTGATTCTAGTCAGGTGCAGAAAGCAAATAAATTACATAAGAAGACTTTCTGTATCTATTAATCAAGAAGCTTGTCATTTTCCAGGCCTTGATCCACATGAAAGAAAGTGAGGAGGGGGAGGGGGACCTAGGAATAAGGGAGGATGTGGAAGGGAGCAGAAGGAAGATTCTTGCTGAAGCTGCTTGAGAGGTTTCTCATAGCACGAAGGACCACAGCTTAGACAAACACACTGCAAAACAACTCCCTGCCCTCTCCTTTTGGAGCTTTTCTCTGCAAGCCAAGGGGATGCAGTCCAAAAGGAGGAATGCACAAACCAGAAATATTCCATTATGCTTTTGGGGCAGTTATTCTCACATTTCCTTCTCCTTTTGAACATTGAGAGGAAAATACCCTGCTGCTGAAGAAATGAGGCACATTCAACACCTTGTCTTCAAGTATATCCCAACAGGCTAAGTCACATACTTGGATGTTCCTTTCCAGCACATAGCTAGGTATTTGTGGAGTATAACAAGGGAGTCATGAAGCAACAGGGCTGGCTACTTACACAGATAAAGGAGGAGACAATTTTCAGTGTGGACTACAATAATTCTAATATCAAGTAGAGAGATATGATGGACTCAGTAATTTGCATGAGAAACTGGCTCTATTTCGCTCTCTGCAACTGACTTCACATGCAGCATTAAAACAAGACTCAGAATAATCTTATTAAGGCCATCATATTTACTTTTTTCCTTGGATTGCTGTGAATGTAAATCAATGAATATTTATGGCATTTTTGAGATCTTCCAAGAAAACAAACTAGAAAAGCATAAAATTACTGTATGGAAGGACTGAATTATTGCTGCAGCCCAAACATGAATCAGAATAATATCCCACATGGAAAACTGTCAGGAAAGTTCTTGAACCAGGAACCTGGTTCATGGCCAAAGAGTAAATCTGGTTCTCTCTGAATCAACTGCCTGAGAAAATCTGTCTACACACTGCTAGATAGGCATGTAGTGACAATACGGGCAAAGCAATTTTCTCTCTGAGGCTTCTTACAAAGGCCAGCCTTGGCTTAGGGTAGCTGGTCTCTGTAAGTTCCCTCTACCATCTGTGACAAGAGAATGGCTTTTCCCAGGGGCATCTTGGAAGACTGGAGCTTAGGCTCTTCTGCATTGCTTCCTGCAGCTGCCTATGCAACTGTGTGTCTCTCATCTTTCTAATTTCAACACAGAAATAGGCAATGAAACAGTTAATGCCAACAGCTGAAGTATTATTGTGATTGGAGCAATGGTTCTAGTTCTGGTGTCCACACCCATGAGAGGATGGTAGAAATTGGAAAGAGTTCAGAAAATAATTTAATGACTAATATGAGGTCAGGAAAATATGCTGCATAGTGAGGAATGAAGACAGACAAGCCTACTAGCTTATCCAATGGACAACTGAGAAGGTATTTCAATCTTACCTACAAATACCTATGTGGGAAAGAGATATCTGATAAGAAAGAGCTCTTTAGTTTAACAAGAAAAGACTATAAGCGTTACAAATTTGGATTAGAAAGTATTTGTAATTAAACACTGAAAGCACCTACTGATAGAGATGAGGGATTTTTCATTACAAAAATGCTTTATACCAAGACTGAAAAGATTTGCAAAGGCTATGCTATAAGTCAACCACAGGCTACTAAAGTCACTGAAAAAAATTCTAAACCCTTCTGGTTTATGATTTCGATCTTAAATTCTCTTGAGGTCTGCAGTTTTTTGCAGTTCTTCCAATAACCTCTTAGTTTGTTGGCAGTCTCCGAGCTCTCAAGATGAACTGAAGATGATTCTCTAATTTTTATTCCTACTTTAGCATCTGTTATCAGACAGTCAATGGGAACACTGAAAATACTGGCTAACAAACATTTACCTGGCATATCCCTGTTGAAGGCGAGTCCATAAGCCAGTCATCAAGTCTTTCATAATTAATGGCAATGATGTAAAGTTTTTCAACTGGATACCTTAACTCCTCAGACAGAGGATTCATCTCTATGATTTACATTGTGACTTGCCACATTTATATGTTCTGTGGATCCTGATAGTTGTAACAGAATACCAACCGCAAAACTTTCTTCTCATCTGGGTTTCTTGTAGAGATATTTTGTTTGTTTACTTTTAATTAAGAAGTGGTGCACTCACTGTCATTATATTTCCTGTTCTGGAGGAATCTAGTTACTCAGTTAATAAACCTCTCTTTCAAGATTTTCTTTTGCCTCAGGAAGGTTTTCCTGAAGTACTCACTTTAATATAATGTCAAAGTATTTGCAGCATTAAAGTATATCCTCCCAATTCCTTTTCGGTTGGAGTTCATATAATTTTATCAAGAGGGAAACAGAGGAGCAGTTAATCACTGTGTCGATCTGGGTGTTAATACCCTTCACAAAGAGCTGAGAGGGCAGCTACAGCAGTGTTTGAGGACAGCCAACAGCCAGGCATCCCTCAGAGCTGCTTCTCTCCCCAAACTGGCCTTGGCAATGGCATTCTGGCTTGCAGAGTACAACCAGGCTATGTGGTCTGCATCGCCCAGACTCAGCCAAACTGGGCAACAGTGATGCATCTTTCCCTCAACACACTGGACGTGCTCTTGAGATCCCTGCAGCATGCAGCATTCCCATTCTTCATTCAAATAATTTCTGGTAGGTCTTGAAGTGCCAAGTGTCGTTCAAGATGACAAGTAATATATCCACTCTGTGGGACACAGTAAGGCTCTCAATCTACAGACACCCATCTTTCCAGTAATTCCAGATCCCCACTCAACTTTGCTTCCATTTTCTGTGTAGGTCCTCATTACTCTAAATAGTTTAAAATTAACTAACAGGTGCTGGGATGGGAAGACATAGGTTGCAGCGTAAAAAATTCACTTTGTAAAAAGATGTGAAGAATTTGTCAATACAGTGAGCATCAGCTTTCAGGGCTGACCACACAAGTTTGTTCATTTTGCACATACTGTGTGGTCCCAATAAATGATGCTAGCTTTGTTTCCTGTCATCGTCTTCACTTGTAGGTTTTGCTAGAATGTTCTCTGAAAGATAAACAAATTATCCAAAACATTTGTCTTTCCACCAGTCCTGACACTCACCCTTTCCATATGCTCAAAGGCCTGATTTAAAGTCTTCAAGTACTGGAAAATCAACCATGTCCCAAAATAAGTTTCTTCAGTAGTTAACTAACTCCACAGCCATGCATATGCTTCATATCCAGTCTCAATTTGACCAGATTTAGGTTTCAGACACTGGGTCTTTTCTGCCAGAGTCACAACCTGTCACATAACATATAGCTTAAGGTATGCACTCTATTGATTTTTCAAAGCTAAATGCTATTGTTGTGGCTCAACTCTTAAACTAATGCCTTGGAAGATTTAGCACCTTCACTATATATATAGAGGTTGTTGCTGTATTAAAAAAGACCAAGACTAACAGAAATTTTTATAGAAGACTCATTTTTCTAGAGGAAAGCTTCATAAATTTGAAATGTGATTGGGCTAGCAGAGCTCTGGCTGTCAGAAGTGTCTATTCCAAAGCGGACTAGCAGTCAATATTGTTGATGATTGTGAAATTATCTTGGCTAACATATGTGGACCCAGCACTAAGGAATCTTAAACTTTCTTTTTCCTTTTTTTTTCAGGGGAGTGTAATCACCCTGTTGCAGCAGTAAATGAACTCATCAGTTCATAGTAGCCATAAACCAATGAAGTCCAGAAAAGCACCACATTCCCATACAAAGAATGCAACTTGTGCATCCAACAGACAGAATCGATACACTTCCACCCTCCACATATAATGTGCATTACCAGATCAACATTTTTCTCCTCTCAAGGAAACCAGTCATATTTGTGCCCAGGTCCTCTGCTGGACAACCACCTGGGCTAGGGACAAGTGTATTTGAGACTTCATCTTATCATGGAGCACAGTCTAACTATGTTTCAAAAGTGCTTAATTCCTGTTTGTTTATAGGTTATGAAAACAAGTTCTATCTGATGTTTAGGACACCTTTTACAAAGACACTCCAGCCTTTTAGAATGACATTGCATCTTGATAGAAAGATTTGAACTGATTTACTGTCCACCACAGAACTGGAGAAAGTTATATTTGGAAAGGAACCTCAAGTGTTTCCATCATTTTTCATAGGAAATTAAGTGACATGGTCATCTTTATAGTGAGAGAACATCATCTGGTTACTTTATACAAGTGGAAGTTTCCCCTGCATTAGCAGGGGAGTTGGACTAGATAATCTCTAGAGGTCCCTTCCAACTCTGAAAATTCCATGATTCCGTGAAGTTGTGTGATGCAATCCTTAAATGTATGTTCATGGGGAAAAGGTTTCCAGCAAAAGAGAGATAAAAGTAAAAAGAAATCCAGTGACTGGGAACTGAAGGAAGAGCATTTCAGGGTGTAAATAAGACATACATTCTTGTCCATGAAAATAGCTATTGAAACCACTTACCCAAACAACTCTTCATCAGTTGAGACTTTCAAATAAAAAATCAAATGTGCTTCTAAGAGCTAGTGTAGAGATAAAGCAGAAGATACTGTCCTATTGATGGAGCCACCAAGTGCAACTGCTTGGACTATCTTATCAAAAAGCCTAGACTACGGTATCATAGTGGTTCCTCTGGGCTTTAAGATCTCTGGAAACTTCATCAGTGCCTTGTGTTTACAGGGGTCTAGTCTTTGGTTCACCTCTTCTGTTTTTAATAGGCCAATATTCAGCTTTTAGCCACATGCAGCTTCTTTATGTCTAAAAGTGTCTCTTTTTTTGTGTTAAGCAGCCTCCTTCTTTCTGCATACAGCACATCATCAATGGAAAAATTAGCTTTTTTTAAAAAATACTGATCCAGACAGAAAGCAAAATATGGTTCTGTTTAGTCCACTGAGATGATGACATTTTCCTTTCGCATAGATTTCTCAGTAAGTGATGTTTCAACATCCTTCTTTGACAGAAGAGGGAAAACAAACTTTCAGAGAACCTGCCTCTCACCAGCTGGCAGATCCCCACTGAAAACTGGGTTGGAAACCTCACTGTGGGTTCCTTGAGCTATTGAAAGGACTGGTGAACGTGGGAGTGCTGAGTGACCAAGGGGGTGTGTTGTATGTTCAAAAAACATACAACATGATTGTGAATATGGGTGTGGGGTGGTGTCTTTTTTAATGTCTGAACGGATTAGACATTAAAAAAACTAAAGGTCACTATTTAGGAGATAGAACCTGCAGTATCAGTGAAATCAAAGTGTGGGGACTGTAAATGACAATCAAGAAGCACTTCTTCCCAGCAAGACCTATAATTTTTAGATTAATGTGGGCTTTTGAGCTTTGCTGGGAAGCTCGAGAGAGGCCCTGTGTGCCAATAGTTCAGTGTCTTATTCCCTGTGTTGCGCTGCCTTACATCTATTGTCGATGTTCAAGACCATGTGAGATGTGCAAAATGTGATCACTTATATTTGACATGTTTGGCTTTACATCCCAGCTGCAAGGTAGCAATGCATGGTTCTCCATAGTCTAAGGAGCTTTCACAAAAATAAAACCATTCTTCTTTCTCCCCATCTACCTCCTCCCTGGTAATTTCTCCACCTAAAGGTTCAAATAGTAAGCATGTGAGAGAAACGGCTTTTCTGACTGGGCGAGAAATGTGACATCCAAGTTTTGTTCTGTTTCTGTCAAAGTCTACAGCTTATCTAAACAGTTTGCAATTACCCCAGCTAACACCTCTGGGAAGCCGGAGGTAAGGTTGCATATGTTGCCTGTAATTTAGGAACTTGATAAAAATATAGATAACGTTGCTTAAATAAAATGAATCTGAATTGTAAGAAATGGGAGGTAAGATTACAGATAAAAATATGCTGGAAAGGACAGAAATGCAGAACTAGCAGGGAATGCAGAGTTCTCTGGAGTACGCCTTTGAATATTGTGTATCTATGCAGGAGATCACAGCACCTGTTAAATTTAATACATATTAAATCTTGTCATATCTTATATATCTGGGCAAATGTAGCATACTTTCATATTTTGCTGGCAGCTTACAACTCCCAGATTTCAGTTTATGTTACAGAAAGTATGTAGTCAATTCCCAATGAAAAGCTAATTTAAAGGGCACCATTGGGGATTGTAAGGAGATTAAATTGTTTTAATATTTTCAGTACATGGAAGGGGGAATTTAAATGGGAAGCTGGGAATCTTTCTTCCTTATGTGACACATGAAGGTCAAGATTTTGCCATAGATACAAGAGTTGGAAGATAGTTTCTGGTTGCATAGATGTCCATACATCCTGGGTGGGTGCTTAAGACATCCTTAAATCACATATGATGCACATTGATGGCTCATCTTGTCAATATACAGAGGGATTGCAAACCTGTGTGGAGTTTTTTCATTATTATAAATGGAAAATGCGCAATGAGATGAAAGCAGAGTAAAGGTTGTTGAGACCTTGAACTTTCTGGGGTTTTAGATTTTTAAGTTACCTTGCTAAATTTCCCATTAAACCTACTTATTTTAGACTCTGGTCTTTCACTTTTATTTTTCATTCTTCAGATATGAATAGTATTATTTTAATTTAATTTAGATTATTGGAGTGCTCTTTTTTCTGTGGAAGAAACGTCACCCCTTTCTAGAATAAATTTAATCTTGTGCAAAAGGCCAGAGCAAGACCTAATTTAAATACCAGGGTGGAACATGAAATCTGTGTTGGCTGCTGTGGTTATATTCTGCCCTTACAGTCACACTGTTCTCCTAGAAGCACTGCACCACACTGCCCATCATTGCCAACTTGTCTGTCACAAAAAAAACATGCAAACCTTGCTTCTTGCTTAACCCCTCAAAAGCTCTAGCCATACATAGCAGACTATATCCATGCTACTCGTGAGTTATCACAGATTTTGTATGAGAGAGAAGGAGGAAAAAGGGAGCAAGAAAAGATGGAGAGTTTCCTCTCCACTCTACTCACTCCCAAGATAAAACAAATCACATTTTATACTATTTTATGCTTTATTGTTAGCATACTGCGTATCCGCTCAAAGCACCATTTCCTCTACTTCTGACAGGAACTGATCATGCAAAGAATAAAAAACACACTCATAGCTTACTGCTTGCACAGAGAGAGAGCACCCATGATGTGAGAAGATCAACTACAGCTGACAAAGCCTTCTGAATCTTTGGATTGATGTTGTTTGCATGGAGGAAAATCGGCTATACAGAGTTCCAAATCACCTTCTCAGTGTTTATCACTGCTTGGGTAAATTCCTCCACACCCACTGAGAATTCAGCATATGCTGTATCCAAGAAGGGAAGCTACACAAAATTTTAAATATGTCATAGCTGCCTGGGATGGGCTTCTTGAGGCTCATAAAAATCAGCAAGCAAAGTTCTTACAGCATCCTTAGTTTTTTTCAGCCTAGCTAATAAACTTTTACCAAACTAGTCATAGGCACCAGTCATTGATGAGCTCATCAGAGAAATAAAATTGTAAAATAGAGCTACAAAAGATATTGGTATAAATAATTAACATGTTTTCCCAGAAAAAAAAAATGTAATTTGGGGTTAATCAAAACTATTCACAAATTCATACCGAATTTAGCAAGTCTACAGAGATTTTTTTGGGGAGGAGAGGAAAAAAAATATTTTGGACGTTTTTCTTGATATGCATTTTGACTTTTCCCCACCATATTTTGTTTTGAAATTTGCCTACTGTCCTGGTAGATAGTATTCTTAAGAATTAAAAAACAATTCACAAAATGGAAATGAATTCTTTACTTTCATATTAAAAAAAAAAGTCATCTTGAAACAATTTTTTATTTTACTGGGAGAAAAAATTCAATTTGTATTAGCAAAAAAAAAATTATTTCAGTATTATCAACTCCGAACTCAAGCTGAAATACCACTTATTGATAAAGCGCTAATATGACACATTCAACAACCAGTATTCAGTAATCATAAAAAAGGTTGACATTGAACACGCAGGGACTTGGCTCAATTTGGTCAGCTCTTTCCCTGGCCCCTAACCCTCTGTTTCTGCAATTGAGAGGTAACAGGTAATTACATGGGAGGTTGTCCTTCAGTACGAATCGCAGCTCCAACTGGCAGTGCTCCATCAGGCAGGGAAAGGAGGAAGACAACCAACTAAAAAAGACTGCCCCTTTTACTTATTTTAGTCTCTGGACCCCTAGAAGAACCTGAAAACCTAGAGCCTGTGGAGCAAACCCATAGTCTTGGCAGATCTAGAATTTTCCAGCCCATGTTGCTTTTGAGTCACGACAAGCCAAAAAAAGTAAAAAGAAAAAAAAATTAAAAAAAATCTGTTTAAAAGAATGCTTCAGTTTCTATATGGATCCAAAAATGCCTCATCCAATTTGTCTCAAATTTTCCAGAAAACTTCTGCTCTGACATGAGATCATATATATGAAATGTAAGGCAGACTGGTTTGTAGTTTTGGCAAAGCTGGGAGAGAAGACAAATTGGATCATATTTTTAAAAAGATAATTAGGGTCTTATCTTTAAATTATCACCTATGTAGGCAAGTCCTGCCACTCACGACATTTTAATTCTTAGAAATTATTAAGAAAGCAGTAAATACATTACTGGAAACTACTTTGCACTGGCAAAGAGATCATAAAGCATGTAGGAGAAGGATGAGACATAAGGAAAATAAGGATGTGTGGGGAGACCACAGAGAATAAAGGGGAAGGAGTTACAAAAACTTGTGAAGATGCTGTGTGCAAGGAAGAGCTGACAAGGAGCTCAGGGGACTGTGTGGTGTAGTAGTACTTTAAGGACCATAGGGGACTGTAAAGTACAGAAGAGAAAGAACAAAGAGATGTTGAGAGACTGGGGAGATGAAGACCCTCCTGAGAAAAGAGAAAGAAAGAAAAAGTAATTTTCTGAGAGAGGGCATCTCGGATCAGAGAGAAGGGAAAGCCAGTTTATGCCATTGCTGGAATAATAAATATATAAAAAAGTGGATGGGCTCATTACTTGAGCAGGCTTGGGACACCCATCTTCCCAGCATTTGTACTGCAGGAGAGCTCCAGTACACCACCACCCACCTTGCTGCCAGCTCCTTCTGCACTGCAGGGGAATCTACCAGGGCTCCCCCAGAATGCACCCATGCAGGCACTGTTAAAATGTAAAGTCAACACAAGAATTTAATTAGTAAACCATGTTCTCAAAATGCCTTGAACATGCATAAGGTTACCTGGGCTATACAAAGTTGGGTAAGATCATCCAGTTATGCTTTCAGCATACTGAAGGTCACCACCTTAAAGAAATGAAACACTTCAAATACATAACGATAAACTACAGCACCCAGTAATAATCTGTAACAAAATAATTCTGAGCTAGAAAACTGCCCCAACTCCTGTCTTAAACTCCTTTGAATGCCTTGGGATGATGGCTTTTATTACTTTTTGTCATGATTTCATTTTTCCTTTGCAAGGAAGAAAATCTCTGTTACTCTTGGAAAGACATGGGAGGGAACCTGAGGTGTCATGCATCTCACTGCCAGAAACACATATGAAGGCAGCCTACTTGGCAGGAGGAAAATGACTGGCCCTGCCTGTCAGCTGCATGTGTTTCCTGGTCTTTATTCTCCCTAGCATTACCACATGTCACAAAGTACGTTACAAAGCATTAACAGGAATTGCTGGCTTCCCACCCAAACAAAAACACAAAAACCAACTCTGCAATTAAGTATCCATAACAAATTATGAACCCTGAAGGTGGGTCACTGCTCCCAAGTTAACACAATTCATTAAGACTTTTGACTTTTACACATTATTTAGGGGTGAGAGCGAGGAGGGAGGAGGTTTGGTTTATTTTTTCCCTAATCATTCTGCCTTTTGAGGGGAGAGCCAGGACTACGGGCATTTAGGTGATGTCATGTGCTAGACAGCAGCCATATGGAGAACATGAAATGGAAGTTTTCTACCCAGCTCCTGGCAAACCTGTGGCAGATGCCGCGTGACTGGGACCAGAGAGAAGCGCTCCACTGAGATGCAACAAGCACGATCCCCATCCTTTAAAATGTGCAAAGGGGCTGCTGGCACAATCGTGCGATTGATCTGTGGGCAGATATTTTATCCCAGGAATTCTGTAAAAGACAATTGTTTCCTCCAAGGGCTGCCGTCCAGGGAAGGACTGTGTTGGCTGAAGGGAAGCAGAACACAGGACCGTAATGAACCTCCCAAGTCACCAAAGCAGTCAATCACATCATGTAATCCTTTTAAAATATTTACCAGCCCCATCTTAAAGTTTGTTCAGCTTCCAGTTTCCATTATTCTTACTGATACTTTTCCTCACTCTTCCAATTCACAGCACATGTTTGCTCAGAGCCATTTGTTCTCAGGCCAGGATGGTCACTCAGCTTATATTGGTCTTCTGTACCCTGGCCACTTGGACCTGAATTATGCAGAGAGAACATAAGTATCTTCTTCCTGGTCTTCTCACAGCTAAGTTAAAAAAGATTAATTGTCTTGGTCTCCACACATAAGAGAGGCTTTCTATTCACAGCCACTCCAGCAGGCATCCTCTGCAATTTTACCTCCAGTTTAGCCTTTGCAATATGTTCTCACTGAACTCATCCCATGATGTTGTAAGTCAACCTCTGTTAGAAAAGCCTCAATACACTGTAGGATGGCATTTGTTTTCCCCACAGTCATATCACACTAGCAACTCACAGCTATCCTGCAATCAAGTAAAAAACTGCAGTTCTTTTACCTTGTTCTGAGCAAACTTGCCATCCCCTTTCTATGCACCAGTATTCATGGCCATCTGCTTTTTTCTGTGTGAATCATGACCTTTTCTGTACTGATGATGTACCCAGGTCTGTGTCATCAGCAAAAACTGTCAGTGCTTTCTCATGCTGAAAGCGTTAGATGAGATCTGTCCCACCTCCATATGCACCTCCCATGCTACTCCTTTCCTGAGAAAGTTTGTCCTGGGAATCAGTAGATTTTGGGTACATCATGGAAAGATGTTGTCCAGCCAGAGAACCCAGCCCTCAAGACAGAACAGGAACTTGAACTACAGAGCCTATAATAGAATCATAGAATCATTTAGGTTTGAAAAGACCTTTAAGATCATCTAGTCCAACCATTGACCCTACTCTACCAGGTCTGCCACTAAACCATGTCTCCAAGCACCACATCTACACGACTTTTAAACACATCTAGGGATAGTGACTCAACCATCTCCCTGGGCAACCTGTTTGAATGTTTGATAACTCTTTCAGTGAAAAATTTTTTCCTAATATCCAGCCTAAAGCTCCCCTGGCGCAACTTGAACCCTTTTCCTCTTGTCCTATCGCTAGTTACTTGGGAGAAGAGATCAGCTCCCATCTCACTACAACCTCCTTTCAGGTAGTTGTAGAGAGCAATAAGGTCTCCTCTCAGCCTTCTCTTCTCCAGACTCAACAATCCTAATTCCTTCAGCTGCTCCTCATAAGACATGTTCTCCAGACCCCTCA
>VYXH01011340.1:166499-221213 GCA_013397275.1 Burhinus bistriatus | reverse complement strand
GGGTTTATTCTGCTCTTCATCCCTGTCTTCCAGCTCAGGGGGCTGACTACCCTGAGGATGACTGGTCTTACTATTAAAGACTGAGGCAAAGAAGGCATTAAGTACCTCAGCCACCTTCTCATCCTTATTGACAGTCTTCCCCTCTGCATCCAATAAGGTGTGGAGGTTCTCCCTGGCTCTCTTTTTGTTGTTAATGTATTTGTAAAAACCTTTTTTGCTATCTCTTACGACAGTGGCCAGATTAAGTTCTGGCTGTTCTTTTGCCTTTCTGATGTTTTTTCTGCATGACCTAACTAGTTCCCTATACTCTGCTTGTGTTGCCTGCCCCTTCTTCCAAAGGTGGTAAACTCTCCTTTTTTCCCTGAGTCCCAGCAAGAGCTCCCTCTTCAGCCAGGCCAGTCGTCTTCCCCGCCAGTTCATCTTATGACACATGGGGACAGCCTGCTCCTGCGCCTCTAAGACTTCCGTCTTGAAGAACGTCCAGCCTTCCTGGACCCAATACACAAACTTATTTTAATAAAGAAATATGCTTCAAAAATCAAAAGAAAACGTAATTCAGGGATGTTGAAATGTTGTATTTTAGGTGAAGATGTCAAAAAAATTACCTTTCTGGGCAAAGCCTTTCAGAGCTTCCATTCTGCAGGAAGGTGGATGCTCCAAGCATTCGATATGGTAATGCTGAGGTTATTTTTAAAAAAATATGTTACCTAAGTATTTATTACTAAAATTCAAAATGAAGGTCGCTTTTGGATCAGCCACGAGACTCAGAGAGATTCAATTGTAAGACAAATATTAATATATTTATACACCGAATAATACAGGTGACAGTTTTCATAGTTATCATTTCATAAGCAAAACCAATGGGAGAATGTAGGCTAGATTGCAAGGTTGCTAATCGAGCAAAACACTCCCTATCAATAATAAGCATTTTGTAACAAGGAGTAATATGTGTTGGGATTATGACCCTATTCTCTGCCATAGTAGTTGAACTTCCAGTTTGCTGGAGCAAATTTAGAAAAGAGCAAATGTCTGTACCTGTAGCACCCCTCTTTCTTGCTCTAGTAAGTAAAACTCATGGAATTAAGCTGGTTGTTCTCACATCTGCCTGTGTTCTCAGTGTGGCATTACTCACTATTGTTAATCTGGTTACCTCCCTCTGGGTGGGAATCAGCCATGATTTCATCTTGAATTCAAAAAAATACAATAAAACCAATTACATGAAATACTATGTTTTCTGACTTTAAAAAATTTCAGGGTTTTTAAACAAACCTTTCCAAACTGACTTTGCAGAATAATCATGCTATGCAAAATACATCAAGTCGGCTTCTGGAAAATAAAAGCAAAATGTCTTTCAAATGGGCAGGTTGGCTTCTTTCATTTTAATTTCCCATGTTTTGCTTTTTCTTTAGGAGACTATGTCAAAGCGAAAATGCTATATAAATTATAGACATGATCTATGACGCAGAACAATATTTATAACATGCCTTTAAAGTTATGTAATGCTGAGAACAGAAATGTAATTAAAGTAGAGAGGAGAGGAGAGGAAGTTCTGCACTCTGCAGAGCGTGCTGTCTCATCTTTTAAACGATGCAACATGATGGAAACCAATAAATGTTTCTGCAGAGGTGACTGGTTTCTCGTATGATGTATTGATATGGGAGGGGTTGATCTCAAAGATGCATTTTTTCAAAATCAATTTTTCAAATTCATTTGGGGAAAACAATGACATTTTCATTTTCTTTGTAAGAAAAGTATGTGCTGTCCTCCCCATATGTTCTCAGAAGAATGCAGGCAAAAGAGGGCATTTGGAAGTTATTTTCTAGTTTGTACTAAATTATTTCATGTGTTTCAAAAATAAAAAGCCATGTTTATATGTATAGATATATTTTAGACAGAGTCAGATAGCTTTGCAGAAATAGGAACCCAAGATGACAGTGGCATCAGAGACTTTCTCAGGTTGTCAGCTGCACTAGAGAGGTCTCTTGTTTTCCACTGACAAGACTAGGGCTCGTTATTTCATGATTTCACTTTCACAAGAGATATTATTTTTATTTATTTGCTTTTCACATAGCAACTCAAATATTTATCTCTCTCTAGCTCCTATCTGTCACATTTTGCTCTGTGCAACTGTTTGTTTGTTTGTGACTGATAAGTACCAGAAATGTGTCAAGTAATCACCTGTGTAAAATGCCCATAGGATATCAGCTATCAGAATCATTAGCTTTTTTCAAAACATATCAGAAATAACCTCAGTGTCATGTCCCAAAAGTTCCTCGCTATAAAGTTCCCCATATCTTTGCCTTCTAGTGCTCCAAACAGAGGGAAGATTGATCGGAAGAGCTGACACCACACAGCCACATAACCAGTACTGCACAGCAGTACCAGCGGCATTAATGGCATTTCTACTGAGAAATGTTAGCTTGCATCTATGAAGAGTTGTTGTTTGGGTATTTCATGCTGCTATGCCACTCTAGTATGGTGTCCTAGATAACCCCTTAATGCTCTGCCACAATGGTGCACCAAGAAAGGACTTATGGTAAGAGAGGTGCTGTGTGAGACAAAAATCTGCCAAGGACGGAGAAGAAAGGCATCAAGTGAACCACATAAATGAGTGCCTTTACACTGCAAATCTTAATTTCTGGGCACATGTTGATTTTTCTACTGAAAGAATACCAGTTCCTGGGAAAATCAAGAATAGTGTGGCCAGCAGGAGCAGGGAAGTGATCGCACCCCTGTACTCGGTGCTGGTGAGGCTGCAGGTTGAGTACTGCGTTCAGTTTTGGGCACCACAGTATAGGAAGGACATTGAGGTGCTGGAGCGTGTCCAGAGAAGGGCAACAGTGCTGGTGAGGGGTCTGGAGAACATGTCTTATGAGGAGCGGCTGAGGGAATTGGGATTGTTTAGTCTGAAGAAGAGAAGGTTGAGGGGAGACCTTATTGCTCTCTACAACTACCTGAAAGGAGGTTGTAGTGAGATGGGAGCTGGTCTCTTCTCCCAAGTAACTAGCGATAGGACAAGAGGAAAAGGGTTCAAGTTGCGCCAGGGGAGCTTTAGGCTGGATATTAGGAAAAAATTTTTCACTGAAAGAGTTATCAAACATTGGAACAGGCTGCCCAGGAAGATGGTTGAGTCACCATCCCTAGATGCGTTTAAAAGTCGTGTAGATGTGGTGCTTGGAGACATGGTTTAGTGGCAGACCTGGTAGAGCAGGGTCAATGGTTGGACTAGATGATCTTAAAGGTCTTTTCCAACCTAAATGATTCTATGATTCTATGATAATGCCCAAATCAAATAAAATTCAACACTTTTCAACCAGCTCTAGCACATAAACAAAATGAGAGGGTCTAAAAAAAGAAAATACATCCAAGTACAGTAATGTGGAAGTGGTTTATGCTCATTATTACCTCATTTGCTTGATTTTCTTTTGGATGCTTGATCTGTTTGGGGAATATGAATTTTGCTTTTCCTTATATTAGAAGAGCAGAGTATATATGAAGGGAAATGCAAAAGATCAAAGCCCAAGGACACATAAAGGAGAGATGGCACAGAAATGGAGCAGAGGAAAGGAACAGGGTAAGGAACGTGGAGGAAAAGTTGAGAAGGCTGCTAGTTATTAATGCCCACATAATATCCAGCAAATACACTCCGAGGGTCACAGCCTGAAGACATCACCAAAGGCGATGGAGAGAGCACTGGGGATCACAGTCAAACTTGGCTGTCTTTCCTCCCACTCCTTTTATCTTCCATGACACTACAGCAGCAGGTGAGGGTGTTGCATCAGGCTTAAAGTCCTGATCTAGACCATTCCCACGCACTGGTTTTATAAGGCAAAATATAACAGATATTTTATCCTGGTAAGTCTCTGTGTATATAATGCACAAATATACTTTCCAGAGAAAGGGCTTCATAGCCCTTCTGTATTAGATAAGGAGGATCCTGAAAGAACCTGGACTGACTTGCAAGGCAAAGAAACATAATTAAGATCTTGTATATTCAGGCATATTTAACAGGAGGGAAATTACTGTTGATTACAAATTCAGTGGTGAGAGATCAGCTCCTCACACATTCTAAAATTTGATCATTCTGTTAAGACACTCAGATCTGGCAATCCTATCTCCTCAAACCCAACGACGTGCACTCAGTTAAAGCTGTTCACCATGCTCAGGCATCACCAATGGCTACACTTGTATTTCTCCCTCACAGAACTATCAAAAATGAACAGACTGGGATTTTTGCAATAATAACTTTAGAAATGTGAATATTTCTAAAAGAGAAACTTGATGGGAGAAAGCTAAATTCAGCATTTTATCATGTCAGGCAAGCCTCACATGAGATCCTCTTGAAAGTGAATATAAATGTATCAAAAAGGACAATTAATTGCAGCAGATTAATTGTGATGAAAATGTTCTTGCTGTAGTTATTTGTTATTATACCTTGATTTTGAACAGGATCTTATGAATTCTGACCTATTTATGTCCCTCTGCAGCAAAGACTATGCCACACTTAGAACTGGGATCAGGCTAGTTTATTAAGGGTATAGTTATTTAAGGAGCAAACATAGAAAACAAGGGTTGTGTTCTGACTGAAGCAGGCTTCAGGGACCCAAGGATTAGCAAAGTGAGGACTGAGCCATGTAGATACCCAATTGTACCCTCTTACCAGGCAGAGGTGTGCCAGAACAATGTTCTATGCTCTTCCAGGAGTCTGGATACAAGCCAGTGCCAAAAAACTAGGTACAGAAAGACAAGCCACATGCTACAGACCTGAGCTTACTCCGCCATGCTGCATAGGTTTTGAGTAACCATGCAGCAGCAGACCCATCTGGTAAAGTCAGGGCTACTGCTGTCTTAGCCCTGCCTCACTAAGTCTGCACTGGGAAAGAAAAGGGTGTGTGTAATATTTTTAACATTTCCTTTTTAAAAGCCTAGAACTGAGAAAAGAAAAGAAAAACACACACATTTTTGAAAAACTGACAAAAGCAGACAAATCATGGGCCCAAAGTACTCAGAAATGGCACTCTAAAATCTGGGGTTTAGGTTTTGAGAAGAATATGTGAACAACCTACAGAAAAGAAAATCATTTTGAGGAATCTTCCATTTTCAGTAAAAACTCTTCTTTTTCTTTTTTTTTTNTGGGAATTTTCCTTTTTTAATTAAAACTCTTTTTTTTTTTTTTTTTTTTTTTTTTTTGACAAAGCAGTTCTGATGGACATTTTTTAGCTAGCTCTACTTGCAATCAGATACATGTCATGGCTCTAAGAGCAGCCACATGGGCTGATTTTGATAGGATGCTAGTAAAATCTAAGCTCTTCTTTGACTTCATATATACAAAAGGAAGCCGACTTCTTTTGTTAGACTTCTGTTTTCCCCCTTCTGCTCTTCAGGACAAGTAAAGAGTTCTGAAAAATAAGCTGAATTAGAGGCATGCGCTGTTGGAAAATAGATATAACACATAGATGCTGTGGTTCTAGAATTGTAGGTCATTATATTTGGTAATACTTCTCAGAAAACTTCAAAACAAGAGCCAGGCAGAAATAATTTTTATCAAACACTCCACTTTGTGCATTGCTCTCCTCCCACTAAAAGAAATACGGATATTTGCATAAAAACTGCTTTGGTCTTCATTTTGCTTTTTTAAGATGCGTATGCCCTGCTCTTTAGTTCTCATTGGGATTTGCAGATTTCCTCAGAGCAACCAACAGTGATGTTATAATCTTGGACTAGAGTCCTGACATTCAGGCAAAGATCAAAAAACTAAGAGGCTATTTTCTTGCAAGTACTCTGAGAAGTGTTAAAACTTGGAGTCAGAGGGAGAGCATACAGGTCAACTCGTGGGATGCTAGTTCTGCCATCCTGCCACATTTACATTTGTTAGAGTTGTAATAGGGACAGGCCAAACAGACTCGGGTCTGCTTGTGCCAGGTCCAGATGCAGAGGAAAAAATAGACTCTGCCCCACAGAGCTTATGCTACAAATGCCACTGACATCCCTGAAATCAGATTAACAAGGCTGCCTCTATCCACAGAAGAGGGTTTTTTCCTAAAAATGATCTAGTCTGCATGAGTTCAGTAAGCTGCTTGAACATAGCATTATGGCAGTCACCGGAGTAGTCCCTTTCATCTTAATGGACTACTCACATCCTCCACGCCACACATTTAAGAACGCTCCAAACTGGAGTCTAGAGCATCACATTTCTGTGCTCCTGTTTGATCTCCACTCCAGAACAGTGTGCCTGCACAGTGAAGGCACTTCTCTGTAACTGGATTGTCTCTGATTAACACATACGAAATGTTAAATAAACCATCATAACAGGCATTTTGCAGGCTGTGAAAAGAGACTGGCAGCAGGCATGGTTCCACACATAGTACATCAGGTGCCACCGCCTGATCTACAGGAAGAAGATTCATGGAAATAAAAGGCAAGATGGTAAATGTATTTAAAATGCAGCTCCACTACAAAACTCATACAAATCTCAATCCTCAAGTCTTGCATCAGGGGAGAATGAAACAAGAATAGGCTCTTAGTCCTTTCCTACAGCAGCTCTTCCTAGCACCGTACTTAATATTTTCCTTCAGGTTATTTTCAGACTCTGAGTTCATTTAGACTGGTTCACAGATGACGTCCCTCTCCCAGCCGTGAAGGCTGAAGTTCTCTGTCTCCAGGGCAGATGCAGCACCAGCAGATGTAGCATGAGCTTCTTCACATATTCACAGAGCGCATCGATGGAAAAAGGGACTTTGTTCACACAACACACAATTACACTCTGGAACTCATTGCTCTGGGAAACTGGTAAGGCTCAAAACCTAACAGCAATAAAAAAGAACCAGATATTTATGTGGCTCTCAAGAACATCCACATTTGTCACAGGCAACTATAGCAAACATTTTGTACTTGAGCACATATACCACTTCCTAACTCCTGGAGATCTGAATGGCACTGGACAAGATTAAATTAGCCTCTTCTCTTTTCTCATTCATTGTACCACAAGATCCTCAAGTCTTCCTCTGAAGACTTTGTTCTAGATCATGTGGGATCTGGACACTGGACTGGATGTGCAACAGTCCAATAAGGCCATCGGTTCCCACTTATCTATACCACAGAAGAAGGAAGAGGGGAGTTCAGTTGCCCGATGTTTTTTCTTCTTCATGCCTTTCCGCTGAGATTCAATAACAGCTGTCACGAACTTTAGTGCCTTTCATCCACAAAGCTCAAAGTACTCTCTGTAGAGCTTATGTCCTGTTATCAGCAGCCTAGAAAGGGTTGTCAAAAGAGCTGAAGTGACTTTTGCGAAGTGTTGCACAGCAACTGAGCATAAGAATCATGAAGAAAACCCCAATATGTTTCTAGACCTTTCTAACTTTGCAGCCATGCTGATATTTTCTAGTTAAGTTGCACGTGTCATGACTCTGCCCGCTGTAGGCTGGCATCCAGCCTGCTGCCGCCTTCTAATCAGACTCCGGCTTCTCACATTGGGATTGTGGTGGGCTCTGCTTTGAAATGAGATGCTTGAAAATGGTTGACACCTGTAGTCCCCTGGCTCTTGGGAAAATTTGTTAACCTTCAAGAAAAGTCTTGGAGAGGAGGGATTTCAAATTTTACAAGATGGTGAAGTTCTCTTTGGTTCCTTTAAAAAGCATTAGCAAAGGTCAAATTAACAAGTCAACACTGAAACTAGATATGACCAAGACTCCCAAAATTGATGCAGAAAAGAAAAGAGGTGGGTGGGGACTGGGTGTGGGGGAGAAAGGCCCACAACACAACATTGGCTCTGATCCTTTCTCCCTTGTTGGGCCTGGGGCACACTCGATAAGGTGAAGGGAAATTGTAAAATTAGACCTGGCAACCTACACAGAGAGGCCCAGTGCAAGGCCCTTGGCCTGAGGCAAGCTGAGAAAGTTGAGGAATTGTGGGGGAAAGGGGACTTGGCAGGCTAACTTCCTGTGGCTGCATCCAGGGCTAATTAGTTTTCAGTGTTCTGTGTGTGTTTGAATGGAAACAAGCCAGCACTGAGAGGCACGGGGTGAGGAAATCAAAAACACATGCACCGAGAAGGAAGAAGGGGAAAAAAGAGAAAAAAAAAAAAAACTCCTGTCCTTTTTAGCTACATTTTCTTTTTCAGGAGGGGATCTCATCATTTTGTTCCATGAGCACTAAATCACCCCGGCTCCCCTGTCTATCACATCTCACATCTGCTTCAGAACTCATTAAACATCAAAAGGCCTGCCCTATCAGTTCTGCTTAGTTAGAAGTCTGAGTTACTGGAGTCCTAACCAGGGAAGATTTTGTATGTTTTTAATAATAGCTTAAGGAACTTCTTAGCACCCCATAAATTACTTAATGCAACAAACTCTTCCTGTGGACCGGCAAATGTTTTACAGAGGAGCTGAATGCTGCCTTAACATGCTTGTGGTCAGTCCGGAGTTACATAGCAACCTGCTTAAATGAACCTTTAATCCATGTTTCAGTTTAGGAATTGTTTTTTCATGTATCCTCTCCTGCCGCTAGCCCACTCTCATTTTTACTGCCGCTCTAATTTTATATAACTACATTATAACTTGTATTTCCATAGCATTTTGAGCCTCAAGAATGCCAAGGCAATTATTAAAACAGAGATCATAATTCTACAGCACCAATGAAATCTGCCTACTTCTGCCGTACCATTTCCCCAACTTCAAATACACATGTACAGTGCCCTCCACTACTACATATGCCAGACAAACAGTTCATGAAAATAATTTATATACAGGAAACACAATGAACACAGTAAAGGCTCCAGTGGGCATTTGTTATTAAGCGTACCACAAGAGCTCTTTAAAATGAACTGAGCCTAGACCGAGTGCGATTTCTGAGTGCTTGTTATTCAGACAAAAGCAAATCAATTTTCATCATGACACTTAAAAATTTTTGTCTTTAGTGAAGAAGTTTTTTCTGCCTAATTTGAAGTTTCTGTCTGCAGCTGTTTTATCACTAGGGCACTTCTGTCCCTCTTTATTGAGTCAGAAAGCATGGGTTTTGCACTTTTCCTCATGCTTAGGAATTACTAAATCACTTTTTCTCACAATTTTTAAAAAATCTGACCGGTGGTCAGACTTGAAAATGTGAGTCCCATAAGTGAAAATTTCAGATGGGGATGGGCAAATCAAAGAGAGGCTTTGAACTGAAAAAAAAAAATAAAATCTGCAGCTCGAGCTTTAGCAATCATCCCCACTGGACTGATACCGACAAGTTTTGTCATTTAGTTGCAACCGTTCCTTCTTCCATCTCAGATTGGGGACATATCTACACTCCTGATAGGCATCAGCATCCTTGACTCCTCAGGGTTGTGTTGTTTCTTTGTAGAGCCCTAAAACTCAGAATTTCTTCCCTCTCAGTTCTGGGGGTAAGACATCAACATCTTACAGTTAAAAAAAAATAGGAGAAACAGTTAGAAAAAGAACTATTAAAGAATGGTGGCCAAAAATAGCAAAAACCACAGTTGTATGTAAAGGTTTCTTTTTATTTTCATTTACCAGGAGTGACATTCTAGGCTAAAAGAATCTGTCTTCCAAAAAACTATAAACCACCAAAATGTATTTTTTTCAAAAAGTCAGCATAAATAAAAGGAAATAAAAGATAAATAGCGTGACCCTCAAGCCATGTTGAACTAAACACATCAGGGAACACGAGCAGAGATGTGTGTTAGCACATCCATTATAAGGCCCTATGGCATCCATTATATGGGCCCCATTGACTATCTAATGCTCACCTTGGTGCAGATGAAACAACCTTGGACAGCAGAGGTGCTATTAGACCAGGAGTCAAGGAAAAATTAAGTTAATGGCAAGTTACTAACCCTTTTCTATGGTTGCTATCGCTTGCCAACAAACTGTGGATACTGCTTCCCAAGGGAGACTTCCCTTCCCAAACATGGCACGTCTGGTTCCTTGCAAATTAGTGGAGGACAGTCCTGCAGAACAGAAAGGACTCCTACACCTGCAGTGGGTGCAGGGCAGCCTCTAAGGGAGCACACACTCCATGTTCACTTCTGCTTCATGCAGAGGATCCTCAGTGCTGTCTGACCAGACCAGATTTAAAGGATCTGTTTCAGGATCTGTGCAGTGCTTCCTTCAATGACACTGCTGATAGGACAATTTCACAGCTGTCAGAGCTGACAGCTAAATTCTTAGGTGATCCAAGGCCCCTGTTCATTGCTCCTCTAAAGAGGGACCTTTATCTGGGATAAGCCTCCCATAAGAAAACCCCAAGTCACCAGAGGTCCTGTTCAGTGTATCTGTGCCTCTGGGGACTGTCTGTAACCCTTCCCCTTGACAAGTAATGTAAATAAGACATCAGTTTATAAGAGTACATAAATGAAATGCAATCAGTCACAGTATTAGTCTCTCCTATACTATGTGCTTAAGGAATGAATCACCAAGCTAGTCAATAAACAAACTCCCTCGTACAACACAAGGCTGACACCCCCTACAAAGCATGATGTTGGGGATTAAATTTAGTCCTCAAGAGTTCACATACGTATAAGCACAGAGATATTCAGTGACATATGACTCCAAAACTATTTACTACACAAATACTTAAATGATAGAGAGGAATCCAGCTTATTACTAGCTCTAACTAGAGACTGTGCACATGAGGAAATGATGACAACATGAAGGTAATGATGTTTAGACTGAAAAATGCCTCAGCTACAGCTTACTGTGTTTGGGAACCCACATCAGAACATAAATATTCCAGAATCACTGGAAGACTATGAATAACACTAAAACGAAAAGTACCTAAAAGGTATCATTGCATGGGTAAGTCTTTCAAACAGGTGGGCCACGTACTCCGGATCTAAAGACAACTGTGCTCAGCCCTTAGCTGACGTTCTCTGATAAGGCATTCAACAGCTGTAGTCTTCCTCCTGTAACTGTTATTTCCCTCTGTATTCAAGATCTGTATCCTGCACCAGTTTAAATTAAGCACCCCTACAGAGGAAATGACAGGTTCTGAGTGAAAGAAGCTCTAGGGAGTGTGTGCACTTTCCCACTCTTTGATTTCCCCTTCATGTGGAGCTCACACTGCCTTGGGATGATATTTACTCTTAACTTAGAGTCAAAGAACATATTTGCTTTCTGTTTTTCATTAAATACAGAGGGTTTCACAAAAGAGGCCATTTTTCATCAAAAATTGTTTTCAAGTGAAAAATATCTACCAGCTCTACTCCTGACTCTAAACAATTCCTGGCCTAGGACCACATTACTGTGACTTTACAGTTCATGGAGTGTGACTCAAGAAATGAGAAAAATGTTTTCAAGAAGTTACCATGAATATTTTACAAAAAGCCCCCGAAGTATTTATATCACAGCTAACAGTCCAGCTGGTAGCCTGAGACAGTCACAGCATTCACTAGCATCAATCTTGCTCCCTTTTTTGATGACGGGCTCTACATTTGCTTTCACTCAGCCTCCTGCTTCCTCCCTCATTTTCTATCACTTTAAAATAATTGTTAGTAGCATCATATAAGCTGAAGTGGTTTTGTCCTTCTTCTGCCTTCCTAGTCCTCCTGCACTTAAAGGTGTCCTAGAATAAGGACAACTGGCTAGGTTGAAGGAGGCAATTGAACAGAAGGTACTTGAGAGATCTCAGAGTCATAAATTGAAGGTGCATGATGCGTTGTGGCTAATGTACCGAATGGGACATGAGGGCTTGCTCTACATTAAGGGGTGAAGTATGTCTTACTTGGGGTCTAAAAACTTTCATAAGACGTTCTTCATATGTGCTCAAATTCTTTGCGGCTTCATCAAAGCAAAATGTAGCCTCTGTTCAAGCAGGCCATTTTCTTTTTTTTTCCTTTCTCTCTTTCTTTCTTTTCACCAGAGACTTCCTGTGCATCTTTTTTCTAAAATGACATAAATCCCTCCCTCATCAGACCAGTGCATACAGCATATTTGGAGGCAGCTTATATAAACAAAATAAAACTTTGTTTATTTGCAGCGATTATGTCAACTGATCTGAGCCCTACATAGTGGCATAGGTTTGCCCCTATAGAAGCCAACAGCAAAATTCCTCTTTAGCTTCACACTAAAGCATTGCCAATCATAGAGTTCAGAAACCATGACTCAAATGCAAGAAAACTGTTACACTCACTTAAAAGTCATGAAATATACTTAAAAATAATAAACTGTACTAGTTTAAATGTCTTTCTATATTTTCAGCCTTCACATTTGGCCCTCTTAAGATACAAATATGCTATTTTTATGGACAAAGGATGAGATACACAATCCCTTCTGCAAAACAAATAAACCAAACTATGATCTATCACAAGACACATAGGTAAATAGTATGAATTAGCAGCATGAATTGAAGTGAAAAGGCACAGTGGAAGTTCAGTCTAATTTTAGAAAAACACCACTGCTCCCCTTTTCCATGTTCTGAGACAGAATATAAGGTAACAAAAATAAAAAGACATCTGCACTCAGAAGACTTGATAATGCATTCCATGTTGGCAGGACACTGTGAGCTAGCTACTACATGCCAGTAATGCAGCCAAAGAAGGCATCATTGCCCAGGAAGAGAGGCAAGCTGCAGTCATTAGGGATATGCTAACAATACAACCACCGAGTTATAACTGTGCATCATGATTTCTCTAGAGACCTAAGCAGAAAATAAAACTGCTGCCTCCTCCAATGGAGTATATCCAAGGAATGCAGAAGCAATGGTGTTTGACATCTCTAGAGCGAGTCCTCCCAGTAAGCAAGACACTGGATATAGAAAGCAGGTGTGATTTTTTTAGCATCTCTGCAACATCTGCCCATCTAAATATCTAAGTATTGGTCATACATCACCATGATACATAAAAGTTCCAGAGTTATTATCCCAACAACATAAAGCCCACAATGCAGCAGCTGAGGGAATTTTTAATTTTGGTTCTTCTCCTTATTTTCCATTCTCCTCTTTGCCTTCATTTGTTGGTGGTGATGGTTTTGTTGTTGTTTTAAGCTTCAGTGAAGATAGGAGATTCTACATTTTTTTCACAGAATGACAAGGTTCCGTCTCTACTGGAAAGCAAGCCAATCGGTGGAAAAATTTCTTCTCCTGCTCTCATGCCCTTGTTTTCAAGTCTGACAGTTTCATAACAGTTCCTGTAAAATAATACAGAAACTATACACCATATCACTTGATCCCTGAAAGCATATAATTTCACCTTTGTTTATCACTTAATTCATTTCTTCACCTATTACTCTTGCAAAGTATTTGGCAGCATATAGAGTCACTCAACTGGAAAGATGACAGTTTTAGCAAAGAGCTGAAAGGTAAGGAAGATCCTTGTCTGCACATACTCTGAGGTTCGGTTTTCTCTGGACCAAAGCTATTACAAATAAATTTCCTGCAAATCAGCAGCACTTGGTTTTGGCCAGACCAAGGTCTTCTGCAGCATGATATTTTCTTTAATAGTGGCTCTTACTCTCAGATATGTTCACTTCAGCTTTGCAGACTAAAGAGTGTATTCTGTTCTTGACTATTAGTGGTTCTTTCTCTGAATGTGTAAATTAAATCTGTGCCTTTCCTCCCACAGAATAAGCACACTGCATTTCCATCTTCATGTCTAGAAAATGACACAAATAATGCAAGAAATAAAAAATAACATAAAAAGTTATCCATTGTTTGAAATCATCTGTATTCCTGGGCAGCCATCCTTGCAAGGGCTAGACTTTCTGAGTTCTAGTTCAACAGCTCATGCTCCCTGAATGGTTTGCCCTTCTTCCTTCCTTTCCTTTTGAAAAACAGATTTTAAAGAATCTAGGTTAAGCATTAACTCACTCTTCTTCCTTTGCTGCTCCTCTCTCCCTTTGAGTCTCGGGTAACTCTTGCTTTGACACTTTATCCCAACATTTTCATTTACGGATCAGTTGCGTTTCAAACCTTCTGTCTCAGAACAGCCCCTTGTTACATATGCTGCCTGCTTCTTGGTCTCTGAAAATGTTTTTTTCATAAAGGAATGCTAGCTCTTTGTGCTGTAATTACAATGGGTCTGCGAGAGAAGGCTCTGGGGAAAGGCAAACTCTGTGAGGATGTCTTCATGGTGACTTCTTAGGAGGGCTATGGGAAAGACATAGCTCTCCCAGGAAGGAAAATGGTTCCTGTCTCAGAGCACATGAATCCTCAGGGATATACAGAAGGCAAGGCCATCTGTGGAAAAGCTCCAGATTTCGCTGCTGTCACACATTTAACACTAGTGGGAGGGTGTAAAATTGAAGACGCTGATGGGAAGCACCAGCTTTTTGTCAGCCTCACTATGTCCATTCAGAAAAGGACGATACAAATGCCCATGGCTACCCTTCCTCTTCCACTGAGGATCCCAGTTTTTTAGCGCTTGTTCTCTCATCAATCAAAATTGCAATGCCCCAATTCTACTTTACTATGGTTTTATTCCTTTAAATTCCCATGGAAATCAAATGGAGCCAACTTGAGTAAAAAGTAAGTAAACAATGGACATGGGATTGAGGGTTTGGTCCTACATTTCCTTATCTTCTTTTCTCCTCTCTATTTTTTTCTTAACTTTTTTCTTTTCTTTCTTTTAATTCTTCACTACACTAGTGAATGCAGTAATTTGCTCCACGTCCTCTGTCAGCAGAACCTCCTGGGTCCTGGTGCCAAACTACTCTCTGCCTCTCTTATCCTCTCCAGCCCTCTCAGATGGCAAAGCAGATACCAGACAGTGTCTTCACTGACTAGACTCCCTCCCTTCTGAACAAGTTATTTTTTCCATTCAATTTAGGAAACTATTTTGTCCTTTTTTGACTAAAGGGAATTTCTGACAGTTATCAGCATACATAAAGCTTACGCTCCTCCCTAAACTTGGCATTCTGTGGCATTTGCTAGTTTGAGAACATTTTATTCTTACTCTCTTCTGCTTTGGTGGTTAGCAGCAAATGCACATTTACATTTGTTTGTTCCCTTTTCTTGTGTCCTCACTTAAAAAAATGAATCGGTACACTTTTCATTGTTGAGTTGTAGTCAGCTAAAATTGCCTCTTTATCCTCTTCTGTTCTATATAGCTTCTACACCTCATGCTGTCCTTCCAGTTTTAAGTGTCACTTTATTAAATTTCATGGTTTGTTTACTGCATTGTAATATACATCCATTAGCCCAGTCTTATCCTTAGAACTACTTATCTGATTCACAAGCTCCTTGTACATTGGTACATTCAGATGTTCCTATTTTTAATGTTTAAAATAACTTCATCTTTCAGCTTTTATTTATCTTCTGATGTTAGGAGAACCCGCCAAACTATTTGTGTTAAGCAAAAACTTGTGCTTCTTATCAGGTTTAAACATACACTGGAGGAGCATAGTCATCCATCATGAATCATTTACACCTGTACATGTCACCAACTCATGATCATTCATGGTGCTTTGGTAACACGTGTACATAATGCCAAAATGAGATCATCTCTTACATGTTGTTTCCACACATGTGAAGTCCCTACATGTGAAAAAAAGAAATGCAACTATTAGTTACAATTGTAATTTTGCAAAATTGAACAGAGGAATTAACACTAGCCTGACAATCAGACACAAATTTTCTCTTCGAATCATCGCTGACAGGAATATTTTGCTGAAATCCCCAAAGTCAAAGCTCAGCTATACAAATAAATACTGTAGCAGATCCTGACAGGAAGACGTTCAGCCCAATCTTTTCCAGATGGCAGTGATGGATGGCTGTGTGCTTCTATTTATTTGGTTTCCCAGGCAATGGTGTCCTGCTTTCACTGGTCATCACTTGAAGTGCTTTGACTTACAGACCAGCACAACGGTCATGTACACTGCCAGACTGGTGGGTTTACTCTGGTGGGTTTACTCATTCCTTGGATGTCATGACTGCAAAAAAGAAGTTAAATTTTACCACTTTGCTGGGATTATCTTTTCTAAAATCAGCATGTCTTAAATTTGTGACAAACTCTTGGCACAGGGCTCAAGGAGCTCCCAGGTAAAGCAGAGACTGATCATATGTAACTTGCTGATTGCTGAGATACGCCAGTTCTGAAAACAATACAGTGACCTAAAGAGGAGAGAGAGAGAGAGAGAGAAAGAGAGGAAAGACATCCAAATCCCAAACCACATTGACTGAAAATGTGGCTGTCACTATTGTTCTGCTCTGTAAAACACATGGTACTTTACATAGGGCTATAAAACAAATGTCCATAGATCAGGGATTTACGTTATAGAGTAATGTGTGGGGAAGAGTGAAGCTGGGATACAAAGGCTTCTGAATCCAGACCATTCATTTTGCCTGGCCATGCTTGAATAGTGAACCAAAGTTATTAGCAACAAACACATGTTTGGTGGCCTAGGTAAAACGATCCATTGCCTCCAGATGATGTTCATTTTGCAGGCATCCATACCAGGGAATAAAATGAGAACTGCTTGCTGCAGAGGTATGAGTTGCGTGGTGCTAGCACATTGTAAGCAATTTGGGGAAGAGGCTGTATTTTCATGTGCTCATATAACATCAAGCATAACAGGGCCATATTGATGACTGGGGCTTTTGATGCTCCTGCTAACATAGCAATGGGTAAATGCAAATTCTTGATACAGGAACTTCCTGGTGAGACCAGGTGACAGCTGAAATGTGGAGACACCCAGGATTGAATGCATAATGGGAACAGACACAAAGAAATGCATGGCCTCCCCATGGTCTCAAGTCACAAACTTACTTACAGAGTCATTTTTAGGACAATACTGCCAATACCATGCAATTACGATAAAGCCTCCTTCTAAATCAAAGCACACACGTTAACATCAGTAAGTGGACAGATTAGGGGCAGGTTTCTTTAAAAAAAGCTTTATCTGGAATCCAAAGACAGCAGGAAGTGAATGAAATTGGTTGAGGCTGTGGGGATGTGGTCACGCTTCTCTATGTAGACAAACAGATGGGCAGCAGAATTCGGCATGTGCTGGTTTGGACAGCTGGGTCTCAGGGAAGCCATAGAAAGGGAATGATAAGAGTACGGGAAAATGAAAAGCAGACTGAGGATTTCAGCAGAAGCTGAGCTGCAACACCACTGTGCTCAGGCATAAGTCTTGCAAAAAGCAGTCACTACCTACTAGATTAGAGACTACGGTTACCTGCCCGGCTGAACCATACTATTCAACAAACAGAAGAATAAAGTTATAAAAACACTCATAGCCATTGCAATGACAGATAATCTGAAGTTAGAAATAAACTAGTGTGCCTGGTTTTTATGGTGCCTACATTAATTAGTCTCTCCTGTGGATGCACACTATGGTTGTACCTTTAATTACACAACCATATGACACTTTTTCTTTAAACGTTTCACCTTCATGCTGAAAAATTAGAACCACAAAAATATGGCACACTAGTGGCACATGTATGGCTCACCAAGAGGATAAGAGATTTTTTTCAACCAACACAGCTCTGAGTTGGGTTATCAAATACCTGACAGCCGTATCAGATTGTCAACTTCTTTAATCCTGCATATAGGGATTAAGCCCTCTCACAGGTAAGTGCATAAAAAAAGGAATTAATGATTCTCAGTTTTCAACCCAGAGCCTGGAAAGGAATGAAGACTCTTCCTTTTCCTTCTAATTTGGCCTTTTTAACTCATTGTACTATGTGTCTCTGTCCTGCTTCTTTCTCACCTTGGTCCTGCTCTCCTCATCCAGCTGTTCACAGCTGCCTGCCTCAGAAAAACTACCTTGACCTCACACCCACTACAGAGCAAAATCTAGCCTCAGCCTTTCAGCCAGCTCCTTCTGATTCCCTCTCTCGCCATCATGTGCAAAGTCACAGTCTTCTGCCCAGGTACACCCAGTCCTTGCCAGTGCTCCAGCCTGCCAGCAATGGCTGAGCTGTCTAAGGAGACACCATAGCTAAGGAAAGTGAGGATTTCTAAACGGATTGCGGCAGTAATTTATTTTATACATACTCTTGGCAATAAATTCATTGCTTGCACACAATATGCTGCTGAGTTCCAGATCATTATTTTCCTAGCCACTCAGCACCAACACAACAGCTGCAGTTGGCCCGAAGAAACTGAGGAGTGAGGTGAAGACATAAGCAGCAGCAGCAGCAGCAGCAAGATCCCAATTATTTGCCAAACATCACATTTTCATGCAAGAACAAAACTGAAATAAGCATAGGCAAGCTTCTTTGTTTATGATGAGAATTTGAAAAGTCATCCCAGTGACTTTAATTCACTCTTCCTGTAGATTCTGAGTAGAAGACTATCTCAGCTTTCAGGATTGCGGTCAAAGCCCACCACAAAGGAGAATAAGCAATCCCACATGCCAAAGAAGCAGATGAGCAGGTAGGCACAGATTTTATGGCTAAAGGAGAAAACTGGGAGGTTACCTTGACTTCCAGTGCAATACAAGGCACAGAAATCCTATGTAACTGCTGAAAACTTCTTGCTGAGCTAGAGGGCATCTCACAGGCAAACAGCCAACCATAATGTAAATTTACTCAGTCACTTCAAGCAAAGAGGAATACACTGCATTTGCTGATTATTTTTTTCCAGCAACTCTTTGGCCTTACCGTAAGTGTCTGAACTTGATTTTCAGTGTGAATTTCTCTATCTCACAACGTGTAAATTTACAGTCTCTTAGTCATTTCTGCCTTTGTTTGAGCAGATCAAAATCTTCTGTCTGTATAGTTACCTACAGACTATCGTTGAGCTTTCATCTAACTTCCACTTGAGTTGCTCTCTCATTATGAAGGCTCCCTTTGCGGCCATATTTGTAATTGTTTCTAAACCCTCGTCATTTTTTCATCACCTTTTTGAAGTGTAGACAGCAGAACCAGGCACACATCTAGTGCCAGAAACGTATCACCAGCACTGTTTGCAGAGGAAATATGATCTCTTTATTCAGTGTTGTCTGTTTATACACCCAGTGATTACCCAGCCATCACTCAGTGGGCTCACTCAGCCATAGCACTGCACCAAAAGGTCATATTCAGTCATTCACCACAAGCTGGACTTTCCTTTCCGAGGTACTGCTTCCCAACTGATAGACTTCATGACACCAGGGCTACCTACTTTCTTTGTCCTACTAGTGTATAGCATTCTATTAACTCCAAACAGGTGAAAAAAATGACTTTATTCCAACAGGGTACGAGTACACTGTGTCAGCCTCATGCAGAACTTCACAATAACAGCACTTCGACAACTCACTCCTACAGCACAGCACTAACTGGGATTTAACAAATCTAGCCAGTTCCTTTTCAGACCATATATTTAAGTTGCATTTTCTGCTATCTAAGGAATACGCTTTGTGTGACAGCTCAACACGAATTCTGCAGGCTGCACTGTTTACATCCTGAGCAAGAGGGAAATTGGACATGAACCTAAAAGGAAGAAACCTAACAGGTAAGGAGGAGTCTAGGAGAGACCCCAGTATGGGTTATTTCTAGATACAGAATCCTACTTGAGAGCTCAGCTACATGCAGAGAAAAATAAGTTGATCACATTCAACTCAGTCATGCTATTCATTGACTATAGGTTATGCTTGTCATGGAAATTATGTTTATTCACCTGACTTTTGGCCAACTACAGATACAACACTTTTCACCACCTAAGGATTTCCACTTTTATTGATATTCCAGCCGGGGACTGTGGAATTTCACTCAAAGAGCTTACCACAAAGGGCATGCTCTGTCAAAACAGGAGCAAAAGCATAAAGAAGCTGCCCTCCAAATACCCTATTTAACCTTAATGTAAGGTGAACAATTCGTCTGAAGACAATATGTTACTAGCTGATATTAAGGCCAGCATCAGGTTTGACTGCCTATTCTCAGCATATCTGAACAGCCTTGTAGGCACTGGCTGAGAAGATATTGGGATTCTGTGATTGATGTTCTATTATTTCTGCCAATACGTTGTAGAAAACCAATTTTATTTCATTCAACTAGAGACATTTTAAGGAGAAAATATGCAGAAAAAAAGCCAAATCCCTAGAGATTGAAATTGGCAGTTCCAGGAATGGAGAATCAAGATCTCTCTAATTCAGAATTTAATAGACCAGAGAGAAGGGGCTCAAATTTGCACAAGTTTTGTGCAAAGGGATATAAACTTGGGGAACTCTGTGCTGCTGACACTCTCGGCAGGGGCTGAAGACTGTTCCTGGCTGAAGTCCATAATGATTTACAATGCTCAGCATCCTATCAAGACAGCAATATATGTTATTCCTGTTATCTTGCATTCTTTCCTTCCACTGGGTTGTGGAGTATCAACTCCAACACCATATAGTCCAGTACTAGGAGAGATGGCAATCACTTAGAGTTATAATTGCATTAATCTAACAGTGCTGCAGATACATTTTCCTGACCAGAACTGTGGATTTGTGTTTTACCCATGTAAAGCCCAATTACTTGAACTTCTCTCAAAACGCCATGCTGCTGGTTGTATGAAAACTACGCTGCATATACTTAGAACCTTTTTAACTAGAAAACTAACAACACTTTTGACCAACCATCAAAGCCATTTTAGCTATGAGACAAGAGAATGCACTGTGTTCACTACTGCTATTCTAAAAATAAGTTAGGATGTTCTCTTTTGACTTGGAAAGAAGGCAATAAAGAGACAAGCTTTCTCCCTTTTGATTTCTGCTGTTGACAGTATTCCACTTCAAATAAACAATCAGACATTTGATGGGCCAGAATGGGAGTCAAACTGACTGCCATTGACTCCAAGTGACCGGTTCTGCAGATCAGCGGATATGGCACTTGTCCAGTGCTGGTGAAACCAAGGTTCAAGTCCCTGCCTCAATTAATACTTAATCACAGAAAGTGGCATTTGCCACATAAACTGCTGGATTTCCAGAAAAGACCCAACAGCTCTCTGGCCTGAGTTCTCACTGGGAACACATGAGATAAGGACTGCAAGTGTGGTTCAGGCAGTGTGGGGACTTTAAGCCGAGTTCCCACAATGTAGTTGAATCACAGCCTACAGGTCTTCTGGAGAAGGTGAAGATACATACGTCTTGTTTGCAGAACAAGTCTCTTTTGGAGACCTGTTCTCAGCTGAGTGTTTGCTTTAACCTACCCTAATACTGCCCCAAACTGAAAGCATAGCATCTGTTTTCTATGGAGAGGAGAGGTCATGCTCTTGACTCCCTTTCACACAAAATGAGAACAATAGCCTAAGAAAAAACTTGATGAACACACGCTAACTGTGTTCCCTGGAAATGAGTTGAATCTTGCAGGTAAAGCTTCTCTGTGAGCTCCTGCAAGCTCTAGAGCTCACATTTGCCCTAGACAGCAATCAATTTAGATAGAAAAATCTATTTTCTGATAGAAAATGTGTGGGTTTTTTTCACATGGGCTAGTTCAAGCAGAATTCAAGTACATAGTAAAGATACTTACAGAGCATTTTGTATGGAGAAAAAATTCATCTAAACAATGAGCAAAATTTCTAACTATTCCTTCAGTATTTTCAGCTTAATAGCTGTCAGGGCCCTGACTGCACTAATAGGCCTTAATTGCCCTGACCAGCCTTACCTCTGGACCTCTCCCACACTTCCTGCCCATGAGCCCAGAAGCTCCCTGCAAATTCAGCCCTGGGCTAACTTCAGCCCTTACTTGAGCTTTGTTTTAGGACTACTGTTCTCCAGGGCAGCCACAGCCTTGCCTGTGCCTGATCTTGAACTCCATTGTTTTGGACATTGATCATGGACCTGTCTTGTCACTACAGACCTTCCTCACAATCACTGCACTCTGTCTAACCCTGGTTATCCTCACCAGAGCCAACCTTGACTTGTGGATTGACTTCCTGGCTTGATCTCATACTTGCTTCATCATCACAAGCTTGCCAGATGATCTAGACTCTTGGCTGAACCTCGCCCTGGTCTGCTCTCCTCACCTTATTGGGGTATGGTGGAACTAGACCTCACCTGGTAAAACCATTGCCCTGCCAGGCATGTTATCGTCCTAGGCTCCCAGGTCCCCATCCCTGAGAGAGCAGCTGGCCCTCACTGCTCCCTGGCATTACTCAGCTACTAAGAAGACAACTCCCTAAAGATGTGCTTCCCAAATTTTAGGTAAATTAATCCAATTGCCCCTATGCACACTATTGAAAGACTCTTCATTGTAATGGCATATATTCACTACATCTCCCACCTTGACCTTCATCTCTCAATCAGGAACTCACAGTCTAGGCAATGGGAAATGCCAGCATAGCTCTTTGTCAAGACATTCTTTCTTTGTAGTGATAAAAACTGTAATACTTAAATATTATTACTGGAGGCTAGTACCTCCCACCAATACAAACAAAGCATCCATATCATATGGTTTCTTATTATTACAGATGGTCTAGAAAATCAGGAAGATGTATCTTAAATTCACTTTGTACTTTTGAAGGCCTTCTTCAAAACTTTAATAATAAAAAATAAACTCAAAAAACCTTCAGACTCCCCTAAATATAAGACAATTTGTGGGATGGGGGAAGAGTTTCAGAAAATACACTCTAAACTCTCACTCCACATTAGTGTCTCATTCTATACTGTATGCTTATAGACTCCTCTCACTGACAGAGGAGGGAAGGCACAACCCCTGCTTACAGCCAGCTTCCCAAGGAGGCATGCTTCCCAGCACCTCACACACAGACAGAAGCAGTTCAAAGTAGCAGGCTTGCTGTGCTGGAAGACTGGACAATCCTGATCTAGTTTATAATGTGAATACAGGGAAACACCTTATTTTTTGTCTTGTGTGCAAAGTTAAACAACCCCTTTCCAAAATTCACACACAGAAATTATTGACTGTCTTCCAAAGTTGCCTTGTGTTTGGGTAAATGCATTACTTACAATTTAAATGAAAGATAAGGCTAGGGAACACTTACCAAATCTGCCCCATTTTCCTGTGTTACCTGTGTTCCAGACAACTAGTTCCAATGCTGCCTAGTCCTTGCTGCCTGAGATGGCCTTGATTTGGGAACCAGCAGCCTAGAACTAGCAGAAAGTCCAGTGAATGTTTTCCATACACATGAGCAGCCCAGAACAGATTCCAAGCAAAGATGTAACGTTTTTAGTCCATAAGGAAAAATATTCTGTAATTCCGGGATGTCTATCAAAGGCAGAAGGGTCTGGTCTACAGTGGATGTGCTAAAACTCACCATGACCCCCATATGATACTGGACATGCATAAAAAATCTGTATCTTCATTGTGTGTGGACATTGTGTTGATCAAAGTAATATTTCCTCAAATACTGAAAGGGTCAGAAATGTGATGGCCCCTATGAGCCCCTGATCGCAGAGAAGAATGCACTAAAAAGCTGAATGTAAAAAATGAATTATGTGAATATGAACAACCTGAACAGCTATTTTGTACAGAAGAACTATTTCAGATAGTACCTTATGACAGTAGCTTCTGAATTTTAGTATTTCTTAGAATGGTGACTGTGATAAAGATAAATCTTCCCCCTTAAGCAGGGACACTAGACAGGTAGAGGTGCACAAGGAGACCATGAGACAGCAAAAAGGCCACTGGTTATTTTCAAGCTTTCTGAAATATGATAATAAAGAAAACCTTTCCTGAAGTAAATGAAGGAGAAGGAGTAGGTAACTTTGTCTGTTGTCTCTCAGTTACAGGGAGACTAGATAAGAACAGGAATCCATGAGGTATCCATGATTGCTGAATGCATGAATTAAACTGTCCCCATATGTACCCGAGCCTGCCCTGAGTGCATCAATGTCCTCTGCAACCTCTTCCCTCCCCATCCAAGGGACGTGGCCACCTGGATCAAGACCATCTCTGGAACAGCATATCTGTGTAACTTGGATCAGACATCATGGGAAGAGTTGTAAGATGCCTTGTCAGAGGCCTCCCACCTTTGCTCAGGAACTGCATAGGGCTTACCTTTGCTCCCTGCCTGTGCCTCGTACCACATCAATACTGAGCCTGACTCACTGACTTGACCTCCTGGCTTGACCTTGCACTTGCTCTGTCACTATGAACTTGTGTGGTAATCACTGGATTCTTGGCTGAGCCCTGTTACCTTCACTGGAGCTGCCCTGCTCACCCTGTTTGGGTGCTGTGGGACTGTGCTGCCCTGTCAGTGAGGTCCCAGGCCCTGCCTGCCTTGCTGTCACCCTCAGCTCCCACCTCATCTTTCCTTGCAGGGCAAATCACTCTTGCTGAGGACAGTATACAAAAAAAGTCTCAAGACGTTGAAACATCTAGTTGGTGAGATACAAATACTAGGTTTCCTACAGATAAACATTATGATCAGAGTAAACTGTGATGAAAGAAAATGTCTTTCTTTGAGTTTACAGAAAATTACGTGCAAAGGAGTGCAGAGTTACTGCTCCATGCAGAAAGCAGCTCATGTAATTAACACTCCTGCTGGCTGAAGCACTGAACGTCGTGTAGGTGGCAGGCTTACTTCAACAGAAAGTGCTAGCCTTTGGCTCACAACTTCCTTCTGAGGAATTCCCTAAGCAGAGTAATTGTGCTACTTGCACAAGATCCAAGTCATGGCATCGCCCCAGCAGTACAATGGCACACAGACTGTTTTTTTACAAGCTGGAGAAGTGGGCCCATGTGAACCTCATGAGGTTCAACAAGGCCAAGTGCAAGGTCCTGCACCTGGGTCAGGGCAACCCCTGGTGTTCTGGAGGATGAAGGGATTGAGAGTACCCTCGTGGAGAAGGCCTTGGGGGTACTGGTGGATGAAAAGCTGGACATGAGCCAACAATGTGTGCTCACAGCCTAGAAAGCCAAACATACCCTGGACTGCATCAAAAGAAGCATGGCCAGCAGGTCGAGGGAGGCGATTCTGTCCCTCTGCTCTGCTGAGACCCCACCTGGAGTACTGAGTCAAGCTCAGGAGCCCTCAGCACAGGGAAGACATGGACCTGTTGGAGCGGGTCCAGAGGAGGGCCGCAAAAACGATCAGAGGGCTGGAACACCTCTCCTGTGAAGACAGGCTGAGATAGTTGGGGTTGTTCAGCCTGGAGAAGAGAAGGCTCTGGGGAGACCTTATTGCAGCCTTTCAATACTTAAAGAGGGGGACAAACTATTTAGCAGGGCCTGTTACAACAGGAAAAGGGGTAATGTTTTTAAACTAACAGAAGGTAGATTTAGATTAGATATAAGGAAGAAATTTTTGATGATGAGGGTGGTGAAACACTGGAACAGGCTGCCTCATCCCTGGGAACATTCAAGGTCAGGTTGGATGGAGCTCTGAGCAACCTGATCTAGTTGAAGATGTCCCTGCTCATTGCAGGGGGCTTGGACTAGAGGACCTTTAAAGGCCCCTTCCAACACAAGCTTTTCTATGATTCTATGATTCTAAGATCAGCATGAAACGGATTCGCAGAAGAGTGGAGCAGGCACAAGAGGGTATGTATATGAATATTTGCATATACATATGCATATATATATGAATGCAACTAGCCCCAGCCAAAATCACACAGTCCTGTTGTGAAAATGTTAACATCCAAGACCAAATATAGTTCTGGTACACTGTGAAGAGCACTGGTGTCATATAGCTGCAAACAACAACAAATGCAAATTATATGCTACACAGCTATAAATCACAGTTTATATGATAAAACAATACCAGGAGGTTGTTACAGCTCAGTCACATCTGCACCGCTACTGGCTAAAGCACTATGTCTGAGACATCCAAGGACCTGGGATTCCAGGAAATAGAAAATTACATTGAGAGATGACTCTGCCCACTAACACTTAGGCCATATGATAATAACGGTATAATAATAAACAACTCCCAATTAAGTATTGTCATACAAAATGGAAAATCTTATGCTTCCCTAAAAAAGTAAGTTAGAGCACAAATGAGGCTATGATTTGACCTGCTCATACAAGTGGAAATGTAGAGTAATTCCAGTGACTTCAGCAGAGCTGCAGAGGATTGACACACCAGTGCAGGTGACATCAAAAACTGTTTAATTGTCCTTTCCATCACTTTGTTTGTTAAGTCTCCATGCAATATACAAAACTATTAGACTGTGGCAGAAAAGACTGCTGGGTGGTTTCACTGCTCAGAGGGTGAATCAAAATGCTTCCCGAGGAAACACAGCTTATAAGGACACATGGGCTGTCGAAGGGAAAGATAAAAGATTTTTATATTAGTTTGCTGATAATTTCCTTTCTATTCTCTTCCTGCTCACAATGTTGCTTGGAAAGGTTACCCAGTTTTAACTATATCTGACACAAGTGACAATATTTCAGAGATATTAACTCCAGATAGCCAACGCTAGCCCTTGCCAGTGCTTCCCTGCTGATGGGGAGACGGCAAGGTAAGCTTAGCTCTTCACTGACCCCAGAGAATCCATTCAGAAAGCCACTCTTGAAGCCAGTTAGAGGAATAGCCTCAGTTCTTTGGTGTCATTATTAGATAACTACCACAAGATGCCAACGATGTTCCCTTAATTCCAGAATTCATGGAGTTATAACAGCCTCTATTCAGGGAATGCATTTCAAGAATTAGCATTAGACTGTAAACTCTTACATCTCATGAAATGCAACACAATGCTCTCCAGGGAACCAACGGAGAAGACTTCGCTTCCTCTACCAACAGGGACAATTTCCCAGCTTTCTTGATGGCTGAATGGATTGTATTGATAGTTTCATGTTAGTGAGAGAGAAGAAAAAAATGGTTAACAGATTGTTGGAGAACGGTTTGAACAGCCAATTCATCTCAGACTTTTATCTTCTGAGATGCAATTCCAGGCGTCCATCTTGCCTTAATCTAGGCATAGGTATCCTTTGCCTATGTTGTCTACAGATTCTACCTGCTCTGAAGGCCCTTCTAGGAAAGTCCATGGATTGAATGTACTGGGTTCTTGATGTTGTTGAAGGGCCCAAAGAATAGATGGGAACAGCTGATCAGACAGAAAATACTAAGTACATCCATATTCCAGGCAAGCGTATACTTGAATGTGTTTCAAAGTGCAATAAACGCCTAAGATCTTTCCTTGGCTGTAACAACTGAGTGAGCTCACAGCCAGGTATTTCCAAGGTCACTTCCATAAAGAAGGGTGGACAAAAGCTGGAATTAAGCTTTGAGTCTCAAAGCTATTCTTAAAATGTATAGTATATAGAAGCTCACACACAAAGCTAAGAGACACAGGAACCAGGAACAACAATGACCAGCTTGTGAAGGTAAAAACACTGTGGAGCTTGGATTAGGAGTATGACACAGGACCCTCTCATGAGGCTGGGAACTCTGAGGCATATATCGAGTTTGAATCTTTTTTTCTGCCAATCAGTGATAGATTTTATTTATTTATGATTTTTTATGTGTTAGAGACCTTGGACTCTACTTCAGAACACTATGTCCTGACAATCAGCTGCCATTACCTCACTTTTCAAAGGACTTGTGTGTAATGGCAAGAAAGCTGAATGCTGTAATCTGATGATGTACAGGACTGGGCTACTGATTCTGCTAACTTCACCTTTCAGCTCCAGCCATAAACAGAGCTAGATGGAGAGAGTCACCTGACAAGTGACTGTGGGTACTTTATACTAACCCCAGCAATTAATTGGGATTCTGGATCACTCAGCTCTGGCTGAGCTACCATGCTCTGTGACTTATACTAATAAAATGTTAATATTATGTTAGAAACTAATTAATTTATCGCTGCTGTAGACAAAATACAAATAATGTTAAGATCTAGTGGAATGAGTTTGCTGGTTCGATGGCAGACAGAAAAGTGGTACAATGGTAGCTGAGGGAAGCTTGAAGAAATCCCATATCTGACTAAATTTACCAGTACAAGATTCATTAATAGAAGCTAGACTGAAAAAAAAAAAAAAAAGCCAAAATCAAAAACCCTCATAGTTTTAAGAATAGTTACATCTGCATAACTTCATTTAGAGGTCAAGTCCATGAAGTAAATGAAAAAAAATATGCAGCCGCTCATACTGTATGTGTGCTTGACCACAGCAGCTAAATTTTATTCCTTGCAGTCTTTCATCAAATTCCTGAGCATTATTCTTTAGCATGAAAGAACAATAGACAGTTTTAACACTTCTTGTTCAGGAACATTCTGAATATATTTAAATTCTTTGTTCAAAGCTTGACTTCGCATCACCTCTTCTGCCCTTCTGCTAGAGTCTGGGGATAATATGGTGCTTTCTTGAATGAAAGGTGAACAGAAAGACTGGCCTTGGATGGGCTAAGTGAGCTAATGGCTGGGTTATAGCTCTCCAGAAATTGATCAGAACAATCCTCAGCCTTGTTTCTGGGTATAAAATAATGCAACAAGCCACCATGGAGATGATGATTGCCACAGTGGAATCAAAATGTGATTGAACATGGCCCAGATTTCTAGATACCTGCAGCTAAGAAATTGAGTTATTAGTATCTATGTTTGGGGGGCTGTTCAGGAAGAGAAAGAAATCCAGAAGAACTGAGCATACCTACTTACCTGATAACGTGAAGTCAGATACCATTAGATGAAGGAGTACATTCTGTTCTGGAGAAGATGAGTTTTTCAAGGCAGAAATTCCCCCGCATATTTCCTCTGTCCTGACAAGGCTCTGACTGACTGTTCGTTGTTTGGATGCTGATGCTTCCCAGGTGCTGAAAATAGAGAGATTATGCTATTTGCATATGAGGGAGAATGATGTAGAGCTGAGACTTGCTCATTCTGCTCCATATGTGCTGTTTCAGTCTTGTTCAGTTGCATCAAACATGGTGTTGGCAGATGCAGCAAAAATTAGGGGGATGCAGGAAGATTCACAGACCTCTTCAGTTTAAGGGCACGAGACAGAGGACTCTTGACCTCTTAGGAGTCACTTCAATATACACTTCCTTCACGTTGCTTTTGTCAATAGTCCAGCACCTGCTTTATAGGTACTTCATGAACATATGGTCACCTTCACCATTATCCCATGTAAAATACATTAGTATAAAAGCATGGGCGATGTCTGGGCCTCTCGCTTGGCTTCAAAACCATGCCTTACTTGTGTGGACTTTGTTTCAAATAGGGAGTATTCTGGGGCCTGGGACTGTTTTTGTTTTGTGTCTTGTTCAACACAGAGCACACTGAGACTGCTTAACACATAATAAAATAAATAATAACCCTAAATGAAGAGGAAGCCTTGAACTATGGAAAGAATAAAAGCATTTTCAAAGGTGTCCTGACAATGTTTTACAGGTTTCAAGCAGCAGTTCAATGGCTCATGATCAAGGTCTGCTCTTTCAGACTCAGCATCTCTCACCCCAACACTTTGAAGTGCATCTGAGCTGAAGAAAACGTTTTGTTTGTTTGCTGCTAGTGCTTGTGGTCACAACAGCAGAACTTGTACCCTTTCTGAGGACAAGAGCCCTTTGTCTTGCAGCACATTCTGCCGCAGTAAGCACTGGGGTGAGACCGCACCTCACCTTTTATCCCAATTTCACACATTGGCTTCACAGCATTAATAAATTGGTTTCGTTTGCCACACATTTGGCAGGAGAATTTTCTAATAACATTTTTATCCCCTTTGAGAACATGAATCACTCACACACTGAGTATAAAATTACTTCCCTCCCTCTCCTTATTAAAGGCACCGCACGTTAGCAGGGGTCAGGCACTCAGCCTTGCCAGTGGCAAAGTCAAAAACAAGGGCACGGCTGGGAGGCATGGTTGTAAAGCTCACTGCTTTTCTTTCTTACAGACAATGGATAACCTATTTAGCACTCTGAATATATGGTTTTCTCCAGCTGTCAATCCTACCTGGTTGGGGTACAGATTGAGAAAATGTGTGAGATTTACCGTGCCATTCACATGGCCATTCCAAACAAGAAATAAATAAAACATGTGCAGCAGATGTCCGCAGCTGCCACCCTCACAGGGCCACCAGAAGCTCCCCTTGTGCACTCAGTAGCCCATCCGCCACTATCCGTTTCCCCCTCCCAACTCGGAAAACGTCCTTTCCCCACAATGGGCATGTCAGGCTGCACTTTGGTTTCGCCTGAAATATGCCGAAGGGTGAGGAGGTTCAGTGACAAGCCAAAAATCACAGTATTTGCAAATTTATAAATCCATCTGGGTTTGATTTCTGGTTTAAAAAGAAAAAAAACCACTTTTTTATTTTCAAAACAATATTTTGTTAAAAGGGACACTTTAGACACACTTTAGATAGCAAGCAGGTCATGCCACCAGAGCTGATGAAGTATATGATTTGAGGAGCATTGTACTCTGATTGCCATTTTGTTCCACACCTCAGTCAAAATGCACCCCTTGGAAACACAGAAGATCTGTCCTCAAATTACCTTTTCTCCCAAGTTCTTGGCAGACACTCCCTGCTATGGATGAAGATAGAGGAAAGACAAGTAAGAGAGATGGCAAGAACTAGCGTGGACAGAGAGCTATGAACTAATCCGTGCTGTCAGGTGGGATCACCGACAGAGGAGGAGATGGGATAAGCATGCACATAACCTGCCTGAATCCTGGGCATGAATTTCTATGGTGTCACAGAAACCCGAGGGGTGCGCAGGGGAATCCTGCTCACACCATGCTGGTTTTTTTCTCAAGATCTTGCAGGTTATGTGCTGTGCAACCTAATGCAGTCAAGATTTAACTGCTCAGCTGCAGACCTTCAAGATCACAAGGAGCTTTGCTGGCAAAGGTGTAGCCCTGTAAGGAATTTAGACATCTTCATGTTTGGCAGCAGCTTTGCCAGCATTTTGGCATATCCTTGAGCGACCTAGATGTCGATTCTTGGTGGTGATTTTTTCCTTTTTAATGACGCCTTTGTATCTCATTTCTGAATTTTTCATAGGAATATTCACACAGAGTGTTACATAGGTATAGCTGGAAACTGTTATTTCAGTGATGACATCATGCATCCCCCATGATGCATGAGAAGGACACTGTCACAGCAAATGTCAGCATATTTTTCACCATTTTGTCCTAATACGCTACTTGTTGCATGGAATTTGTCAACAGTTCTTTTAATGATTTTGAATTAATTGGGGAGGGCAGATTTCATATCCAGCACAGCATGCAAATTGCTTCCTATCAACATATTCGTATTTAAATACAGAAACAAAAGGCCAGATTTAGTAAATACCACTGAGAGGCAGTTGTTCCATGAGCACCAGGTTTAGCGCTCTCCTACACTTTTCCGTTTTGACTCTTCAAAGCAGGTTGTGCTTTTTCTAGCTTCTGAGTCATCAGCAAGAAGAGCCGAGTGACCAGCTCACAACAAAAATACAATCATGTGAAGCATCTGCCCTCTTCTTCTGCCGGCATGGAAATAACAGCCAGCAGGAGAGCCTGCGCTGCAGCTGTCTGGGTTAGGTTTGATTGGTCAGATAAATCACATTGTATTGTTTCCATTCCTTTGGCTGAGGGAATGTGTAAGCACTTCAAAACTGAATGCTTATGCATGAGAACTTAAAACTAGTTTACTTAAATGCACACATATGTATCTTTGACATTGACTTTTTACAGATTTTCTTGTCAATAAAAGTAAATTGCTTGACTGTTCACGAAAAGTTAACATAAAATAGTCAAAGTGAATTCATATTTTAGAATTGTATTTTAGCGTGTGACTGCGTTCAGTGACAACTTTGTCAAAAGAAATGATAAGTCTTTACTGCTGTGACTCTATGCCAACCACTGCACTGAAGTAATTTCTCTGACCAAGAGCCTCGAACTTTAACTGAATGCCTATTTCAGAGCAGAGGACTTGCTGATTTACAGCAAGTTGTGGATAATGGAATTGCCTCAGCTCATCAGAGGACACAGACACTGTCCAGTTACTTCCCAACTCTGCGAACGCGTTTGTTTCGGGGCTGACAACTCTATACCTTTTCACTACTTCTCAGGTCCTTTTTCAGGTTGATGGAGAAAACCTTTCAACGTACAGCAAAAAAATCATGCCTCGCTATCTTTCCCAACTCTCACACATCCTCGGGAAGCAATCACAGCTGCTCCACAGAAGAGGTCCCAGCACCTCCTGCCTACCCACCCCCTCAGCACCATGAAGACATTAAAGGAACAGGGAAAGAGAGTAAAAAACCTGCAGATTTAGGAGAGGGGCTGGAACAAAAGGAGCAAAAGACAGGGGAACATAAGTGGTACTGGAGATTTGGGGACAATTATTAATAAGGCATGTATGGGAGTACTGGTGAATTAACTCAGGGCAGAATACCTGCTGTGTTTCTAGTTTCTCTCTTTGCTGTGAGTCTCAGTTACATGAAGTCTGCATGGCAACCCCTACTCCAGCAGACTGAGCCCGAGGGTACCATCAGCTCCCCTCTGCCTTCCTCTGCTGAGTGAGCAGCTCCACTGCAGTGTCACTCTTTGCACTGCTAGCAACAAACCTTGCTTGATCCCCCGGGGGTTAACCATGACAGGCAGCTTTTCTGGATGCGCCAGTATTGCTACGACAGTGGCCACTAAAGGGACAGAGGTAGGCAGGGGCTAATTCATTTTGTGACATTTAAGATCAATTATTTTTGCCTGGAGACTCTCGCAGACCTGACTGACGGATGGAGTCTAATTCGTGTAGCTATTGTAAGGTTACCTCAGTCACGATCTATCCTTGATCAACATGGCTGCTTCAGTCGCTGCTTCCCTTCATGTGTGAAGCAGCTGCCCTTGTTTTCTGAGGATGTGGGGTGGAACTGACACAATTAAAGGTCATCCTCCATCTGGGAAGAGAAAGTTCTGGTCTACAGTGAAGCACGGGGGCTGGTTTCCATTTTGTCAGAGTTATGTAATCTCTAAATAAAAAATAATTCTGCTGTTCACTACAAGATCTTGTTGCTTAATGCTCCCTAGAAATGGCTGCCAGATTCCTCTGCGAAATAGCGTGTACACAGCATTTTAAAACCTACATAGGCTGGAAGTTCTTTAAATTGTAAATGCAAAGCATTATTTTATAGAAGCCAATCTGGTCTTCCAACTGAAAAACGTTAGTGCCTGATTTTCAGAGGTGCTGAATTCCAGTCGAAGCCAAAGGCAGCTGCTTTTGTTTCTGTGCAGCCCCTCTGAAAATAAAGTCTACAGTATTAACAGTACATGCTAAATGCAGTTGAGAGACATGGCAATAAAGTAGGGACACGCAGGATACACACAGAAGCAAAACTAGACAAAAGGAGAAGCAGTCAAATCTTTAAAGAAAAGCATCATCAACCACCATTTGTGACTTCAGATTTCATAATTCCAGATTCATAATCCAACTGAACTGTGTTGCAAAACCTGAAACCAAAAGCTTTGGGTTTTCCAATTTAAATACATATGCCCAAAAGCCAGTGACAAAAAAAATGCATTTCTGGTCAGGATTAGGACAGTGCACCCTTGCTTATTTTAGACAACAAAATTTAGTTAACTAGTTTTTCCCCTATCCTTACATATGTCAAAATGCACTGAGGTCCAACAAAAAGACCAGGCTGCAGTGTTACCTCTTCATCCTTTGTATTTGATCCTTCAACTCAGGGTCATCTCTTGAGGATTGATTTTTTTCCCTTTACTAAGAAAAGTGTCTTTTAACTCCTATTGATTTCTTTCCAATTCTGCTGAACCAGCACAGCTTAAAGTGTGGGGCTTCTATGTACAAACGCAAAGGCTGTGTTTCACTGTGGCTTCTGAACGAGGACTGGAAAAGTAGCAAGAACTACTGAGTCGGAAATCCCCAGGACGCATAGGAGTTTCCACAGCACTGCTTACCTGGGCCATCCTGCTTGCTTGAAGAATCTGGTAAAAGGGTACAGACAATATGCTGGAGAAGGCACAAGGTATGGCTGCAGTGCATTATACCCTGGGAAAGCACTGACTCCTCACCTTTCTGCTGAAGTGGACCCTAGAGCCTCCTATGAGGACATTTTTGGGTTTCCTCTTCAGCTTGAGGCTTTCTGTTAAGTTCCCAGATATGTACCTGTTATGTGATCGATAGCTGGATTTCTATCACCTGGTATGTCCTGTCACATGGCATCATCTTTGGGAATGAGGACTACAGGGATTACCTGGTGGCATTAACTATGTGAACAATCCACAAAGCCTGTAACTTGCTCTCCGTACACATGCCTTGAGGGCCTTCAGAAGAGCACGGCAAGAAATGGACTACATGCTGGACCATCTGTCAGGAAATATTTATCTTGCAAGCCATAGATTGGCCATTCTTGTAACGTGTTAAAGAGGGGAAGCTAATGGTCCTCCAGAATCCATCAGGTGAAGTGCAAAGCTAGCAAAAAGGTATATGTTACTGCACTGAGCTCTGCCTGTTCAGAGTAGGACCTAAATAACAAGCATATAACAAGTATGTGAAAGCCAGAAAGAAACCAGCTGTTGTCTGGTTCTATTTCAATTTGTTGATCTAAACTCAACTAATGTTCTTAACTAATGGGTGTTAACATAAACTAGTGTGCTCTGGCATCATTGAAAGATAAACTTGATTCTATTAGGGATATTTTTAATTTGCTTCTAGTGTGTAACTATACCTTAGTTTTATTCTGTACATACACAGCACCCAGTATCTGTAGATATGCAACATCAGTTAAGGTATCTAAACTTATAAACCTACAAAATTGTTAGTATACATTTATGTGGAGAATCAGTTAGGTGCATTGCATTGTATATATGTCATAATACCTGATATTATTCTGTTTAACTGCAAAAAATCACAAGAAGTTTTAGGAAGAAAACAAAAAAAAAAAAAAAAAGGAGATCTATCAGAGAACCCAGAGGTCTGCTATTTTTAAAAAATGCTTTAATCTGCCTCTAATCTCATTACCAAAATTCATTTTTCCTAGACCTAAGCCATGGATCAATGACAGTAAGACCATAAACCTGCACCACATGGGTAGGTTGTCTGTGTGGTCAGCATCCTTCATTGGTAAGGATTCACTGGTAGAAGCCAAAACAACGAAGTCCGTTTCTCCTTCTGCAGCACAGAGATAACTAAGCTTAGTAGAGTTTACTGAGGTTTGCACGGAAAAGGTAAGATCTAGCTACAGGTAAAGATACATGTAAGCTTTTGTTACACCCATTGTGCCTAGCTGTCATTGATTTTTGAGTGAATGCATAAACAGCAAAATAAGCTATTTCTAGAATACAGCTGCCACAAACAGATGCAATCACAGGCTCTGAAGAAAAGGGGCTTAGATGCTATGCAAACTAGGGTCAAAGGCTAATGTGATGGCTGAACAGGCCATGGTAGCACTTTGACGAAGAAACAGGGTAGAAGGAAGAAAACACACACAATGGACTGTCCTTCAAAGGGATTAAATAGGATCTGAATTAGAGGTCAAACATAACTGATTTATAGTAATTTGCACAGGATGAAAAGATTTTCACCTCCAAATCCAGGACATGTTTGCATCTGTGACTGTTCTTGTTAAGGAGGTAACTTACACTTTTTGATGTCAGCATCTTCCCTGTGCATGGATGTCATGTCCAAGCTGTCCTCACACAGGAATGTGGGCCAAGTACAGTGTACTTTTGTAGTGGGGAACCTACTCCAATTTAATGCAAACACCCCTTGTACTGTGCATCTTGTCTTCCTGCACATACAGGGCACTCCTGCAAGGTTCAACCAAGCTACAAAGTACCAGCCAGCATGCCTCTCTTGAAACAGAGAAGAACTAAAGGAACCTAAAGATTACAAAACTGCCACAAATTTAGCATTTAAATCCCCTGCTTCTTCCCACGAGAAAAACCTTTCTTTTTACTTTCCTGTCCACCTCAATGGGCATGCAGACATGCTATCTTCTTTAGAAATTTCACATACGTAGTTTACAGCACAGCACATATAATTGCTTTTCTTTCACAGACCTTTTAGAAGCGGTACCTGGATTCCCAGAAATCTGTGGATCACAAGTTGAAAGCCACTGACATAAGTACACTGCCCATCATGGGGAAAGATGAGAAAAGCAGTGGCTTAAAGATAGAGAAAAGAAAGTTAAGATGGGCCAGCCATGTAACAGACTGCTAATCATCAAGGTTGTTTTTAAATGAAGGTTTGCTTTGTTTCTATGTATGTATTCTCATTCAAACAGGAGTTAGCTTGGGGCATCCCAGTGGTGTATGTCAGCCCTCAGGTAAGACTCGACCGTCCAATTACTCCCTCTTCAGGCATGAAAGCCCCATCACTAGAATGATGATAACTGTGCCCAGTATTTGCATACTTGTAACATATTTTGCCGTTTTACACCTAAAGCTCAGCAAGACTAGATGATAAAATGCTTAGGGGCTGGTTTGGCTGTCTTACGCTCAGAACTGCAAGGTGATGTGCACCTATAAGCACCCTGAAGGTGCTCTGTATGCACCGCCATGAGGAGACCTCCACTCTTGCAGTCCTTTGTCATGAGACTTTCTCAGCAGCCAAGAAAACATTTTCCTTGCAGTACCATCCCATCACTGGCATCCACCGTACACATATTGAACCCCTCACCCTCTTTACTCCTATTTACTGGGAAGGCCACATTAAGGAAAATAGGTATGGTTTAAAAGAGCTTTACTGAGGGAACAAAAGCATGTTGCTCTCCACAAACAGATTACCAAGACAGTAAACATCCAGCAGTGTAGAGGGAAATCTTCACAGTCTTTGGACAGCTGTACAGCTGTCATTAATGAAAAGGAGAGGAAATCTTTTCAAAGTGAAAATATGCCTAGATCTGCCCCTGTACATTAGAGAGGCAGGAGATCTAAGCATCAGTTTTTAATGAGGTAGAGCCTGAAAGGAATTCCATATATGTTAGGTGATGTAAGAAGCGTTCTGTCACAGAACAGAAAGTGTTGCAACCATGCCTCACTGCATGAATTGAATTACTAGAAAAACAGCCAGAATCCAAATGTGGAAGATACCTCATCATTTAAGACTGTTAAAACAAAACACGCGCTGTTCCACGTAATCTTGCATTGGCAATCAAGAAGCAGACTAAATTATCTGATGGGTTCTCATTCATATGCATTTGTATTTGCAGAGACGGCATATTCATAAAGACTGAATCTCAAAGGCCACATTTATATTGCAACTTCTTAGCATCCCTAATATAAATTTCATTAAGCGAGAGATTAGTGTGATTCACTTATCCATGCTGCAAGTATGACGTTTTTAAAGTGAGTAAAGAATATACAATCTGATCTATCTAACACTGCTTTGCTGCAAACATGCCAGATATCCTGCACCCCAGCCTGTTGCATCCTTTAGGAAATGCCACCTTTGGTTTACTGGACTCAAAGTGAGATCCATCTTAAAAAAACACAAGAGATCGTGGGGACAAGAGAAACAATTCGTATTATTTAAACACAGGCATTTTGCTTCTCCATTCTGACAAAGGATGAAGGATCCAGTATCTTGCATTGCCAGTGAGGGCTCATTAAAAAAGGCTGCCCTGTGTGGCTAAAAGCATAGGTGACTGTACTGGTTACAACAGATAACAATCTCCAGCATGGCCTTAAATCCAAAGGGATCCTCTGGAGGAACCATACTAGGAATCAGAAGTATTGAAGCCGTGACCCCTGGGCTCGAACAGAGGCTGCTCAGTGTCATAGCATCCCTGCAAATAGCTGACAGTAGATCTACCTCCCCTTCACTTATGCAAAGGACTAGAAGCTCTCCTAATGCACAATATTAGAGCAGGGCAATCAAAGACCTAATTAGCAGTGACTGCATCAGGAAGGTGAAAATGGAGCTGAGCACAGCACAGGGATACATTTCTCTTTCACACAGACCCTGTACGCTGACCCCCAATAGCCACCCAGAGTTCAGCTTCAGCATCTGACCCAGACCTCCAGTCTTAACCCAGGTCTCAGCGGGAAGGCTGAACACGAAGCTCTGTGTTGTTGCTACACCTCTGATAGATGTGCTGCAGCATGTCGCTGAAAGCCTGACAGTCATGTTCCCTAGGGGCACCCAGGCTTCCAGCTTCAGCGAGGTGAAAGGCAGCTGCCACTCGCCCCAGCACCAGCTGGAGAAGCCACAGCAATGTGTAAAAAGTGTCAGCAGTGAAAGCCTCAGGGGCGAAGAGGGAAAGAAAGGACGTCACTGTAATGGAACCCTTCCCTGCTTGTCTCTCTGTCTGTCTGTCTGTCAGCAAGGACTTCTGAGTCAATAAATACCAGTCAGAACGCACAATTCCTGCTGACCTGCAGTCCGCCCTTCATCTCTGGAGAAAATAAACATGGGCTGTGGGTGCTGAGCCGCTCTGCTTTCTTCAGAGCCTCCATTGTATGTGTGTTTGCAGCGTTTCAGCCAGCAACACTGGGCAACGTTCACTCGGTACTCCCAGGAACTTGGAGGAACTCCCTGGTTATTATGAGATTACCCCTTCACTGCAAAATAAACGGTTCTTTACAGACACCCTCTCAGGGTTGTTCCCCCACAGATGTCCAGGAGTCAGGAGGGGTCAGGGCAGGAGGGATTTGACATTGTCTATAGATCCTCTCAGTGCAAGTTGCAGCCCCCAGCACAATGCCGTTCACTGTCCAAAGCATTCACAGGAACAGGAGCTGCCTCCGGAAAGTCTAAAGAAGTCTCTGTCTCACACCTCAGCTCACAGCAGCACCTTACACATGTGCAGGCAGCTCAAAATCGGATGCAGAAGGGAACTCCTGATCACTTGTGTCTGAACAGAAACACCACTTGCCATATCCCAGTTTTCCCTGTTCCTAGGGAAAAGTGTTTTGGTTTGGGATGCTCTTGCTATCTTATTCCACATCTTAGTAGAGCCATTTGTCCTTACTATCAGCCAATGTTCACAGTACAGTTGTCGAACTAGTGATTTAATAACAAAAGGCCCAGCATCCCTCATGCTTGCTATTTGCTTGGGGCAGGAATGAAGGCACAGAAATACTTTGTTTCTCAATTTGCGAGCTGCAGTAGCAGACTGCCATTTCATATTTGGTCTGGCCGTTATAAAAGCGGGTGAGGCATACTGCACCTGTGGGCTTCACAGGTACTTGAGGATAATGGAGTGATTCAAATGCTTTCTGGATGGTGTTCCACCTTCTCCAAACTGGACCCTGGCAATGATAGATCATTCCAGCTCTGTTCTCCAGGACCATGATGCTGCTTGCCAGTAGCCTCATCCCATTCCCAGTTTCCAATTCCAGATTTTCTGTACCCTGTTCTTTGAGACTGTAAGCACACCAAGGCAGGGACTGTTTTACACAATGCCTGAAAAACACCTGATACACTAAGACACTCCATTGGCAACTTATTCAAGCTCCTTTTTCTCCTTCCTCCCCTCACCCCCTCCAAACACTCAGTTAAAAGAGAAAAAGATTTAAAGATACGTCAGTCTGGCAGGGAAGATGCAGGATTATTTGTTTGCTGCTTTGAGTTTTAAAAGAAGGATTATTAGTGCCAATGTCTGACAACAGAACAGAGGGGATTTTCTTTTCAGAAAAAAAACAGAGTATACAAATATTCTAGCAGATTTCAGGTCACTTGTCTCCTGAGCTATTTGGGGTCATTCTGAAAGCCAACGCTGCTTCACAATTTGCAGAATTTGTTTTCTGTGTTTTCACCTAGAGCACTGTTGTTCACAAGGCAGTTCTGCAAGCCTGACAAACCATCCAAAAATCACACCACAGTCCTGAGGCTGAGATAGTATGAAGGCAAGACACCAAACATCAGACAGAAGAGTGGCCCAACGGGACACAAGGGTGGAGAATTGATCACACAGGTGACCTGCACAAGAGTGTGTGTGGCATAAGGTGTTCAACAGAAACTTCTCAGAGGAAAGGGCAGAACAACAACCATAAGTGGTGAGAGCTGGTCCGGGTGGCACAGTCTGCTCTGCTGCGCAGTCAGAGCCCCTGCTTCCCACAACTCTGCAGCCCATGGAGAACTCACTTATTGTAAGTCGTGCTCTAGAAATCGTAGCTTATATTTTTAAAAGCTTCTGACAATTGCAGTTATGGAAATAACTGTGAGAACCTGAACCATGGGTAAACTATTGCAGCAATGTAGAGCTGCCTCGGAGCTGGAAACAACAGTTCTCGCATCACCTTCTTGAAGCATTTCAGTCACAGTCTCATTAACTCATTTATTCTGCAGTAATGGAATTTGGCACTTTCCCATAATGTGTAAATACAGTATTTTACCAATATCTGTAGTCAGGTACCTGACATCAGTTACTGGCCAGCTTGCAAGCCAAGGGCATGCAAAGCCACAGAACAGGCTCTTCGTGGTACGGGAGGCAGTCCTGGCACATGGCAGCAGTAAGGCTGAGGACTGTGACCTGATAAGCTGCTGAAGCCATCTACAAGTTAACTCTTCCCAGGCACATACTGGAAAAAAAGTCCTGGACTACGCTTCTTGAAACAATACTTCACTAAACAAGGCCCTGACAATGGAGATAGATTGCCTGGAGACAGTGTGAGGCCAAGAAAAGATAAAAGCTTTCTTAAAAGAATGGTTGAAAATATTCATTGCCATATTGTGGTGATGACTATTTTCAGCAGATATGGGCCACAGCTGCATATGTTTGTGTAAAGAAAGGAAGACAAGAATGAAAGGATTTTCTTTTGTATTATTATTACCGTTTGGTCCCATCTTATTACAGAATACACAGAAGCTGGCTTTGCAAGGGATGCATTCTCTTGAATCCTTGTGGTTTGGAGCCAGAGCTAAGGTAAATAGTTGTTAACGAATTTAATTTAAGCCATTAATGAGACACAGAATCTAACTCACTTTACAGCAGTGTAGGTCCTGGCCTATATGCTATACCAGGTCTATGTACTGTATAAATAATACTATGTTAAGAAACTATTAATTTGCAAAGTCAAATATTTCAAAGTTAAGGATCACCAGCAATAAGCCTGACCTTATTTCAGCCCTATCTATGAGCTACCTTACCGTCTTTAATTACATAACCACGTAACAATTTTCCACTGGATCTCTGTTGAAGATCCTGTATATTTGAGACCTTTTATACTCATTGTTCAATAGGTGGTTCATGTCTTAGTTACTGCATATCATCCAAACTCTGCTCTGAAGCCTGAATCACTAATTTTCCTTTTTTTTTTTTTTTTTTTCTGTTATATTTAATTTTTTAATTTCCAATGTGTGGAAATTCCTGTTCTATTTCTAGAGACAAGCACCTGAGGTCCATGCCTCTCCCCGTCATGTTTCTAGTCCTACCTGTAAGCCTCCTACCCCTTCTGAGAACACCAGGATATTGAGCCCAGGAGCTCTTTGCCCCAATGTTTTCATTCCCAGTACTTCGGTCCCAGCTCCCTACCTTTTGCAGTCTTGTCAGAAAGGTTCCTTCTCCTCTCCCATGCTCTGTCAGACAAACACTGAAACCACAGCGGAGGCAGAAACACTGTTCATCTCCTATGCCCTGAGACAGCACGGCCACACCACGTACCCCAGTGCTCCGGTGGGAAAGAAGGTTGCTGTCCATCCCGGGGTTTGAGGACAGGCAGAAATCCTTCAGAGAACATGCATTTCTAATGTCTTTGTGCAAAGCCGGACTTTCTGAGGCTCATAACTTGAGTAAATGTGGCAAAATTTTCACGGAAATAGGCAAGTATACATTCCTGACATCAGAGGGATCCTCCACCCCAACTGCTGATCAAAAGGCAAGTCTTTCATCCAAATTAGGCAGGGATTATTAATTCTTACTGGTATCCCTTTCAGGTTTTTTTTTTTAACATATACATAAGAACAAAGTCTGCCTACATTTTTTTTCTGAAAACTCAATTAATTATTTTTCCTCCCTTTTTCAAAGAAAGGGGAAAAGAAAGATGCAACGTACAGAGATTAATCCCTGACGTGGGAAATTTCACCCTAGTTATTTCAAATGTAGCAAAGTTCAGACACAACTGAAAACAAGGCATTATAATATGTAGCATAAATTTTCAACATACTTAATCATAAACATTTCCTTATATGTTGGCTATAACTATCAGTTTCCAGGACTATTTCTGTTAAATGGAAAACAAAACTCTTTTGTTCTCATATTGATTAAAAGGTGTGCTAAGATCTTGCAAAGATTTAGTCAAAAACTTGTTAATAATCCTTCCTACGTTGTATTGAAAATGCTTGGCTCAGTCTGAGCAACTCTTCAACTGAATTCCCACAGCCAACGCACAGCCATCATAATGCAGAGTTTTACCTTCCTGTCCCAATATATGTGACATGGATAAAACCAGAGCAGTACAGCAGGGTGCCCAATACAAATTAACCAGGGGATCATTAAAGACTCCAAGCTATCAGCCTGGGGACTTGCCTTCCTCTCCTCCAACAGCCCGTCCACCTTCCCAAGCCCCACAGTCACTCTCCATCAATCTGTTGCCCCCACCACCATGGCACACCTGGGTCTCTACCTGGGGTGGGCAGTTGGCCAGGGCTCATGCTGTGTGGGTCATGTGGAAAATAGGCTGGATAAGAACAGGAAACCATCATTTCTCATGCTAAAGAAAGGAATGGTCAGAATTGAACGAGCAAAATGCTTAGGTCCCTGACTCCTGTGACACTGCGGTCAGGGTGAGCTCCGGCTCAGTTTTTTATCTGTCTTAGCATCAGGGTTGAGGACTGATTAGAAAATTGAATTGCCTTCTCCCCAGAAAGGCCAGAGGAGAAGGTGATTTTTCTGGTCTGGGAGAGGTGCTTTGAAAGGGGATCCCAAGGCACGTTGATAAGGGAGCCAACAGTTCTACTGCTTTGGTGGTACCTGTTTTGTGGACAAACAAATGACTTCAGTTTCTGATGCTGTCAATCTGGAATCCCTCATCACCACCAAATTAATAAAAACATCTTTAAAAAGTGACTAAAAACATGTAAAAAGCGCAAAGTAGCCAGCAGTCTGGCACTTGAAGCCCAAGATTGGATGGTAGAGAGGGAGCAGGGGGTCTCTTTCTCACCTAGGTAATGATTATATGAGCCCCATAAGGACATAGTTAAATCAAGTATTAAGAAGACTGCACTTAAGAGGGGGAAAATATGTCAATCACACTTTGCCTTTGACAAAAGGAAATTCCTTGAAACTGAGAATGGGGAGAGAGCGGGAGGGAGAGTGTCTCGTCATGTGGGTGGCCAGGAAACTGGAGGCCAGAAAAGTACGAGAGAGAGAAAGAGTAAGAGACGGGGGGGGGCAAAACCCACCAGACTGAATTCTAATCCAAATGCTGTGAGGCGTTCACACCAGGCCTTGTGAGAATATTAACAAGGTTACAGGAGAGGGGCCTTTAGCCTCGGGAATTATTAGTGAATATGGAATTATATTTGCGCAAACACAACCAGATGCAAGCAGCTAAATGCTCTGCAGATGTGAAAGGAGACGGAGTGTGTTCCAAATGGGCAGCAGCTTCATGTGTTTTAACCCTCCATCGTGGTGCCTGGTTGCCTGTCTGAGAGGGCTGCTTTTCTGAAATGGCAATGGGACGGGAGGGACAGGGTCTTCTTTTTTGTCAGAAATTCCAACATTTAGGAATTATTCCTCTCCAGAGCCACTAGCATCTCCCAGCTGACTGACTATCATGCTGAAGAATATGTCCTGACTACATTCTTTTATCTCTCTGTGCCTTAGATTAATTTCCCGCAAGTTTTCATTTTTCTTTCATTTTGCCATGTCTTTTTCTAAAATCTCCCTCTGTCCTCCTTCCCTGTTTTTCTTCATTGTGTGCTCTCTCTGGTTGCATTGTCTAACTCCATCGTGGCCTGAGTAGTTAGCCCGTATGCACAACATCGCAGGCTGTTTCCATTAGAATGAGAAATTGATTACAAGAGCCAGGTATTTCTTTGAAGTAATCCTGTTTTACTACAAACAAAGTCCCACTTCTTGAAATACAGTAAGATTGAACAAGAATACGTTGCTTTTCTCATGATCCCAGATCTGCTTGCAGTCAGGGCTCTGCTCAAAAAGCTCCTTCCCTTGGCTTTCTTTCAAGGCCATTGTGTATTCACTTCATTTCTCGTACCATGATTTTTGAGTCTGCTCCCTGCCTGCTTCCTCCTGCTTTCCACTCTTTAGTTCACTCTAATAGATCCTCTGACCCTGCATTCAATGTTTACTTTGGGCAGTAGCCTCCATTGTTTAAGTTATTACTAAACACAGGGTGACCCTCTTTTAGCCAGTGTCAAAGGCAGCAAGCACACCTAGCACCCCGAGTGGGATTTATGGATGATTCGAAAACAAAAAGCTGCCTCTCAGCTCCCAAACTCACATTAGTAGGTGCATAATACCAGTAACTCAGCGACTCAGTTGAGAATGCAGCTTCATCATTCTAGATGAATCGCTACTTCCAAAGTAATTACAGTCCCTACTCTGAAGAGGAGACAGCATATACTGAATCTTTAAAGATCAACTTTATCAATTTAAGTACAAAGCCACTGAAATAGCCATAGGCATAATTAGGGTTTTTAGTGTCGCTCTGTGACAGGATTAAGACTTCTGCTCAAGAGGACATTTTCTGCTATGAAGAATAATGGCAGCAAATGACTTAAAAGTCTTATAGAATTGTCATTGTAAAAGTACGGAGATCTGGAGACTTATGTACATGGTATTTTAACAGATTACAGTTTGAATTGGGTGAGTATGCTAATTGTGATTTTAATTACCTGAATGGCTTGAATTCCTATTAAGTAAGAACTTGGCCGTTTATTTCTTGACTCACAGTGCTTGTTTTCAAAAATAATTACAACATTCCTACAGTATGCCTTGTGCAAAATTATTGATGATGTATGCCCTCAAATTTCATCATCTTTTAAAATATTTTCTATCACTGAATGGGTGTTTTAGAAGCAATTAAAGACTCTAGAGTCAGGGCAGAACTTTCAAACAGTCATGCTTTATTGATTATTCTTTACTTGCCGTGAAAAACACAGTGTACTCTCCTTAACAGTACAACATGTACGGTTTGATTACAAAATAAATTTTCCAGTAATTTCAAAGATGTTTTTGAATATATTAATTTTCTTAGAGATTAAAAATCAGGCATTTAAAAAATGGACCACCCATTATTTGACCTCTCTTTGTCTCCTATCTTGCTAAAAAGAATACAGACTCCAGCAACCCAACACTATATGAGGCAGGAGGCTGCCCAGTGAAAAGGGAAGACGGGAAAATATCATAAATGAAACGCTTATTATTCTGTGACAAAAATTGTTTCCTATTAAAACTGTCAAATAAGAATTTTGTTCTCTTAGTATTTAAGGAGGAGTCAAGGCATCAATGGGAGACAGCAGCAAAAAGGACTTCAACCTCCCCTACAAAACTGGCTAAAAGCTCTGCTAGCTCCCACCTAAGTGGAACTCATTGTAACCTTGCACAAAGACTTGCTGCTTATAATTGAGCTGGTTTTGTTTACGTGTTTTTCCTGTTGCATGTAATCTTGTTTTCCCCCCAGGCTGGGCCCAGAGGCTGCTCAGTGGACCACCGCCTCCCCTCAACATGGCTGCCTCTCCCCAGTGCTCTGGACGGGCCGAGACCAGCAGCAGGCCTCAGCTGGTGGCCACGTTGAGAAGGCTTTTCCCCATTGTTCCAATGGGGTCTGTGTTTTATGATGTCTCACAGTATAGGCAGCCACCATCTCCCCCGAGGGCAATGGCAGTTTCTGTTTCATGGAGAACAATGGATGATGGTGGCCAGTCCAAAAGGGAACAATTCCACATGGGGGAAAAATAACAACAACAAAACAACTTTTAATTACAAAAAAATAACAGCAAGTATGGCCATTCATACAAAGCATCTGGGAGGAAAGCACCTATTGTGCCAGATCCTCTTTACAGACAAGCTGAGAGGGAGGCGGGAGGCAGCGTGCTCGTTTTCTGCACTGAAGGGGAAGCCCGGAGCAGCCTCCCTGGAGGAGTGATGGAGGGGAAAACAGACACATGTAAGAGGGCTGGCTCCAGGCTTGTAAACAATGTGGGCTGCCCAAAGGAGAAGGGACAGGGTCACTTCTGCCATGAGATGGAGGAAAGGTGAGAAGCTGAGGCTCAGGGAAAAGCTGTGAAGAGCTGATCCATCGCTGTCACCATCATCAAGAGGCCAGAAGAGCTGGAGACACGGACTGACACTGCTTGGCGGTGCCGCCCTCCCGCCCAGCCCGAGCTGGTGCCCATGCAAACCTCAGCAGCGGTGGTTGGCCTGGCTCTCTGAGGCTGTGGCACAAGAAAAGCAGGTGGCAGGGCAGGGAGGTTTTGCTGTCACCCCCGGCCAACCTGATGCTCTAGGCAGCTGGCCGCTCCGCCTGGATTAAGTGCCAGTTTGGCATACAAGGGGAGCGGGATTGTGTGAGCCGGGGGAATTTCACACATTCACAGGATAAAGCCAGGCTAAGGGAATGCAAACAAGGGGGTTGTGTATGAAGAATAATTGATGGTGGGAGGTGAAAAATCAGCAGGAACTTGGAGTGCAGAAAGCAAAGGGTGCGAGAGTCTATTTCAGCAACTTTTCATTGCTCTGGTGAAACAAAACGGCTGCAAACCCAGCCAAAGTATCCCATAAACCATAGGTGTTCTGCATTCCCTAGATGGGAACACAATAGTCAGAGGATAGCCATGAATGTGCATATAAATGGTAAAATAAAATAAAATAAAACCATTGAAAATCTTCATCTGGGAGTGTTATTTAATATTACATTAACACACGTGACTGATTTTTTTAGAGATTATTGTGACATCTCTGCATTTTACGTACTTCAGTCTTTCTGGTATCTAGAAATACACTTGGCTGTGCCATATCTACATTTTTGTAAAGTGTTTATTTTGGTACTTTATGACAGTCTTATTTTTTAAATTAACATAAAATAATCAGTGAAATGTATATTGAACCATACATTAAATGGATGATAAATTACAGTTACAGGTGTTAAGCCCCTGATCTCATTTTAGCAATTAGTATTTTTATTAACCACATAGAAGAAAATATGAAAGCACTGCTAGTCAAGTTTGCAGATGATGCACAGCTTGGTGGAATGATAAACAGTATTGAGAATGAGCCAGTTATACACAGCTGTGTTGTTCAGTAGGAAGGGGAACTCATTCAAGCAATGTGTCTGAACACACATAAATGGGGAAGGTCACACACCTGGAAACAAAAAACCTGTGTCACTCTTACCAGTTGGGGAACTGTGGAAACCACTGACACTGAAACTGGTAGACAGAGATCAGATAGAAAGAATGCTAACTCTCAGTGCGGTGCAGAAGCTAACACTATTCTCAGATATATAAACGTTATTTATTGTTCTATCAGTCTGTGCATCATCTGCAAACTTTCTTAGCAACACTTTTTTTTTTTTTAGCAGATGGTTGAGTAGAAGCAGACAAATTATATTGAGAATAACAATAGTATTGTGGCACATTTTGGTGCTTACCCTGAACAGAAGAGCTTGAAAAACTGAAAAGATTAAGGAGCCAAAATTGTCATATAAAATCTGTAATGCCTATTTTATGACAGTTTTGAAAAAATCAATCCATGACATTTCTTTAAGGAAAAAAAAAAACAAAACATTCTTTGATTATAAGGCAAGAAGATTTCTGAAAGTAAAACATATTTTAGCTTAAAAGGCAATGAGGTTATACAATCTGAAATTGGAAAGTGAAATTAGACTAATTTATATTGGAAATGGGGCATATTTTTTAGGCACTGGAAGAATTTATAAGAAAAACCCATAGGTTTTACATCAATGTCTCTTCAAAAGTGTCTGGTGCCTAATGACCCCTGATTTAAATGCGAATTAGGCAAGCAGATCTCTCTGTACCCTACTCTCACATCTTTAAGATCCTTCCTCCAAGAAGTAGGTTGAGGGATTCACTTCATTATTCTTTGTAGTGTCTCTTCTGAGAACCTTGGACAGACATGTAAGTCACAGGCAAATGTTCACGCTGTAATATATCCTCTAGAGAAAGTGAGAGAGATGTCATGCTAATTGCCATTGTAAAAAGGCAGCTGTGAGGTTCTCTTACTAAACTGAACAACCAGTTACAAAGCAGAGGTTCAGACTGTGTGAATTCTTACCTATTCCTAAATTTTCCAAATCTATTTGCTTACAAGATTTCTCCTAACAGACAATTTCTTAGCTTTGCCAAGCTTGTTTCAAAGTTTTAAGTTTTCTTAATTTTTCTATTAATTCTAGTAATAATATTTGCAGTCTTAAGAGTATTTACTGTTTTCATAGGTATGGAAATACCACCATCAGTTGGGTGTACCTGAAGGAGGTTTGGCAGATGGGGGAAATGATTAGGAGAGAGAAGACCATCCTCACTAATAATGTTGCCCAAAGTAAAACTCTAGTCCATGGACTGTTACTTGAAGATGTACTTCCACTCCAGAAAGGAAGAATCGCTGCTGCCTACAAGCAAAAGCCTCCTTGGTGCCCAAGACAATTATGACTGAAGAACCAGTCGAGACGATGATTTTATCTTTGGATACAATGGGTGGGGGAGTACATGAATCTAGTGAAATATATTTTGGGTCGTATTTGCATTGATGCATATTAGTATAGTGAAGTTTTAAAAGGAGGGCATTCATGTAGGAGAGAGGAAGGTCTCAGGGCAGCATCTAAACCAATAAATTTCCTTCTTTCCAGGGCTAAATTCCTGTAAGAATACGAGAAAGTACTGGCCCCCAGTGCTTCTTAAAACATCTTTTCTCTCCTTTTCCAGTCTCGTGTTCTTTAAAAGCAGACAGATATGGATGATACATCAGCACTAATTTTTTTCTTTGTGAAATTTGTTGACATAGCCATTTTTTTTCTGTCTATGGATTTCCTTTAACTTTTAGAGGGTAAGTATGTCCATTCACCATTTCTACTGACAGTCCCTAAGAACACTTACCTGGACAGCAATATTTGCATATAAAACTGAGTTTCAGATACAAAAGACAGGAGTTATTAAAAGCATTGCTTATGCTACACCCAAAAATATGTTAAGCATTTTAGAGATATAGAATAAGATAGCTCTCTGCTGGGAACAATGATCGAAGGTCTCCTCAAACACCCAGGCTGGATTAACCACCAGAAATAATAGCAGAACTGGGTTTTCTATTTACTGTAGTAAAGCAACCTTGTCTATAAACTCCTTATTGCTGCAAACCAAAGGTGTGCGTCTGGGGAGGGCAGGCTTTTCCCCTTGATGTTCCAGGACATGGAAATACAATCCTTCTTCAGACACAGATGTTTGCAATAGAAAACTTTCACTCCGCTCTCTTCTGTTTTTAATCTGCTCGTGACAGGAAACACAGATTCAAAATGAATGTAAAGAACACAGTCACCATAACTGATGATAATACAAAAGAACATGTAGGAAAGAATTCTTTTTCCCAACATATTACAGGGAGAAAATGTTTACAGATTTCAGAAGATTCTAGGTGGTTTTATTTCTCAGTGGCTACCAGCACTGTGTTTTTCCATGAACTTCACAGGATATAGCTCTCTGCAATGCTATGGTACTATCAACAGTTTCAGTACACAAAAGATAATACAACACTTCTTCATGCTCTCTGCCAGATCTTCAGCGCTTTCAAATGGCTACCCTGCCAAAGCTTCACTGAACAGACAGATGTGTAAAAATAGCCACAGATTCTTCCATAGCATGTGTAAAATGTAAAATGAAACAGGTAAGAGTAATTGATTCACCCTCTTCAGCCAGTCTTGCTGCTAACCTCTAGGCTCTCAAGAATTTCAAAGATGTGCTTTTAAACTACGCCAACCTACATGTCTCGAGTGAAGTTCTTTATGTATGACAATGTGAAGGATATGACTGGACACTTTCCTGTGCTTTTGGGTTGCCTGTTCCAACTTCTCTGACCTTGTTCAGATCCCACCCTACCTGGTCTCCCATCTCTGCCTTCTTTGGTTTGCCTAAATCCCCTTTCCTTGCTCCTTCATTCAGGTAGTATCTTGCTAATGACATCCTTCACTTAAGAAACAATGGGAGTCACAACATTTACATGGTGATTTCTGCAAATTCATTTATCACACTGTGTGTCACATATACACTCTTGATCTGTGTCCATTTTGTCCATTTAGACTATGAGCTATTCGGAGTAGGGGCTGTCACCTGGTGCATGCTTGAGCAATGCACGGCACAAAGGGATCCTATTTTAGACAGTACCTGAGTAATACTGTAGCAAACAATAAAAACAATTGTAATTATAATTACTCCTCCACCAAGCTACATTAAAAAACATGATCAAACACTCAGAAATTGAGAAATGACAGCATCACCACTGTGATGTGATTTCAATTCACTTCCCTCTCTTCTTTTGTATAAATATTACGATCCTGTCCCTAGCTATATGACAGCATGATTTTTCTGCAAGAGTCTTGCTTCATTGATTATTGTTAATTTTTTAAAATATTTTTTATTCAAAATGGTGTCCTAAAACTTTCTTACCATAGGATTTTCTGTAATAATCCCTCAATTGAGTAGAAAATTACTAATTTCTTTCTACATTTTTCTTTGTTACTTTATCAGAGAATGTGAATGATTCAAAAGTATTAGTGAAATTATTTTGACAACACTGACTTGAATAGCTGTTATTCTTACTCTATTTTAAAGATGGGAACTAAAGCACAAATACATTAAGCATAAAACATAAATCTTATGTTAAATTAGTAGACACAGGTTCTAATATTTTAGGCTCTTTCATGTTTTTAGCATACGGTATATCAGAGGCACAGTAGCAAAAAATTAGCTTTTGACTAGGAGTGCACAGAATTTCTGCTGATTTTTCAGGTGAGGAACACAAAATATTTTAGTACGTGATTTTTGACCATAGCAAGGAATAAAGCCAGGTTTTTCAAAATTCAGCTTTTTTAACCATTCTTCCTTTTTATAATCTGCTGCCAACAACCAAACAACTTCTAATTTCCACATTAAACAAGACAGGGAAGCTGTGCATAAAAATTCTCTACACATCCCTAATTCCCAGGACCCCATCCACATTGCGGACCAATGAAGGCTGGGTCCTGTGTAAAGCACTACCTCTTCAAGATTTCATGAAAATAAAAGTTTTGTGGGCTGTAGCCTGGCTACAGAGGTCTTTCTACCTGGAAAAAAGAATCGCAGACTTTCTGTTGTGCTCCTAGCACTATCCTGCATTTTCACTAATCACTTATTTGAGCATATGCCTAAGTCTTCTCTTAAATCATTTTATGGCTATTGTCTGTAGTTTTTTTCCTGGATTTTTCAATATCTTCTTTTAAAAGCAGAAACCCAAAGTGGACTTACTGTTTACTGACTGGTATCCCAGTACTAAAAAATCACTTAACTGACCATTTCAGCAACAGGACTACACTATCAAAGAGAGTTGCTTATGCAGCAAAAACTCTAGATCTTCTGCAGAATCACTGTGTCCCAGGAGACACACACTCAGCTGAAAGACAGGGTCTAGAACTCTTGTTTCTAAGACAACAGTCAGTTTGGCACCATTAAAAACAGAGAATTGCACTAGTGAAGTGTCTAGGAATCATACATGAGAAAGGTTAGAAGAGTTTCGGCAGCAGCGGGAGATTTCAGAAGACAATAAATATGAGCAGTGAATCTTTCCCCACTCCTAACTTGGCCATCTCTCAGGATGCAAGCTGTCTCATCTTCTCTAGGATTCTCAAGCCAACCCCTTCCTCTTCTCACCTGCTGTGCACATTCACAACACTCTCCCTCTCTGCCTGCACCAAGAATATCCTGTGCTTATTATTCTGTCCCTGCTAGGTTTCTGTCATAGTAGTGGGCTCTTCTTGTGTTAAAGAGTTATTGTAAATATTGTATTGATTTTTTTCTTTTTGTTCAGCTTGAGTTTGGGTTCAACGAAGACTTCAGAGTAAGAACTCAGACTCAGTTCTGGTTAAAGAAAAAAAAACAACTTTAATTCAAGTTTTTACTTCAGTTTCAATTTGATTTTAAAACAGGCTTTGTTTTAATACACTCCTATTATCAGAATGGTCTGACTGATCACCATGTTTCTAGCATTATCTGCAAGTCTGTCAGTATTTGTGTCCAGGGCACATTTCAACATAAATTATTCAGTACCTATTTCCAGATTACCGGTAACAGTATTGAGTAGGGCAAAGCACGGGTCACCCGTGCTCTACTAGAAGTCTCCCAATTCAAATCTAACAAGCACTTTTGGAAAGCTCTCAGCTAATCAGCCCTTAGTCATCTAATGTGTGCTTCTGCGGTATGTTTAATTAGAATGCTGTCTGGTACTAAGTCAAAGGTATTACAAAAGTCTAAAAAGTATCACCTTTTACAGTTCCATTTATTAACTCAAATTCTAATAACCTTGAAAATTAACACTAATACTTTTTAAGTAGTATTAACAATACCTTCATTCTTTAGTCTTTTATCACTGAATCCCACATAGCTTTTTTCTTCATCATTTTGCCTCAAACCAAGGTCTGACTGACTTATTTATAACAATATTATAATATTTATGTTTACTAGATGCTGAAAGCTTTCTCCTTGGTAATTACATACTGGGAAAGAGTTTGTTTTAAAATTATTTACAACTGAAAAACTGCCTTACCATTTCTTTATCACATTATCTCAATTTTCTTTACAACTTTTTGAAGCTAAATTTATATTCTATTTGCCTCTTCAGCATCCCCCTCTTCACCACAGAATCACAGGGGTTGGAAGGGACCTCTGGAGATCATCTAGTCCAAGCCCCCTGCCAGGGTAGGTTCACCTAGAGCAGGTTGCACAGGATGGCGTCCAGGCGGGTTTTGAATGTCTCCAGAGTCAGAGACTCCACCACCTCTCTGGGCAGCCTCTTCCAGTGCTCTGCCACCCTTTAAGTAAAGCAGTTCCTCCTCATGTTTAGATGGAACTTCCTACATTCAAGTTTGTGCCCATTACCTCTTGTCCTATCACTGGGCACCACTGCAAAAAGACTGATGCCATCCTCCCGGCACCCTCCCTTTAAGTATTTATAGGCATTGATGAGATTCCCCCCTCTGTCTTCTCTTCTCCAGACTAAAAAGACCCAAGTCCCTCAGCCTTTCCTCATAGGAAAGATGTTCCAGCCCCCTAAACATCTTTGTAGCCCTCTGCTGTACCCTCTCCAGCAGTTCCCTGTCCTTCTTGAACTGGGGAGCCCAGAACTGGACACAGTACTCCAGGTGTGGCCTCACCAGGGCAGAGTAGAGGGGGAGGATAACCTCCTGCGACCTGCTTGCCACACACTTCTTGATGCACCATATTAGTTTAAGACAGCTTTACCTGCTCCAATTAGTCTCCAGTGGAGAACAGTTCTAGTTGTGAGACAGAGGCTAAGGCATCTGTGCATCCCTCCCATCATCAGGGTTGTCACCTGATGCTCCACTCAAAGCATGTCTTCAGTCTCACATTAGTGGAGCAGCCACAGGCTCTTGTCTAGTATTTTTTGGCCTTAGGACCAGAAAATCTCAGAAAATATCACCTGACTTTTCAATTTTTCAGCTTCTTCCCTGATGTCTCCTACAATTCAAACAGCTTCATGTGATTTTTGCCTAGTTATGTTCTCAAAATGGACGACACATTTTTGCTGAAATGTTAACACTGAATAAAAATGTCAGACAAAGACGAACATTGCACATAGAAGTTTTCAGCTCTAATTATAAACAGTATCTACAGCAATGATGATGAAAAGCAAAAGATGAAAAAATTTTACATACAATTTCTGGGTTCAAGTTAAAGTTCTTATTGACTGTGCAAAGTAGATTTTTTACAATTTATATTATAGTAGAGTTTGGGGAACTAAATGAAGATTAGGCTCCAATGAACTAAGCACTGTACATAAACAGTTTTAAAATGTAACAATTGTTATTAACCAATGCATTAAAGTGAAAGTAAATAAACAGTTGTGTAAACTTACAGTGTTTTTAGCTATGAAAATTACTTTACGATTTTATAGTTAGGAACATTCTATGGTAATATCTTCAGTGATGGGGCTTGGACTAATCTTGCTCAGTACTGAGTTGGCTGCTGGAAATAATCACCCATATGCTACGTAGTGCCACAGATAACAGACCAACAACCGTACCTTCTTTCCCAATTGCTGGTTTCTTTCCACAGATCCTGCAGTAGCAGATTCCCACAGTCACTGCTCCAGGTATTTCCACCTCTGCAGATGAGACACAGTTCTCATCACCTGAACATTGGTACCAAGAATTTTGTGGCTTCCCAGCCTGGAATTGAACTGGGTAGAAATTAACTGGGGAGAAAACTGGCACCCCTCCCAAAAGAGCCAGCAGGAAGGGTTGAGGTACAACATCTTCGGGAGCATGTTAAACCTTATTTATAACTTCAGTGTTATTTTTTTTTTGGCTCTGTTATTTAGTGAACCAGGAGCAACACAGGCATGAAGAGTGGATCTGGGGATGCACAGTGTCAGGGGTGAAAGATGATGAGATCTGCTTTCGCCGTGGCATTTGGGACAAAGCAGGGCAGGTTCAGGGCAGAGGTAAGTTTTCAGGGTTTTCTGTGGGGATTTACTTTAGTTTGACGAGCACAGAGGAGTGAGGCAGGCAGAGGCGCGTATCTTCAAGCAGGGGCCCAGGCTGTGGATCTCTTGGCAAAAAAGCTGCCGCAGGAACGGCCAAGCGCCGTGAGGGGAGCAGCGGTCGGGGAGACCTCTGCGGTTATACAGGGGCGGGGAGGAGGGGAACACACTGCTGAGAAGGGCAGTTTCACGGGCACCCTGCCCGTGAGGCAGGACCGAGGAAAGAAGAGAGGGGATGCGCTGGCTCTGGCACCGCGGGCACAGCAGACCTGACAGACCCCAGACCTGACAGACCCCAGACCTGACAGACCCCAGCCCCGCCTGCCCCAGCAACGGCCGCGCCAGCACCACGGCCGCGCGCTCCAACCGCCCTCCGCGCC
>VYXH01011340.1:136450-165693 GCA_013397275.1 Burhinus bistriatus | reverse complement strand
AGCGAGCGAGGTGCGGGGGCTCAGCGGCTGCTACCGCCGCGACTGGTCGGTGTCCTGGCGGTCGTTCAAGCGCTGAGGTGTCACTGAACGTTATTCAGCGTTGGTCTTTACTTTTTCCCGAGAACGTTGTCTCCCGATTTTAACTGTTTCTACAGGCTACAAACTTGTGTCTTCTCCAGCAGGGAAAAAAACCTGCATAGGCGTCTGAACATTAGTTAGAGGATGCGCGTGAACCCTCCGCCTTGGTACTTACACAACTTCAGTGGGGTTGTTAAATTAATGCATTTGGGATTTTCATTGTAACCATGAGGAACAGGAACTTGCCTCCCTCCCTCCCCTACCCCATTCTATTACAAAATTGAAATACAGGAGCAATTGATTGCATTGATCGTATTTGGGAAGGTAGCCTAAGCAATCAGCCAAGCCAGGTAGGAATATATTCAGTGGGCATGTGTTTGTAGGCAACCTCCTTCATAAAGTTTTCTGTCTATAAATGATTTGCCTTACCAATCTAAATTTTTATGTAGCTTGTAGTCTTGTTTTTAAAATGAGCGGAAGAATTATTTATGAAAACAATCTGATGACAATAATACTAATGTTGTGTCATTTTAGTGAATGTTTGTTTCCCTTAGTTGAACAATTGCCTTTTTCATGCAAATCATGCTCACATTCATATATCATCCAAATCTGAATGGTATGTTATGTTTCTGCAACAGAACACTTTATCCAAAATGGGTGCCACAGTAGATGTGTTTCATGTTGCTTGTGAGGAGAAATAGGATAAGCAGAAGATCAAAGATGACTTTCAGTTTCTCGGTGTTGTCCATGCTATCTATGACCTTGCAGCAACTGAATTCTATCTGTTGCCCTCAACCATGGAGTGTTGTTATTCTGAGAATTTCAAGCTAAAACATACTCTAATACACAAAAAGTCGGTCTATATAATAGTGACTCTGGGTAAACTACAAATTGCAGGAATGTTTGAGTTATTTCAGAACTAGGATTTTTAAGGTTAAACTTAAGAAATTAAGACATATTTCAGTTACTTATCAAGACAGCTAATAGCAGGCAGATGACCTTGATTCTACCCTTTCTATTGAGGAGGTAGAGTGGGAGGGAGAGAGGGAGAACATGTTATCCCCTATGAAACTTTCATAACCGATATTTTACTTAGTAACTGTATGCTTCCTACTAGGTGATACTGTGGGGCAGAGGTAAGGTTTTTGTGCTTATTTTTTGTTTCAGAATTCATTTGTGTACAAGACTACTCTGAATTTTAACCATACAGAGGACGTAAAGAGTCTTGACGTGTTGGGTGTCTCCCAGTAAACTTGTTGGGTGTTTCCATTCTTTCAGATGTTTTGATTTCATTTCACTCGTGTACCTAAATCTTCGTAGGTTTTTAACACTTAAGATTTGAACAGTTATACTGTCCCTGTAATAGTATTGTAGAATGATAGAATGGGTTAGGTTTGAAAGGGACCTAAAGATCATCTAGTTCCAACTCCCCTGCCATAGGCNCAGAATCCCCTCCCTTGACCTGCTGGCCACACTTCTTTTGATGCAGCCCAGGGTATGGTTGGCCGTCTGGGCTGCAAGCACGCATTGCTGGCTCATGTTGAGCTTCTCATCAACCAACACCCCTAAGTCCTTCTCCTCAGGGCAGCTTTCAATCCATTCTCAGCCCAGCCTGTATTTGTGCTCAGGATTGCCCCAACCCAGGTGCCGGACCTTGCACTTGGCCTTGTTGAACTTCGTGAGGTTGGCATTGGCCCACCTATCAAGCCTGTATACATTTGCCAAAGCAAACCACATGCAGATCTTGCAAAGATGACTCAAACCACGCTGTATTTTTAGAATAAGAACTGCAAAGTTCCTCAAAAAATATCGAAAGGGTTTGTATATGCTTATCTTTCCAGCTGCTCATGGTGGCTCTTTGGGATCCATTCAGTATCCCAGCAGGTACTCTCCCCTGCCTTCATTCCTCTAGCAAAGGATTCTGGTTTATCCTGCGTCGTAAAGAAATCTGCTCCGAGCAGACTTGGCTTTGTTAAATCTTGGTATTCGCTCTGACATGAACTACTTTGCCACCTCTGAGTCACCCATCAGATCAAGATTACTCATCAGGTGCTTTGTCACCTGGTTACTGTTACCTGATGTCCTTTAGATGTAATAGGTCTCAGAATATATTTCCTTCCTATTATTCTTTAAATGTTTTAATTTAAAAAAACAAGAAGCCCAAAGTTAGTGTTGGTTATGTAACTTCATACCGCCCACCTCCAAATAACGGTAGTAATTTAAGTTGTTTCTCTGATTTTAAATTTGCAAGTCCAATATGTTGTGAGCTTTTGTTGCTTTCCTCTCTTGCTTTATGTGCCCTCTTATGTCTGACTGGAAAGAACTGCACTTGAATTGAAGTGGTACTTCAGTGCTTCTTCAAAAGAATTGAAGAAAAAACTGACTTCCTAATTTATGCTGTTCCTGTTGCCAGACTGGACTTCAGAGTAGTTCAACTGTTACGGCAGACAGCTTGGAACAGACCATGTATATGCTGTTTGCTAATAAGGAATATTCAAATTTCAAGCTGGAAATGTGGTTGTCTTCAAGCTTGAGTAGTATATATCTACTGGCACCCTTATCGTTTTGATGTTTAAGCGTTTGATAACACAGGTATAGTTATTAGGAGATGTAATTTCTGTGGTTTCAGCTTTGTTTCACTGTAGTGCACAGTTCATCATTATGCGCAATTTATCATGCTGTGCAAAAGCTCCTCTATACTTTTTGTTGTACGTATTCCTAGTACGCAACTAGAATATGTAGGCATAATGGATGTGGGTGAGAAGAAAGTAACATTTTGTTGGAGAGATTAATTATATTTTGTGCATCTTGGCTTTTAAGAGCTTATTTTCAAATTCCTTGATTTACTGTTCTTCAGTAGTCTCTAAGCCAGGGTTCTAGAAAGTCATTTCATCAAGTCTGTTTGTTTGATAAGACACTCTTAAAATGGCAACTAACAGGTACTCCAGGGAATTACTGATAAAATTCTGAGAAATCCAACTATGGCATAACCTGTCAGTAGGAAAATTTAATCTAAGGTGAGTCTGTCAGCTGTTGGTGTATGACCTGACAAAATATGAATTAGGTTTAGTCCTGTCAGCAAAGCTCTAGAAGTTGTTGCTATCAATGTAAGTGTTCAGTTATATCTTAAATCTTACTAAATCAGGCCTCACATTGTGTCAGTCAGTGAATTTCGTGGGTTAGCTATTACATCAGTATCTTCAATGGATAATCTCTCTGTAGTTCACTGTTGCAAAGCCAAATCTTTTAAGATCAGAAGCAGCCAGTGGTTGAATCCCAGCCTGTGTAGGCGTTCTTTTCTCCAGTTCAGACCTTCATTCCTAACTGTAACAACTACTGATGAAAAAAATCTAAGTGAATGAAGTAAAGATAGGGACTGTTTGGGCTTAGGTGATTAGGCAAGAAAATCTTACCTATCAGCAGTAATACCAATGCCAGTGACTAACTGCAGAGCATTTCTGTACTGGTGTGAACTCAAGCTCTTGGACAAGGTATCGCTTTTTCTCTATACCCCATAATGGACTTCTAATTTGTTCAGAGAGGAGCCTAGTCAGTATTGCACATACCCCCTCAGACTCCGTGATCTACATAGCTCCTGAATGTACTATGTTTGAGACATATCAGAATGTAGTTTACTACCTTCACTGTTACCCCAATGAAGTGGAAGAACGACGAGGTCTTGCTTTTGCTTATAGTCTCATGTATCACTAGATGGCTTTGCCATGCTCCCAGCCTGAAGGCCTACTTTTAGATTTTATTTGCCTTCCTTCTCCTTCAGGAGTCTTTGGCACCATTTTTCTTTTCTAGTAGCAAAGTAGTTATCACTGTTACAGTTATAGTAAGAATACTGTAATACCTATATTGCTTTTCTTCCTGAGAGCATCTTTTAAAGAAAACATGAACCACATTTTTATGTCCTACAGCCTTCACCTCTTGTCAACTTTCACAGGGGTCTGATGCACCAGGAAGTGGATTCTCTTTTAGCTTTATGTGATACAGAACTACATCTTCCAGCCACAAGGGCTGGTATTTTTTTAACACAAAATACTTTCCTTTCCTCTTTGGTCCTAGAATTTGGTCATTTTTTTCCTGGCACTGAAAAGTTGGATTTGCAGTAACAAAACTCAGGACAATGACTCTACCAGGCACTGTTTGGGTCATACAAAGAGAAGATGGGTTTGAGTCCCACAGTCCCGGCGATGTTTCTTCTACCTCTTGGTGAGTGCTGCACAGAAAACATCTCTGGTGAATGTTTAGTCAGCACCATTGCAAGTATGAGACCTTTAAATCCAAGGAATCTTAGCCAACATGTTGGTAATCTTAGCAGCTCATTTAGGAATGTTCCTGTTTCTTTACCTGAGTTAGTATCTGAAAAAATGCCACAGGATAGGTAGTTTCTCTCACTTGCTTCACACTTTGTGGACCAAAGCTGTTGCTAAAACCAAGACACATTTACTGCATCTTACCCTACTATGACAGCCTAATAGGTCTCAAGACCAGTTAGACTGATCTGGCATGCTTTGCTCTTAACAAAGTTATGGTTACCGTTGTTTTCCTCTAGTTATCTTCTAGGGAATTGCAGAAGATGTTTTTTGTTCACTGTGAATTGATGCTAAGCAGACTGCCTCCCAGACTGCTCCTCTTTTCCTGTATTTTTGGAGACATGAATAACATTTGTCCTTTTTTGGTCTTCTGCTACTTTGCTAGGCGTTTGTGAACCTCAGTGATTCTGGCCAGTATTCTCAGTATTTTAAGACTGATCTTCAGACTGGTTGGCTCTGATGAAATTTGATTCATTTTTTGATGAAGTATTGTTCTTTCTGTATTCAGGCCACCTGATCACTCCATTGTTACTGTGCTAGTCATGTTATTGACTGGTCATGTTTCATATTTTTTTATGAAGATGGCTGTGAAAAAGGCAGTTAGATAAAAACTGAAGGGTTGTTTTGGAGGAAAACGTTAAAATGCTTTTTCCCAGATTGCAGATTTAGTCTTGAAAATTTTTGGCTATAGTTACCATATGGGTTCCGGAGAAGGGAAGTAACTGAAATTACCAGGCCCTAGTCCTTAAGGATTTCAAAGACTGTAGTTAAAACTATAGTGGGAGAGAGAGCTCAATTTTTGGTATCATTCAGATGTGTTATGAATGAAATGCAAACAATTTAAAAGCATCCATGTTCCCATCTTGAATTTGTTGCTGTCACATAGGGGCCACTTTGTTAACCATTAATGAAATGAGTCCCTAGATGCATTTAACAAGCTGCACACATGCACAGATTACTGCAGCAGGTCAACTTCAGAACAGCCGTTCAGGCAGTCATGTAGTGAGATTGATGGATGAGCAGACAGTTTTTTAAGTGCTTGCCTTGGATTTATGAGTGTGACAATCCCCAGTGTAGCATCTCTTTCTTCTAGAGAGCACGGAGGTTGGAGGTAGCGAAGTGCTTTTGACTGAGGAAAAAGCTGGAAATCCAGGTACCTGTTCAACAGCAAAGACCCATGCTGTTTCCTAGTGTCCAGTATGGGGTTGTTCTGTATGTTGTAATTTACAGGACCTTTAGGAAAGATCTAAGTGACTTGAGAAATGCTTTCCAAATATGAGTAGCCTCCATGTGGGTTCATGTGTAGAAATTGGGGCCTTTTTTTTTTTATTTCCTGTGTTCCTGAATTTTAACATTTTTTTTTACTGTTGTTGTTGGGCACAGATAGTAAAAGTTATTTAGTTACCCAGCTCCTCCTGAAATCAGCTGGATTTGCAACATGTTCCAGCCTTTGGATTAAATCTCTAGTATCTCCTATCCAGGTTGGAATGGAAGTCTTTCTTAATCAGTCATTTGTTTTTATTTTAATCAGTAAATAACTTATGTTTAATCCTCTAGGGAAACTGGCTTATCTTTCAGGTAAAGTGTTGGAGGTGATCTCTAAGCCAGAATGAAACCATTAGCTTGTGTATCATTTTCAGAGCTGAAGGGAGGTTAGTATGCAGTGAGAATATACATTTCTTGGGTCTTCACTGGGTTTGGGAGAACTCAGATTTCCACACAAAGTTATGAGACTTTGCAGTTGTAGAGGGACTTCTCCTAATCTGCCTTGTTTAATGCCTTGTCTCTAGTGGATTTTTGCCACTGTTGTAGTTGCACAGGAGACAGCCCCCATTGTAGACAGAAATGAAGGATCTTTGAGGCGTAAACGGGTCCTATTCATTTCCATAATGGAGTTCTAACAATAAAGTCTGGCAAACGTAGATTGTTTTAGCAGGAAACAGCCCTTTATTCTGGCATCTTGGCAGGGCTTGGGTAGAGTCCCACCATTCTTTCCCCCTCTGGCCCTTGCTTTCAGTCTCTTGGCTGAGCCTGTTTTTTCTCTTGAGAGACTTCTGTTTTTATTAACTTGTTTTTGTACAGCAAGTTTAATGAAAGATGCTACTCTGGCAGTCCTGGATGTTGGAAGTTTTGTGTAAATTTCTCTGGTGCATATGTTGGACAAACATATTGTGAATTCTAGAGTCTGTAGTGAATCACCTCTGTCTCTAGACCGCAGACTAGGGGTCTTGTTTTAATGCTGTTTCATTGGCAGATAGAATTTCCATTTACTAATACGGCAAGTGCTATTCTAGACATTCAACAATTACTTTTTCCATGACACAAGTTGTGGTTTATGCTGGGACTCTAGGGTTAGATGAGCAAACATTTTGTGGAGTTGAGTCCAATTACAGTAGGATCAGAAATTGAAGTGAAGAAAACCCCTAAACATTAAGTCAGTTAAGTCACCTTAGATCATATATTTTCTGAGCTCTGCTGGGTTCGTACATAGCGAATTTAAATTGTTTTCCTTTTGGTTATTTGAGCCCTTGACTGTTAGTAACTGTAACAATACCATTCTTGGAGTCCCTAACTCAGACAAATCACATAGCAGATTTTGTAATTTTCTGTTTCAGGCAAATCTATGTATTTACTGGACAGAATTAGATACATTTGTGCCCTCAGAGATGTCTACCTTGAGGGCGCGCTGAAGTTCTCACTGTGAGGGAAAGGAAATAGAGAGATATATATATATATACACACAGATACAGACACACACACATACAATGAATCACGGAATCACAGAATTTTTAGAGTTGGAAGGGACCTCTAGAGATCATCTAGTCCAACTCCCCTGCTGACGCAGGAATGCCTAGAGCACATTACTCAGGACTGCATCCAGGCGGGTCTTGAAAATCTCCAGAGAAGGGGACTCCACAACCTCCCTGGGCAGCCTGTTCCAGTGCTCGGTCACCCTCACCATAAAGAAGTTTTTCTTATGTTTGAATGGAACTTCCTGTGTTCCAACTTGTGCCCGTTGCCCCTCGTCCTGTCACTGGGAACCACTGAAAAGAGTCTGCCTCCATCCTCCTCCAAGCCACCCTTTAGATACTTATAAGCAAGAATAAGGTCTCCCCTCAGCTTGCTCTTCTCCAGGCTAAAGAGTCCCAGCTCTCTCAGCCTTTCCTCATAAGGGAGGTGCTCCAATCCCCCCATCATCTTTGTTGCCCTACACTGGACTCTCTCCAGTAGTTCCCTGTCCTGCTTGAGCTGGGGAGCCCACAACTGGACACAGTATTCCAGTTGTGGCCTCACAAGTGCCGAGCAGAGGGGGAGAATGACCTTCCTCGACCTACTGGCCACACTCTTCCCTATGCAGCCCAGGATTCCATTGGCCTTCCTGGCGACAAGGGCACATTGCTGGCTCATAGATAATTTACTATCTACCAGGACCCCTAGATCCTTCTCCTCAGAAGTGCTTTCCAGCAGGTCCACCCCCAGCCTGTACTGGTGCCTAGCATTCTTCCTCCCCAGGTGCAGCACCCTACACTTGCTCTTGTTGAACCTCATTAGGTTCTTCTCTGCCCAGCACTCCAGCCAGTCCAGGTCATGCTGGATGGCAGCGCGGCCCTCCCAGTTTGGTATCATCAGTGAACTTGCTGAGGATACCCTCTGTCCCTTCACCCAGGTCATTGGTGAATATATTGAACAAGATTGGGCCGAGTATTGACCCCTGGAGGACACCACTGGTTGCAGGCCTCCAACTTGACACTGCTCCATTAATCACAACCCTCTGAGTTCTGTCACACAGCCAGCTCTCAATCCACTGTCTGTTCATCTAGCCCACACTTCCTCAGCTTCCTAATGAGGATGTTATGGGAGTATACTTACTTTTTCATTTCCCTTATTCTTGTGCTGAAATGTGATGATTGCTGCCAGAAATGAAATGTCGGCTTTTACTTTTAACTTTGAGTTCTTTGAATTATGCTAGGGCTTGCTTCCACTTCTTGGAGCTTGCAGAAGTAATGGAAAGGTGAAGTCTATCCGATTGCTTCAGTGATGTCTGCACAATAGTGGAATGAAAATTAGTGTTGTGTGGAGGGAGCACTCATAAGGGTTTCCTCAATTTTCACGGTGTTGCACATAGGCCATGAACTACTACCACAGTGCTGATGTTATGTACATAACCAGGCAGATAAAACTCTCCTATGCTTCATTTATATTTAGATGTCACTTTCATAACTGTACAGAGTAGGAACTTTTTTTAGTTTATAGATAAGGGTTTTGGAGCCTTGCAGTACACGTTAGAAGGTGAATTAATTGCTTCTCATTGATCTTTCAAAGTGGTGTAAGCCCATCTAGTTCACCCACCTCGGTGGCTGTCAATATTTAAGATCCTGTGCAGAAAGATCCCAGGGTTGGGTAGTGAGAAGTTTCCATTTTTGAGACTCAGAGCTCCTGTGTAACTATTCTAATTCTCAGAAGTATTCAGAAGCTAAAGTGAGATGAAATTGTATGCATACTCCCACTCTGACAGATGGAGTATTTGTGGTTTTGAATCCCATCAGTGCAGTCTTCTCACTATCGTTCCTGGTCACATACAGTCAGTGACAATTAAATATTATACCTTTGTCTTCATAGCATCCTCATCACAATCTGGATGCTGAACTATTAACCTCATTTGGAAGGTTGTTGGCCAGCGTTCACAGAAATGGAATTGCTAGCACCTTCACAACTTCTTAGGCTCACCATCATCTTTTTTGCTTTTGCCAGGTGCACAGTTCTGACTTCAGAATCTGCCATGTTAGCTGTGCCTTGGAAAAGATATAGCAACATTTCCGTGTTAATGAAAGACTCCAGGCTTCCTGATGATCTCACCAAAGATTCACATAGCAACTATTTCTGTCACTTCCTTTCACATTTGTAGGTACGCTAATATCCCTGTCCTTTGGCAGCGAGATTGCTAAATGGCCTGTTATAAGCTTATCCAACAGTGGGAACAGTTCTTTTCAGGGATTCTGCCTTAATCCTAGGTCTCATGGGCATTCACTTTTCTGCTTATCAACATTGCTTTTTACATTATCAACAGCAAAGAAATATGGGGAGGTAGAAACTTTTGATGACAGAACCACGTTATGCTATCTTTCCTAAGTATAGTCTTTTTATAGCCACATCAAAGTTTCTTTCAAAGGTGGTCTTTGACTTCTACTTGAATTGGCTTATCCATTTGCAAATATTTTTCTTGAAATCACATACTTGCCAAGATGTGGAAAGACTTTACTTAATAGGCATCCATAGGGTGCTTTCCGTTTGCATGGAAGGACAAAACAGTTTCAAACATTTCAAAGCCTCTTTGTTGCTTATGTAAAGGGAATCAGGGGTCCAGCCCTCTGAATTCCTGACCAAATCTCATTTTGCATCTCTGCTGGCAACAAATTAGCCAATGTAATTGCTGCCACCAAGAATGAGTACACATTCTGCTCTTCATACACTTCTACTGTTTTGTTTTGGTTTTTTTCTGGAAGGTATCCACATTTGAGATCTTCACAGAGTTAAAGCAGTGTCAGCACTTTGCATGTTCATGAAGCATTAAGCCAGCTCAGAACAGCCAAAGGTGCTGTCACTCCCTTCAGAGGGACATTTTTACAGTTGGCCATGCAACATTGATTGTAAGTCTCTAGTAGAAGTCCTCAAAGAAAAATGGAGTATTACACATCTCTGGGATACCTCCAGTACAAACAGTTGTCTTCTTTTACACTGATGTACTCCAAAGGGTACATGCAAATTGCGAGTTGGTAATTTGCCTGGCTTCCTGTGGGCCAGTTTGAATAATACAGGTAAGTTAGCAAGGGACAGCTCATCTTTAAAACAAAGCAGTGAATGTCACACACAAACTAGGGAACTTTTAGTTTGACATTTCTGGGCTCAAGGTGTGTAATAAGCAGCACTGTGACTACAGTTTGTTGTGACATGGGTGGCGTGTGCTGTGGCCGTTCTACTCTCATAGGTAATGTTCTATAAACTTCTACGTGCTTTAGGTCTCAAACTTGATAACCCTTAATTGTACTGCTATGAATCCTTCCCTGTATTGCTTTTGGTTTTACATTCCTTAGATGTTAGTGACCAAGGGAAAGACTTTTTTAAGCAGTGTTTTATTGCGCTAGTGGCTGAAGACGCTGGTGCACATTAGATATCAGTCCTACAAGAACTTCATCTCACGTAAGCAAAGAATTTGCTCTGTATACAGAAAACTTCATCAGTTGTAGATTCAGTCTGCTTGTTCAATGGAAATACAGCCACTACACTGATCCTACCTTCAACTCAACCTCAGATTAAATTCCTTAGGAAGAGAATATAGCTTTTATTAACCCTTTACTTTTGGGGGTAAGTGCTTGTATCTAAACTAGGGCATTCAGATGAACTCCTGTGCTCCTGCATGCAGGAACATGCCTTGGCTACATCCTTTTGGAGGGCAAGACCTGAGCACAAATGAACCTCTCTGTCTTTATCCCCCTCATCCACTCCTTGTCCATTGTTTGTCCTTTCTGTGGAACAGCCCAGTCTGGTGATATCAGGACCACTCTGCACTGATAAAAACAGTTTAAATGTAGTCTATGAGTATTGTCTGTCTTCAGAAAAAGATGTTAAAATTCTGTAGAAGTCCCTGATACAAGTATCATTATTATGTCTAAAATACTTAAATTGATAGAATTCTTTTCAGCATAGACAAGGAGGACCAGCTGTAGTATTTTCTTTGTGCATATGTGCACCGTTGGGGAATTCACTGAGACTTCGAAGTCCTAAGGCCTCTCAACAGCCATCAGGTGGTTTTAAAACTTTCCTTTTTACCTGAGATTAATTTCAGGCAGTGACCACAAGGTGAAAGTTTTTGAACAGCTGTGTTAATTTTGGCCCCATGTAAAATGAAGCCAACTTTTCCTTGCTACAGGAAATTGCCAAATAAAATAATGGAGAGGAAATGAACTACTCTTTGAGTTTCTAGGACAATATTCTCAAGAAACATAGCAATTCCAAACAAAAAATATATTTTAAAAAGCACCCCTCTAGATGTAAGTCAAAAGTCTTTGTTTATATCCCATAGGGCAATCTTGGTAGCAAGCAGACTCCTCACTTGAACAAAATACATAAAAATTATAATAAACTCTATTTCAGCTAGAGGTCAGAGAAGGAGCAAGAGTGATCAGATGCTTTTAAGAGATTTGGATACTACTGTGATAAAAACATAAAACTTCTTTAATTTCTCTGGAAGTGTTTAGTTATGGGGGCATTCGTTAGCTTTTTGATTTGTTTTGCTTTAAGATTGTGATGTTTTCAGTACTTAAAATTGTTTCATCTGTTAACTTAAAAGCAGATCAACATTTCATATATCGAATAGTCTGTATTTATAATTTAGAAATATGATACACTTTTTTTTACATTTTGACAGTAACGCCTGTATCGTAGCAAAATGAGTGCTGATTCTTCACTTGTTGCTATCAGTCTTTTTCCATTGAAGCAGTGTACACTTCTGAATGTAGGTATATACCAGTTTATAAGTATTCAGTATCAACCTGTATTTCAAATCTCTGTCTGTATTTCTGTCTCTCATCACGGAATGGTTTTTCAAAGCATGTCAGTGTTCAGCTGCTACCTGTGAAAAGGCCTCAATTCTTAAATTTTGTTAAATGCAGGTAGAAGGTTGAATCTTGAAATGCCATGAGATCTAGCCTATCTAAATAGAATTCTTAATTTCTCTTCCATCCTGTTTGGTCATCACTCTTTGACCTTAATCATGCCTATATAAAATCATAGGCTTAGAGGACCAGAAGAGACCCAATTAGAGGTGATCTGGTGATTCCCCTGGCCCAAAATAAAGATTAGCTAGCCCTACATCTTTATCAACACATCTCTTCTTTTTTTTTTTTTTTTTTTAATAAAGAACCTCTCTAAGTACTCTTCTGAAATGTTTTCTTTTTCTTAGTGCTGGAAAGTTTTCTTTACATCTGGTCTGAGTCTTTCTTACTGCAACTTAAGCTTATTGTTTCCTACCCTATTAACCATGGTCCCAAAAGTCACATGTGGAAGACCACATATTTAAGGCATGTTTAAGAACTCGTCCCTCCACAGTCTTCCTTCTACTGGACTAAACCTCAGTTCTTTCAGGCTTTCCTCCATACTCTTATTTCTGAGGTCTCTCATTGGTCTTGATTGTAGTTCTATGGCCTCTTTCTACCACTGTTTTGAAACACAGGACCTAAAACATGTCCCTGCTCTCCAGCTTGAGGTCATCCTCATCCTAAGCAGGATGAGTAAATTGTTTTGCGTCTTCTGGATTTTAATCCTGTTCATATATTCCTGTGCAACTTTTGCTGTATTTTATAAAAGTAGTTGTTTTGCCACAGCATAGTATTGAATCGTACTCACCATCTAAAATGCTACAAACTTCAGATCCTGTTCTGCAGTTGTTGCCTAGACAGCTGTTCTCCTTCCTGTATTTGTGCAGTTGAGTAGTCCTGTATGTATAGATCCATGTTTTTGCTTGATAAATAGCGTTCTGTTTTTTCAAACCATTTCTTTTCTTTGTCAATATAATTTTGAACCCTTATCATCCTTCCAACTTTGTGTCATCTGCAGATTTAATGAATACTCTTTATTTCATCATCCAGATTACTAATGAAGATATTAAAATATTAAATAATACTGGACCCAAGAGAAGACCCTGTAAAACTGTGTTTAGTATATCTTTCCACAGTCACTGTCAGCCATCAATAAGTGCCATTTGGGGGTTTTTTTCTGTCCAGTTCCACCCTCAGGATGTATTATGTTCTAGGTGCTATTTCACTAGCTTATGGGAAACTGAGGTGGTATTGGAACTTAATGAAAATCGGGATATAACCTTTAGTACTTCTGCATTCAAGCATCTTTTGTGCTATAGAAGGTTATTAGTACTTGAGAAATACTGCTGTCTGTTTATAGCTGTAATTTCTTCAAAATTCTTTACTTGTTCCTGTATTTTTCCAAGAATTGAAGTTAAGCTGACTGATGCAGAGTACCTCTACTTAGGTGAGGTCCCAGAGCGGAGCATAAGATTCTCTGCTCGCTCCCTGGCCCGCTGCTGCTGTGCCAGTGTGCTTTGCCAGCCCACAGGGCTGCAGCTGGATCAGGAGGAAGCCAGACCTTGTGGGTGCTTTGGAGAACTGTTTTCAGAAGGCATCTGTGCCCTCAAATTTTAATTGGTTGCTGCTGGTTCAGCCACATTGTTCAATGAACAGTAAACTAGTTTTTCTATGGATTTGTGTCTTAGGGGTGTTCTCCGCAGTGTAGTAAGCCTGCATCTCTGTTCCCTCTCCTTTTCCCTTGTGCCATCTTCTTCAAGTAATGCCTGCAGTACTGTAACTATCAGATTTTCGGCTTTGAGCATTGTGTGTATCATCTAATGGATTTAGAAGCAGCACGTACTGAACTGGCCTGACCGTCATGCCTTGCCCAGCTGGCAAAAATGTTCCTGCTGATGGTTCAGCATGCTCAGCTCCTGCTGCAGCCTCATGTCAGTGAGGCACTAATTTGATTTATCTCTTAGCACCTTACTTGTGTGGTAGTTGTAAGAGGATAGTGTTACTAAGTCCTTTACCCTTTCACTGAGTCTGGAAGAAATGGGCTGGTAAGGCCTGCAGTTAATGTCTGTGGTTAGGTAGTTTGACTGAAGAAGCTTTATGCCTTAGCTTAAAAAAAGGGAAATAAATGGTTTGAGAATAGTTAATGCAGGGTTAAGGCTGATAGGCTGCTGCCTGTCTTGGGCCATTTGGAACCATTAACTGCAGTTCTGTGTGTGTCTTTGAAAACCAGGAGGTGCAGGAGTAGCGCATGTGTCAGCATGCGTTGGACTTGCTCTGTAACTGCACCTCTTTGGGGTATGTCTCAGCTTTGAACAGATGCCATAACATGCTGTCCTTCCAGTTGGTGTGGAAAACTGTAGGGAGCGCAGCACACAAAAAATAAGACTTTCAGGCTGTGTCCTTGCTAAGGAAGACATCATGGTTTAGAATAAGATCGGTGTCTGCTGTTAGCTGCATGCAGACCCAGTGCTAGGTTCCTTCACCGACTGCGCACAAACCCTTCCCACTCTGTCAAATGTTATCAGCACTTCTTGTCCTAGGACCTCTGCAGAGGCCAGCTTTTCTGTTTTGTAGACTGCTGGATGCTTAAAAGTCCCCTAGCCAGAGTTTGAATAACCTGTTCCACTGAGCAGGGAGGGAAGGGTGCGTGGCTGCCTCGGGTGCAGAGGCCGAGCATGTTGCATGGCCATGCGAACTGTGGCAACCTGCTGTAGGTAATCCTTGCGTCTGTCAGTACAGCTGTCACTAGCACGTTGCGTGGCTTGTGTAGCTCATAAAGGTAAATGAGAGAATACAGTTGTGGGACGCAGTGTACCAATGTTGAAGGATCCATTTGCTTTGTCATCTTTAACAAGGCAGCATGAGAGGGCAGCCTAACCCAAACGCAGTTACGCTGTATTCTTTTGCTAGCTCCTAGAGGGCAGAGTTAAATTTATAGGGTGGGGTTAGTATGTGCTATAAATGTTCCCCCTTTAAATGTGTTTCTCATTTTAAATATAAATATTAAAATCTTACTTAAATTTAAATATAAATGCATTTGTCACTCAAGAAAGGGGTACCAGGCAGTGCTGTTTAAATCTTAATTTAGTTCAGTTTCTGAGCAACAAGTTAATCCTTTCTCAGAAGCTATTTATCTGAAAACTTGCTCTGGTCTAAATATGTTTCTTTCTAATTTAATGTTAGCTCTTTAATACCTAATTTTAACAATTAAGCATGATAAAATAGCATTTGTAGTAGAAGAATTTGATGTATTGAATTACCAGATCAAGATAAACATGTTGTAAAATTTTCTACAGCAAGTTTGTGGAGAAGTAATTGCTTAAAAAGCAATAAATGAAGCAAAGTCTGTAGTACGTAGACTGCTTCTAAGTTTCCCTTTTCCTTCAATTTTTTTTTCTATCTCTAATAACATTAACACTTAAATTGTCCCAATTAGGCTTTAAAATTTATGCTTTAGCTAGTAAAATCTGATTCGTCTGGTTTCCCTTCATTTTGCTGCTTAATAGCTGTCTGAAGACAGGTTTTGCTAAGCCAAGATTAACAGACGAACATATCATTTTAGCAACAAGAGCTTTCAAGTTGCAATGTATTAAATGAGGGAAATAAAAAAAATCATAGATGCAAAAAATGCAGTACTTGGGGACTTTTGTCAGCCAAAGAATTTCTTTTGTCTCAGAGGTTGAGGCAAGTTTTTTGGGTTTGGGTTTTTTTCTTCCCTTTTTGATCTGTGTTGGGAGGATTCTCACATTTGAAATTTCAAATTTTCCAATTTGTGTGTTTTACTCATGTCTGTGTTTGCCTAATGTTTCTCTTTCTTCCCTTTGACTTTCACGTTTTCTTTTCCTCTGGCAAATTTGAACTTGCTTCAGTTTGGGGCAACTAGGGCTAAATGAACTGCCATGGATAAAATTGTAACAAGAAGAGCAAAGTCTGTGAATGATCCTTTGCTGTTTCCTGAGTCGTTCCAGTCTCATTAATCAGCAGTGGTGCTGTGGAGGCTGTGTGGTGTGTTATGTCGCCAGCACAGCAGCGTCTCCGTCCCTTTCCCCCACCCCCTGCGTGCCTACACAGTGGGGAAAACTAGAGAGGGAAGCCATCAATCTTTCCTGTCGTAGATGTCAGCAGTGATTCTCCTGTCGGCTTCCTGCTCTCTCCGTCATGCCCACCACCTGTGTTTAGAATTAGCTCTGATGCTGCAGATCTCACTTGGCTCTTCACCTGTTCTGCCTCGACTAAATAGTTGTTAAAATAAAGCAGAGCCGCTAAATGCAATAGCATGTGAATAGTAACCACCAGTGTGGGTTGTGGGGTGATTTCTGTTGCAGCTGCTATTGTACTGCTGCTACTGTAGCACTGTCATCATTTTCTGTAACGGTGATTTTTTTAGATCTGAAAACTCTTGGCTTGTGTTTCAGCCCAAAGGTGAGCTTGTGAGCAAGTCCTTATTTAATGTAAAGATGAAACTGTTTATTAGATAAGTACTAGATAGAGGCATAAGCCTATACCCCATCAGTTAGCTTGCTTGGATAGCTTTATAAACGAAGTCTAAAGAAAGTAGCCTTGACCTTACCTTCAGTTACTCAAAGAATACAATTAGAAAAAGACTCTTTGGGAGATTATTTTTATACCTCTATACCTGGGTAGTGAGGGTCTTGAAAATGTGTCTGTCTCCCCCATCACTGGGTGGGTTGAGAAGCTGAGATGTAGTGCCTCTGTATTTCTAGGGCAGGATTAATGTCATCATCTTGTGGTCTGTTGTGTTAAATAATAGGTCGAAAACAGACTCTAAACAGCCCAACTTTTATATATACTTTTATGTAATCGTATAAATGTTTTCTTTCGCAGTCCTGAGAACTGTCTGTCTAATGGCAGCTTTTCCTACCCCCTTGACTGAATGCTAGCTTTTTCTGTTTTTAAAACCCACAGAGAGATGAAAGTGTTTATGAGGCATAAGATTTCCTTATAATTGTAGCTTGTCTGCTATCATTTCAAGTGTATGATGGCAATATTTATGTGGAGTTATAAAGAAGAGAGGCTTTGAAAACTTAAGTACTGTGAATGGTTTCACTTGATTTTATTTGTGTAACTCTTTTGTGAAGTGGAGGAACTGCATTATGACTGATTTTACTACATATTTGAGAAGCAGTTTTCTGTTGACCATGCCAGGCAAATCAGGTGAGTACTTGTATTCAGCTATCACAGAATTCATAAAACTAAACATGAAAGGTATAGTCAGGATACTAACAATTGGCTAGCGACATGGGATGTTTTGATCTGCATGGATCTTTTCAGTGTGGATTTTCAGCACTTTCAGAGACGTGAATTGTTTTCATCTTTTGAATGAATGCAATTTGAGGCTTCCCAAATCACTAGTTATCTTTCCAAATAGCTGTATTTTGTATCCATGGGTTCTGTTTCAGTATGAAGTTTCATGCCTGAGTTTCCCTGGCGCTTATCCTGATCAGTTTAAAAACAACAACAACAACAAATCTTCCTGGTAAAGTCTTAAAAATCTTTCAAAAATAAAAATAAAATTAAAAAGGGTAACTTCCTATACTTTTAAAGGAGGCAGAGGTGGCTTCTTATGCTAATAAACAAAGGGAGACTTACCATTTTAAATGTTGCGGATGCGGTGCTGAGCTCGTGGAAGGAGACCTGTAACTTTATGGTCAGTGATACAATACAATGCTTTCAGCAATGAGATTGTCTTTTGCTTTGCACTTGATTTTTAGTTTGGAAAACCAATTCTAGATTATGGCTAGCTGTACACTTCCATACTTGTTTTTAAAGGAATCTTTAACTCTTACTTTCCAGATTCTCTAATGTTTAATTTTTAAGGAAGACGTGTTTTCCACAGATTTTTCTAAGCATATAAATGTTTTGCCTGGTTAGATCCTTAGCTTTTTTTAAGGTGTCTTATAGCTATTGTATTGTTTAGATATCAGAGTAATATATACTCAAATTGTACAGATGTCTAAATTAGAGGTTATTAACAAAGTAAATTTAAGTCAGCTGAAAGTCATGGAATGAAATAGAGAAACTTTATTGTCAAACTTTTTCTACAGCTGCAGATGGTTTAAGAAGCATATGGCATCCTGCTCTGGAGGTTGCAAAAAAGCTTTTAAACACAATTGAAAATGCAATATGTACAGCTACTAGTATCCAAAGAACTGCATAGCTACTTTTAGGGTTTAGTGCTGCTGGGCTGCAGAAAAGCTTGGAAGCTTCTTTGTGTGCTCTTTAACAGACAAGAAAGTCCTGTTTCTGCTTTCTGAGGTGAACGTTTTAACCCCTAAAATTGATCGTCGTTCTTCTCTGGGTTTCCTGTAAAAGTGAAAGGTGTTGTTTTCTGATACAGAATGGCTAACCATGCTTAGTATATGAAAATAGTTTGGCCCACTAAGGGCAAAAACCAAACTGAAATTCATTCAAAGGTAGCTGTAGTTTTTGAGTCCCCCCTTCTTTGAAGAATTTTTGCTTTGGAAATTGTTGTGAATATAAATTTTAGGCAGTTTGCATGTTTCTTTTAAAGATTTGGTGGTCTTCAGAAATGTAAGATTCGGTGATCTTCAAATCAGTCTGCCCACGTCATTAATAACGTGAGAAAGTTCTGTATTATACATATATTTCCCTATATAACTGAACAGCATCAAGTTGACTTGACTAGTATTCTTCACAAAATTCTTTCAGTTCGACAAGCATGCTGTTAACACCTTCTTTCCTTTAAAAATAAAGCTGTTTGTGATGGTGTTTAGGAGACGTTTGTTTAGTCTGGAGAAGAGAAGGCTGAGGGGGGATCTCATCAATGACTATAAATACTTAAAGGGAGGGTGCCGGGAGAATGGCACCAGTCTTTTTTCAGTGGTGCCCAGTGATACAACAAGAGGTAATGGGCACAAACATGAATGTAGGAAGTTCCATCTGAACATGAGGAGGAACTGCTTTACTTAAAGGGTGGCAGAGCACTGGAAGAGGCTGCCCAGAGAGGTGGTGGAGTCTCCGACTCTGGAGACATTCAAAACCCTCCTGGACGCCATCCTGTGCAACCTGCTCTAGGTGAACCTGCCCTGGCAGGAGGGTTGGACTAGATGATCTCCAGAGGTCCCTTCCAACCCCTGTGATTCTGTGAATGAGTTTGGTTTTGACTGCAGTGAATTGAGGCCTGGACAATTGTAGCTCTCCTTACTACAGGTGTTGCATATGAGGAAAGCTCTACTTGGGTCCAGGAGAGCAGCATTGGATTTTGGAAGCGATCGTCTTTCCCAGTATACTCTCTTGCATGAAAATGAATGTGGCCATACTGCACGGTGTTGGGGCCAAGCTTTAGCCATCCTGCTCTGAGACAAGAATGTAATGCTTATTCCTGATTGTTTGAGAGCATTTGGATGTTGACAGTTTTTCAGTATAAGGAGCAGCAGTTGTTCATCTCATCATGAAAGGGGAGGCTAGGTAAGAGAACACCTGAATCTTAATTCTGGGTTTTGGGCTACGCTTCATTTAGAAATGTTGCTGAGAAATGCACTGTGGTGTTTGGAAGTGCCATGCAGAAGTCTTATTGAGAGAAAACAAATAATATATGTTAAAACATCTGTCAGATGCCACGCTCTTTACAGGAGTGAAGATTAACATGCGGCACTACTGGTGTAGGTGCACACACCACACAGAGTTAAACATACGAACAGCAGGCTCACACTGTGCTTACTACAGATGTCTGAATGAGTGAGTGCCTGTGGGCTGTAGCTGCATGTCTTGTGGCTTTCACTGTGCTCCATTGGGAAGTCTTCACTCCTTTTGTTTTTATCCTTTTCCAACTGCAGTACTTTCGAGCACACAGCTCCCATCCCCTGACCTAACAGCTCCATTGAAGTGCATTCCAGCCCTATGATTTCATGGTACCAGGCAGAACTCCCCTGCCACGCTGCTATGCTGCCCGCTGCTTCTCACGGAGTGAACAAACAGGGAACATAAACTCTCTCCAAAGGAGCAATGTTCTCTGTATATTTTTAGTGCTAGAAATCCAAGATTCATTTAAGGGTGTTTTGTGTGGGCTTTTTTTAATATAGACTTCTGCTAACACAATGGAATATTTCATACCACCCTATTTGCTGTAATCTCTGCTTTATGTTGTTAAATGGAATCTGTGCTTTATGTTGTTAAATGGAATCAAAGGAGTTAAAGATGAAAGACTCCTAGTCAACTGGTCCCTCAGCTGGGAGCCTTTGTGGGTTTGTTCTTTGTAATGTATTTGCTAGTGCTTTACCCAGGTCTAGCCTAGCTCAGTTTTCATTATTGGATTTACTTGTTTCTGCAAATTCCGTGCTTAGGTTAAGTAATTGCTGAGCTTAGACTCAGTATAATACTGCTACTGTTTGTTTCTCATGTTTAACTTGATATTTGTTGCCTATATACTGAACAAGCCTTTTATAAGTAGTTGTTTACCATTTGAATGTACAAGCACCATTAATGATGCCACGCTTGCTTTCACAGGTATACTCTACTGGATAGACAAAGAATTTTGTTATCTCTTTATATGAAACTTTTTCCATTTTACATTGTACTTGGGTGTTTTCTTTCTAACATGCAGTGTGTCACCAGATACTAACTTATGTAGTGTTGCAATAAACCTATCTTTAATTAGCTTATTGTTACCTTTCAAATATTTAGAGTTAGTACAGAATTTGAATGTATAGTGTATGTTGAAATACTGATATCTTGTATTTTCTTGGTGAAAATTGTTCTCAAACTACCTACTTAAATCTCTATTGCGTTTGTACCATCTATTTGAGTGTATGATTCTCAAATTAGTGCACAAAATTTTGCCAATACTTTAGATATGTTTATAGTGACTTAATCTACAGTGATCTGGGAAGGGGAAAAGGCAGATAACGAACATGTCATGGGAAGCATATGAAGCAGGGACTGCGACTGCAAGGGAATGGAGTCTGCATGACTTGGGGACTGACGAGGTTTTTAGGCAGAACTATTCTCCACAGGCTGAAGGTGCCAGCTCTGTTTGGGTCAAGGTATTGACATGGGAGCTGACATGTGCTGACTGCACAAAGATTCGTGCTTTCTGGTATAACAGGCAGTTACCCAAGGGGGTAGAGCTGTTTCTGCACTGAAGTGACACCAGCTTCAGGGTTCCAGGGAAAAGAAGCAATAACATCAAGAGACATTTCAGGTGATGCTGTCTTTATCTAGATTACAGTTAAAAGATGTGCAAGTTTCTGCACCACGCTTTAACATGGCCATCCTAACATACTTTATTTGATGCACGTCCATAGTGGATTTCTAGAAAATCATAAAGTTTCGTAGCTATTCTAGCAGTGCAGGTAGGAAACATGTTTTATATAAAATCAATGGAGTCAAGGCAGTAATAGCTTCCTTACCATATGGCATACTCTCTGCCTCCTGGCTGTCTTGATATACCATGCAAGAGCTCTCCTGGGAAGCAGGCGGTAGGGAAGCACAAGTAGAGGAAGAAGAGAATACAGGAACACGGGAGGGATGAAGCTATCTGATAAGAAAATGGAGAGCAGGGCTGTAAGAAGCTATAGCCTGTGTAGAAAAGTGTGGTTAAACAAGCATATAAATAGGCAGTGGAAAGCAGGAAGCACTGTGGGGAGAAATAATTGTGGGAAGGAGCATCAGGATTTGAACTGGGTGAGGGGAGACAGGGAGATGAGAAGAGGAAGTGTGCTCTGATAACCAGCCGTTCTGGGATCCCTGTAGGGGCAGAATGCCATTTTAGTGATCATCTATTTACAGCCTTTTTTTCTTCTCAAGCTCTTATTGTCTTGGTGAAGAGCAGGAACATGGGAAGCAAAAGACAAATGTTACGCCTGTGAAGTACCTGTTGCATTGCCTAGCAACTGCTCTATGCCCTTAATAATAGAAGCACAGCTCTAAAGCCCAGTGAATCCTGAGTTTCTACAAGACTTCATTTAATTTATGTATGTTGGAATTCTGTATGCCTCCTTCTCTAGGTGAGCACCTGGCCCTTCTCAGTGTTAAAAAAAAGCTGGCTGCAGTCCTTGGGCCAGGTGGTAGCTTAGTGGGAGGCGAGGGGGTTCTGCGAGTGGTGATGAATGCTCTGATGTAGGTTTGTAGAAAAAGAAGGGATCAAATGGCAAACAAGGAACTGAGTAGCATAATTCTATTTTTGTGTAATGGAGAAAAGAGGCATGGGTGGTCAAGAACTGGAGCACAAGAAATGGGAGTTAGAATTGCTGTTAGAGGAAATGGTGTGCTTTTCATTGCAGTGACTACCTTGCAGCTCCTGTGCTGGAGGTTCTCCAAGAGCACCTACAAACCGACTCAAGAATATACCTAGAAGTTAACCAGATATTTGGGATGGGGTGAGTGGGTTACCACCTGGACTTAAGTGTGTAGGCATTTATGTGAGCAGAAGAAATTAGCATGCTGCTAGCCCAGACTTGCTCTTACCTGTCAGCACAAACACTTAAACATGGGATAAAAAAATTGTCTTGATCTGAAAAGCACACTTACTTTGAAAGCAAAGAGCTTTTTTCAGCAAATTTTGAAGGAAATGGGCTAGGCTTTTCTGAAGTATAGATCATGTTAAAAAAAAAAAAAGTCCTATTCGACTTGGAAACACTTTCTCACTGATTTTTCTTGAGTCCGAGTCAAAACTAATTGAGTCAATTTGAAGTCCTTTTTTTTAATAGTTAAAAGTAATGGTACTTGGCCTTGACTTTTACTGCCATTTTGTGTGGTTTCATAGTTCTATGATTTTTTTTTTCTCCCCTATGCATTTATAAGAGATTCACAGAAATTAAAATGGACCACACCAATAAATAAATTCTCTCTACTTTGTTATAGATGATGCTTATAAAATTTAGCAGGAAAAAAATCATGCAGCCAGAGGCATAATGAAGTTGATGTTCCTGCCACAAAACAGTCTGAGGGCTTGTATTGTGCAGCTTTGTGACTAGGACTCCCTGCTGAGGTTGGTGGGACCCTCATTTATAAGTTGAGCAGTCTTGCATGCTCTTACAACTTGGCACATAACAAGCATTTTCACATAAAACATTGCTGAGTTAGTTTCTGAATATGGTGGAATTCTTTGGAAAGGTTGGGGAGGTAATTGATCATATGCTGACAGCTTGGGCCAGTGAGAAAATGGTCAGATGGAGGGCTGGGATGCAAGAAAACAAACATTCCAAGATGGTAACTGTCACTTAGCCAAGCTATACATGCTTTAAGCTTTTTTAATCTTTGCTCACAACCTCAGCTTCTTAATCATTTTTTGCTGCTTCTCTGTGAACTCTCTTCAGATGTTGACATTTTACTGATACTGATGCATCCATGGTATTCCAGGTGTGATCTTGAGCTATAGTAGTATTTCTTTGTAGATCCCTTTTAGAAACCCTACTGCTGCCAAGATGGGTAGTTTCAGAACTCTTTCATTATTCTTTGACCTTTGGGTCAAGGACTAGGTTTCATTCAGGAACCGCTCAAAATGTCTTTGCAGCTAGAAAAATAAGACTTCAACATTCATGGGAGTTAAGATGGCAATCTACTTTGTTATTGCATATGTTTACAACAAAAATGTTTTAATTTCTCTACACTGTGATCCTAAGTTTCTGTATCAGAGTGGATAATGTACTAAAGAGAAACATACAGCTCTGGCACAAAAAAGGATGAAAGAATCTACCACTTGATTTCTGAATCACAGAATCACAGGGGTTGGAAGGGACCTCTGGAGATCATCTAGTCCAACCCCCCTGCCAGGGCAGGTTCACCTAGAGCAGGTTGCACAGGATGGCGTCCAGGAGGGTTCTGAATGTCTCCAGAGTCGGAGACTCCACCACCTCTCTGGGCAGCCTCTTCCAGTGCTCTGCCACCCTCAAAGTAAAGCAGTTCCTCCTCATGTTTAGATGGAACTTCCTACATTCAAGTTTGTGCCCATTACCTCTTGTTGTATCACTGGGCACCACTGAAAAAAGGCTGGTCCCATCTGAGATCTAGTTTTCACTAATCTTGTTTACAGCTATGTTTGTTTGCATATGCAGTCTGACAGCTTAAAATTACACTAGTTGTCAGGCTCTCTGCAGTGAGATACAGTATTTTGACCAACTTAATTGCAATCTTTTTTAGTCAGTCCTGAGGTAATTTATACATTAATACACTGACAGGAGGAGAGAAGAGACAGGCATAAGTGAGGCTTTATTAATGACTTTAAAATATAAAATAATCTGTCAAAAAATGCATGTGTTAATTTTACCAATTCTTTGTAACAGAACATGGTCATGGATCGGATTTTCTCTGGTATTCAGCCGACTGGGACGCCTCATCTGGGTAACTACCTTGGAGCCATTCAGAAGTGGGTGAATTTGCAGGAAGAGTGCAGCTCAGTGCTGTATAGCATTATGGACATGCATTCTTTCACCATGCCCAAGGAGCCAGCTGTCCTGCGCCAGAACATACTGGACACCACTGCTGCTGTCCTTGCCTGTGGTATTGACCCAAAGAAGTGTTTCCTGTTCCGACAGTCACTGGTTAGTGCTTCCATTACGTTAGATTTGTTTCTTATTAAGTGGCTTTCCAGACATGTTAATGAATCAACATAGCATTACTGAACTCCTTTATCATCTTTGTGTTGGTGGTCCTAGAAAATGTTAGTAATGTTGGATTTCAAACTTATCCCTTGCTGCTGTTTTGAAGTGGCTGAAAGCATGATTGAGAATTCCATTTAGGGATAAGTACATTTTAAATTTCCTGAGCAGAGCTGGGAGTTTGTGTGGGTTATGAGTAAAATACTGAGAAGACCTGTTAGGAGAGCATTAATTTAGCTCTATAAGTCTCACTTTAGTCACAAAAGGTTAACTCACAAATGCATAAACATAGTCTGTGCAACCATAAAGGCAGGTAAAACATGTTTCTGTAGTTTTGTATCAGCACTTAGCACTTAATCTGCCAGCTGCACACTATCTCCCATAGGTGATTGGCATGGTAAGCTTTGTGTCAGTTCCATCATAATCACCAGGGAATTCTGTCTTCTCCGAGATTTTTTTTCCCTTCTTCTCTCTAACCTCCTTATCATATGCACCTTTTGCTACCTGATCTGATAATTTGTATGTGAAATATTTGCTGCTTCTCTTGACCACCTCAAGGGGTACTGGGTTTACCTTCCTACTTAGCATGTGTCATCCTAGTCTATTGCATGCTGCATTTTCCTGGAACACAACTTAGATTCTTGCCTGATTAACTTTCTGCTACTGACTCTAAACTGGCAAACTTCTGTAATTCCCCACAGCGGTAGATATGACATCTTTAAATGGATGTCTGACTTGCAACAGAACTGCAAAGGTGATGTGCATAGGGTCAGAATTTTATCAGTGTGACATTAAATCATGGTATTACATTCCACCTTTGAACATGGTTCTTCACAGGCAGAGTTTCCTGTGGTTGTGTAATTTCAAATGACAATCATAGCTCCATATCCCTTTTGGATATTGAAGTGATGAAGATAGATACGCTTTCTGCTTCACTTTTCCTCTGTATTAAAAAAAAAAAATCTGAATAGATTAGCTCAGAATTCTAGTGGAGACATGTTTAAATTAATTTATCCGTTGTTCAAATCTGTTTATCCTTTTAAAGAAGTTACCAGCTTGGGGTTTAATTTGGCTCTACTCTGACTTAACTTCGTTCACACTGAGGCTGACATTAACTGGAATAATCTCAAGGTGAGTTACAAGCCAGTGATGCAGTAAAAACCAGTCTGGAGTTTTGTTTTTTCTTGTTATCAAGCAACTGAACAATTCAGTTAGTTACAATGCAGGATCAGTGGCTAGATATACAGAGAGGACTCCTCAGCCTAGAAGAGAGATGGTTTGCAGGTTATGGTTAGAGAGGAATAAAGTAAAGGTTTGTAAAACTGCAAGTGAAATGGAGAAAATAGATGGTGAACACCTGTTTTGCCCACTGAAGAACATGAACTAACAGGTATCAAAATAAGTTAACACCTGGTAGATTCAGCATGAGCAAAACAATGCTGCATTTCATGAATTCTACAATTAGGCTACAGAACTTCTCGGCACAGGATACATGTGCATGCTTAAATGTGTGTGAATTCAAGTAAGGATTTGACAAATTAACCTGAAAAATCAGCTGGGCACTGTTATATACCTGAGGTGTCACCTCTGCAGGAAGTGCTGCAACCACAGTTGGGAGAGTATATGCTTTTCTGTACTTACGCTCTTTTCTGTTGGTTGCTGTCAGAGATGGATATTTGATCTGTTCCAGTGTTGCTTTTCTTATGTTCTTACGAGTCAAAAACTTAAACTACTGCTGTTCCAGGTCTTGCTAAAGTCAACACGCAGACTTCCCTTGAAGCCAGCAAATTATCAGTGGGGATCTTGCATTGCAGTCAGCCACAGAACGCTTCTTGTATCTTTCATGATATAATAAAGCAGAGATTGAGTCTTTGAGTCCCCAACAAGAAGGTACGAGACTCAGGAAATGATGGGAGGACAGGACTATAAGTGATGCTTCTACAGATCCAATGCAGTCCACGACCAATGAAAACTTTAGATAGCTAGACTTGAAAAATGTTCAGCTTCATCAAACAAAAGTTTCCACCAAAGATGATTCTGTTTTGTGTTATGGTGGTTAGACTGACCTCTGTTAAATAAAGTACCTTTTATCATAATTTTTCTGGATGTCCTTATCTGTCCAGATCTAATGGTTGTTCTTCTTATTCAATCTAAACCGCAAGTATTTGCTTTCCGTGGGCAGTGTCTGATATCTTGAACCATGTTCTTAATAATACTTATTACATATGTATCAATACAGCTTTCAGAAGTGGCTGATTCTCGGAGATTTTTGTAAGCTCGTTGTCACACTGCAAGCAGAAGGAGGACTATTACAGTTGTTTGTGAATCCAGACTGTTTCTGTAATGGTTTAGGCTGAAGTGGTTTGACTTCCCCCAAAAAAGTCTATTCAAGCTGTAGATAGTGGTCAGGTATATCCAGAGATCCACAATGGTCTGTTACAATTGCATTGGCAGGACCAGACATTTCTCTGGAAGTAATTAAAAGGAATATCTGCGTGTAGCTCTTGATGCGAGGAAAGGAGACAGGAACCTTGCTAATGTGATTATTGTTTTAGTATGATAATGAAACAGTACATTATGGAATGTCATAATGTCGAGATGATTGTTCCTAAAAACAAAGGTGTAAGGTGGATTGCGGCTATTGCTAATCAAGAAAGTTTGTTGCTTGATTTTTGGATTCGTAATTGCTCAGTTTTCAAATGCTGAGCAATGTTAATCACAGACTTACCACTGGGAAAAAGTGTGGTGAGAACAGATACCTCTCATGTTTACACCAGATCCAAAAGATGCTGCTACAATAAGGATACAGGTGAAGTTGTCCTGGAGTCCCAGAACTGATTTCAGTGATGTCCTTGCCTTGCAAGTAAAATTAAATAAAAGTGAGAGGAATTTTGCATAGACTGAGTTTTCTTGTATTGCTTAGAGGGTATATGGCCTCTGCCCTTATGTGTCAGGTATACAGCTAAGTTACATATAAATGGAAAGTGCTAGTTTGATGAAAATTAGTTTTGTATGCTTCAGAGTCTACCATTTGTAATTTATAGTTTTTTATAACATATATAAACAGAAAGTTAATGGCTGGCTGTATATTTGGTCTCCATACATAGCAGTTCACCAAATACCTCCCACACTTATATTACCATATACAAACTTGAACTGCAGCTTAGGGAAGTAGCGGATACAAAGAACAAGTAGTGATAACTTGAAAATATTTAGAAGCAAGAAGTACGATGATGAATATTTAGGGTAGTGTTTGGAAACACATTGTCTGTGAAGAGTTATAAACAAGCACATTTAATTAGAGTATCTAGGAAAACGCAATTGTGGAATATGTTGGACACTAGAATGGCCTCCCAGTGAGAAAAGCTCTTTCATTACAGCTTGTTTAATTATATGTTCTTAAGTAGGAAGACAAGTCCTAGAAGAGTGAGACAAGTCCTGGAAGAGTGAGACAAGTCCTAGAAGAGTGAGAATTTCTGTAAGAATAAAAATAAATGCATATTTCAAAATTATGCATTTTTATTTGGAGAACAACTGCAAGATGTATGAAACCCTCTTTGCTCTCAGAGAAAATAATGTTTTAAGTGGCTGCCTTTGCCTAACAGGCATAAAAGAGAAGTAACAGAATAAAGACTTATACAACATATCCTGAGAATACTAGAAGAAAGAGCAAATATAGTCCTTAAATTGTACTATAACTGATAAAAGCTGTAACAGTCGTCTTTCATAAAACTTAGAATGTTTTATTAAAAACAAAAAGGACTACAGAGTGGGAAATAAGGAAGTCACTAAGCAATCTGCACACATGGTAAGTTTATATGGTATAACTCATTTTCTCTTGATTCCTGGTGGGTACAATACACATTTTGGTTCTTACCCATAACCATCTTGTGTCTCATCGGCTTCACAGTCAAAACAATTTTAGAAACTGCTGTTGCTTTTATGTGGTCTCAGGCTGTTCTTTCTGTCCACCTACCTATCTTAGTAGACACATACTAAATGTCCCAAGAGAAACTAAAATTCCATCAGAGTTGATTCAGCAGGCAGTGGTTGATACGCTGCACTAACACTTCTCTGAGGAGTCCTGTGAGTTTCTGGACAACGTAACATTCAGTTTCTGGGCGGAAAATTGCAGTTTTCAGCCTTCTCGATGGGGTGATTTATTTTCTGAGTATAATCAGCTGCAGTATTCTTGCAGTGTGCAAGCAAATTGAAGCAGTAACTCTGGGAGGTGGGAATTTGCCAATTTGTCTTAGCCTTAACTCCAAAAGCCAAAATACGACAATTTAAATGTGTGCACTAACTGTTTCACTGCTATTATTTTCCAGAAATATCCAGCTGCTTTGTTTTGTGGGCAGAGTTTGAATGGATTCACACTACTTCTTGTCCAATTTTCAGAGGGGCTTAAAAGCTTCCATTGCATCATAGCTTATAAATTCATTAAAGTACATTAATTTAGCATGGTCCATTGAAAACTTCCTGTCGTAAGAGGAAGTATGTGACTATTTAATTTAGAAAATTATTCTGCTTCTCTCATCCCTCTGTTTTCTCCCCCATAGGACTGGGCTTGACATAACTAGAGCTCAGCGGGAAGAAAAGTCATGGTTCAGTAGGATTTCTTTTTTTTTTTTTTTTTTTTTTTTTTTTCCTTTCTTTACCTTGTTTCTCTC
>VYXH01011340.1:114796-136421 GCA_013397275.1 Burhinus bistriatus | reverse complement strand
TTTTTTTTTTTTTTTTTCCTTTCTTCCTTAATTTACCTGGTTTATCTCATACTTTTATGTAGCTGTTATATGTTCCTCTCTCTACCCGTCGCCTGGACACACCAAACTAATTACTAAAACAGTATTGTGGGTTAGACTAGGGGAATGTTTCTGAAATTAAGTTCATTTCATAATGAATAAAGGGAGGGAGAAGGGTGCCTCAGCCAAATTACTGTGCTCTTACCTGGGTTTATAACCAGTATAACCTGATTCCAGTAGGGGTATTCTTGGCCAGGCTCTTCAGAAAGGAGACACAGATCTTATTTCTGTAAGTTTTAGCCAAATATAAATAAGGTTACATTATTAAATTGTTTGAAGGTAATAGTGAAAGCTGTGAATACTGATAGATTTACCAATGATAGCTGGATAACCACTGCCCCAATTCAGTACATTGCTTAATATGTTCTTTAAATCAGATCTTACCTTTGTAACCATGAACTTATTCCACCCACACTTGAATTATTTCTTTGAACAGGAATTTGGGATACCATGTCAAATTTTCTGTCATAAAAGTATCTCACTGGATGTTCAGTTGCTGTGTGCATTTGATTCAAGAGCAGTCTATGTGTTCTTGCTTATGGCTCCATTATTCTCTCTAGCTGTGTAATACAGAGATGCATTACTAAGTATCTTAAAACATATTGCTTGCAACCTTAGGCATTAATAAAATCTTACCTCTTATTCAAGAAAAATAAATGTAAGCAGCACTTCCTTCTAAAAGGCATCTTGAATTTTTTGGAAGCACTAACTGGTACTTCTAGAAAAGACAAAAATCCTAAAAAAAAGTTTCATTTCTTCTGAAATTTCAGACACTTTCCCTCCTCTGTTCAGATTTCTTTTAGTACACCGCTATGCAAATTACCTCCCCAGACCTGTTTGTTTGTCCTCTACACTGTCAAAATCAAATCTTTGAAATTTATTGCCCATAAAGGGAGAGGAAGCTGTTTCTGCATAACAACATGCACCAGATTTGCAGTCCTTTACAGAGAAGGGCTATAGGTTGCAACTTGAGGAAATCCATCTTGAAAATGAAACACTGCATCTCTTTTTGCAGGAAGCCACTTCAGCTGCAGACACACAACTTTTTATAATAAGCCTCAGAAAGCTGAATTCCAGTGGTGCCGAGTTGCTTGCTTTCAGATCTGCTCACTGTATCCATGTCTTTCCCTCTGTTACTGTTCTTGAATCTCATTGCTTGCTGTCCTCCTCAGCTGTATGTCTCAGCATGAAAAGTCATCTAGAATTACTTGGACTAAAAGTAGCTATTGGTTTTCTATGTATATATCATCAGCTGTGGCCAGGGAATAGCAGCAATAACTTCATAGGGAATAGCTAGGATCAAGGACAAAGTAATAGATCTGCAGGAAGAAGCCCTGAGGTTGTACTTCGGCATGTAACACCCCAGAGATGATCCAAGTGTACAGTATGATCAGAGTTTAATAATGTCAAATGGCCGCACAAATGAAGAATTAAGAAGCTGTTTGTCTGTAAAGAAGGAGGAGCAGAGCACTCAGCCAAATGAAGAAACAGACATGTTTGTGCCTTCTAGATAAACTGCCATTATCATTTGGAAGTGGTCACCTCTGTTAAATAAGTGTGCTTTTAAAAAAATAAAATAAAAGGAATCTGACTGTGCAGACTCAGGCTTCTCAGGCCACAAGGAAGGAACGTAAGTAGTTTGATCTGGAAATAGCTCTTTGATTGGTGATTAGTAAGCCAGATTCTGGGGGATGCTTAATGCAATGAAAATTGAAGGAGGAAATGTGTCACTGGTAATAGCAGAGAGATGACCATCTCAACCCTTTGAGAAATGTTGATGTTTTTTACAGACTTGTAACAGTTTAGGAAAGAGAACTTTGTTAACATGGATGAAAGGACAGAGCAGGAAAAAAGAGAGAAACTTGATGTGTTTACTGAGGAAAGCCAAGGGTGTGATATGGACTGTCTAGATAGAGGGGTTTGCTATGTGGATCTGGTTAGGCTTTCTTGTGAAGACTGCTAAATGGGAAATACTTGGCTTTGTAAGGGAAACAATAAATAGAGGACTTGCAAGACTGTTAGTTCTCCAGATATTTTCAGCCAAGCTGCAAGAAATATTTCCTGAGAAAATAATGTTTATATTGAAACCAGGCTTTTATATTCTTTCAGGACACAAAAGTAGCTGGAGTTGACATGAAGGATTTAATGGATTAGATTTTTAGAGTTACCAGTCATTGTGTGATTCTTAGAGGTTGGTTTAACATACAGTTCAGGAACTGTCACTGGTTGTGAGTTTTGTTCATTGGAGATGTAACTCTGTTTTTCTAAATTTTGTATTATTTTTACACTGGGGAATTTGGGGGAGAGGGCCCTGCTGAGAAACTGATGTCTTCACTGAGGAAGAGCTAAGCTTACTATTTTCTGTTCTCTTTCGGGAAGGTGGGGCGTTCCCAAAGTACATCATGGCTCCAGAAGATATTTCTGTTGTCAGATTTTAAAATACAAACCAAATTAAGTTCTTTACTCGTTCAAGTATCCACAGAATAACCTTAATTGATTGGAACTTGGTATACTTTTATTTCCTAGAGTCATAGTTAGATTTGGGGTGAACTGCTTTTTAAAAACAGAAAAGAAAAAAGGCAAACAAAAGACCTCTCTCACAGTCCTACTCTTTTTCATTAAAATTGCATGAAAAGTGATGCTTCTTTGACAAACATCTTCCTTGAGGTGGCATGATAAATGCTACCTAACACAATAGGAGGCAACTGAAAATCATTTGACAGATTGATATAAAGATGAGATGACTTTTCTCTGTTTCATTTCATTGTTTGAATTTACTGGAGGGATTGCCTCTCTCCATAATACTATGGGGAAATTAAAATCCTTGTGGGTGAAGATACCAGAGTCTGACAGAAAATGTGTTACAGTGATTGTACTACTGACCCCACTGATCAAGATGGTGGTAGTGATCAGAAGATGTTAAGTGAGATGAGAGAAGCCACAAATTTAATATAGGGAACAATAGTATTACCAAACAACAAAACCAACAATTAAATGTGTGATAGCACTCATGAAAAAAACATTGGTCCAGCAAATGCCTTTCTGTGGTTCCATAAGTTAGCATGCAGTCATAGGAAAAGATTAGATTTTCAGAAGGGAAAACTTGCCCAAATTAGAAAAACACAAAAGCATTGGAAAGTCCCCTTTTTTGAAAAAAAAAATAAAAATAAAAAATCAAGAGGTCTAAAAAAGAAGGTGAGGACCACCCTGCAGAGGATTCTTAAGCTGATAACTATGTGGTCTCCTATCAAAAACAGGAGGTCATTTAAGGGATCAGTGAGCACAAAGTATAGGAGACACTCAGGGTTGATAAGGCCCTAAGAGCAAAGCTCAGTTCTTGGTATTGGACTGATGAGGGTATTGGGAAGGTTGCAACTTTATGCATTTTGTAGCAGCAGATCAGAAGAGCTAAGTCAGTTTATTGTAAATTTACAGAAACTATTAGGTAAAGATAGACAGTTTAGACACCAGATGGCATTCAGCTGGGAGTCTGAAAAAAACCTCAGATGTGAAATGGCAGACTGGTGGCCAGGATGTGCAGTCTGCCACCATAAATGATCAGTGTGCCACCATTAATGGTCACTGTGCCAGAGGAATATTAGATTGAAATCACATCGGCAGCACACAAGCAGAGCTCTAAATGGGAGCCCGGAAACTGTTACAAACTGATGACTTTGGCTTTCATTGTACCAGGGATGGTAGAGTCTTCAACAAAGAACAGGACGATGAGTGCATGAGTAAACAGTCTCTTTGGAGAGTCGCTATGGTTTCTTTAAAGGGAAATCCTTTTTCACTAAACTGCTGCACTCTATGAGGGTGTCAGTAAGCATGTGGATAAAGGGCATCCCAGGAACATAATGGATTTGAATTTTTTGAAAATTCTTTGACAAGGTTCTGTTCTTATTTTTAAAAAAATGTGTTGGAGGAAATGTTCATTACTAGTCTTGCAGCTGACTAGAGTTAAAAGCCAAATAGGGTATAGTGACCACTTTTTTTTGAATGGCACAGTCAGTAGTCATGTTCCTCAGGGATTCATGCTGGGAGCAGTTCTGGTCAACATCATTCATGATCTGAAGAAGGTAGTGAACAGTAATTTGTGGGCAATGCTAAGTTCTTGTCAATGGTTGGACTAGATGATCTTAAAGGTCTTTTCCAACCTAAGTGATTCTATGATTCAATGATTCTTCTGGGTAGTCAAATGCTACGTCAAGGAAAGGAACTCCAAAAGGATTCGTAAAACAGCATGGGCAGGCAAATCAGTGGTAGAAGAGCTTTAAATGCAAAGTAAAGCATCTAGGTAAAAGTCATCTAAACCTTCTTTACACAGTATTGAGCTGAGTCACAACACAGGAAAAAAGTCTTGGAGTCATCACTGGCAGTTCTCTGAAATCACTGGCTCAGCACAGGTAATTTTTAAAAAAAGCCAACAATATGTCATCATCGCCATATTTCCAGGAAAGCTATTGAGAACAAGACAGAGGTGATGTTTTGTCATTATACAAAACCTTAGTGTGCCCATATCTTGAATACTAGGTAGAGCTTTAGTGTCTGCCTCTCAAGAAGAGAGTAGTGAATTAGAGATGATACAAAGGGGGTAGACTAGCTGCCATAAAAGGAAAAACTTAGAAGTATGGGATGCTTCAATTCAAAGAGGAGAAGGCTGAGGTGTAGATGCTGTCAAAGTGTACAAAATCAAAAAAGGACTGGATAAACAGAATGTGGAATTGTTCACCAATTTATGCAATACAAGAAACATGAAATGAAAGTGTTTTTTTCATCAGGTTTTAACTTCTGGAGCTTGTTGCTGCATGAGGTTGTGAAGTGGACAGTATCAGCAGGTTCAGAAAGGGATTAGACACATTCATGGGGAACATGGATACTAGCAGAACTGGGCCAGGGATAATATCTTCTGATATTCGCTAGTATAACAATTATGGATGCTGGAGAAGCATGAGAAGAACATACTGCAGGAAGCGATAGGCTCATGTGTTTGCCCTGAATGCCATCTTTTGTTGCTACTCCTGGAAACAGAATGCTAGGCTACAGCTACCTCTGTTGTGATCCATTGGTTGTTTAAGGAAGTCATTTGCTCAGAATTTTAAATGGACTCGGGGCAGGAGGCTGCCTGAGTTTGTCTGAGAGAATGGCTCCTCCTAATTGTAATCCACTGGCATTGCTCAGTACCAGAAAGGAAGAGTAGACTGGGCCTTTATTTTACTACTGTCATACACATCTTCACTTCTTCCAGTTTCTTTGTATCCAAAGTTACCCAATTAAAGTGATGGAGTACTGTAGCTTAATGAATAACCACATTTGAGCTGATACACAGTGGCTGACCAAACGCAGCAATTACCTGCCTCTCTTGCCAAGTAAAACACAGTAGCTTAAACCATGATTTAGTCTGACAAACGATTTGTGGTTTAAGCCTAGTACCTCTTGATTCACAGACCAACATACAGTCAGTTACTGCAATTTGGGTGATGAATGTTAACTCATTAGGCTCTAGTACTGAAATTTTTTCCAACTGAAATCTACCCTTTGTATTTTCTGTCTCTTTTATCAGTCTTTTTCTCCATAGTATTCAACCCTCTGGCCTTCCTGAGGAGAAGACCGTGTGTGTTTGAGGATTAGAAGTGAGTGTAACTTGCTAGGACCCAGAACTCCAGATTCAACTCAACAAATGCTGTTTAGATCATTTGGTGTTTTGGTAACTGATGTAATGTCAAAGCCACTGATGCAATGAAACACACGTGCAGTCTTGGCTGTGGAAGCAACGTCTGACAGAGCTGGATCAATGACTGCCTAGCTTTTAAAGGGAGTTCTTGTCAACACAAGTGCAACAGAGCACCATCTCCTCTCTATCCGTGACTAGAAGAAAGGAATGAGAAACCACTTTGAACCAGATGGTGATTCCTTCTAAATGAAATAGGGGTCTTGAGCTTAGTATTTTCTCTACAGCTCAGTTTACTCTTTGTATCTTGCAGAAGGTACATTTGGTGCATCTTGCTGCACTGTGTCTTGGCACAGGAGATTGCGAGTCAAATAAGCATGAGAAAAGAAAAAAAAAGAAAAAAAAAAAAACTGTGGGAAGGGTAGAAGAAGGGAAAGAGAATCAACCTGGAATATTTCATATATCTAATCGCTTAGCTGTTGTCATGAGGTCAGATACCTCTACACAACATTGACAGCCAAAATAGTCTAATGACTGTTAGCTAGGAAATTACTATGTTTAAAATGTGACAACAAAGAAACTGCCATTAACAACGCTAGTAATTCTTACTTGTTAACAAACACTTTTTACTGCCTTCCATCTGGGGTTGTTATATCATGTTGCAAGCATGAAGCTTTGAACATCTTTGAGACAGTTAGCATGCTTTTAAACATCCAAACCTACCAATATTGAAAAGAGTGAATCAAACACGTAAGCATAGGAGCAGAACAGAGATGACCTTGTTCTTTTGATGGTTATCATTTATATAACTAAGTAGCAGTAGACCAAATGACTGGAAGGAAGTTAAAGAATAGTGTGTGCATCAGCAATGCTTGCCTGTTTTACTAATTCTAAAATGAATATTGGAAATGCAAAAACTGAACGGTATATGTCAAGAAGCTAAATATGGATTCATCCAACAGAGGTTGTTGCACAGCATATTTCTTGTCTCTGCCTGTGGAAAGTCCTCCTCTTAGCAGGAGGGGGGCAATCACTCTATCTAATGTTTTTCTGAAACTATTAAAATTCCACTATAACTGCAGTCCCCCCAGAATGTTAAATGAAGAGTTTGTGGTGTGATCTTAAATGGAGTCTTCTTTCTCTCTCATTTTTCTTCAAACCACCCTTGCAGCAAAGGGTAAGTGGAGGCTTGATCCTTCTCTTTCACCTGTAGATCAGTATTAGTTTTGATAGAGGATTGCAGAACTGAGGGACAAATTAATCCACAATTCAGGCTGTACTGTAAAGTTTGACACACAACCTCAGATCTTATCCCTGTTTTACAGACAGGTCAGAGTCATTAAGACCTGTTGGTGCACCCAGAGCCCTGACAAGTCTCACCTGGACTCTCCACCCATGCACCTCCTACCCAGTGCTCCTGGACTTCCACTTAAGCTCAGGCCCCCAGCTACATCACAGTGTACCTGTGCCCAACCCTGTCCGTGCTGCCCTGATTTTCTCAGTGGGCATCCTGCATTGACCTCAGATGTGACTAATTACCTTTCCATGTCTGATGATCACCAGACTATCACCATCACCACCCCTGCCCTGATTAAATGCTTTAGGACATTGTTGTGGTCAGGGAGGTAATGACTCCTGCCTGGCTTGTGGCTGTTGGCAGCCACAGCCTTGTGGAGCAGCCCAGCTCTTCTTGTTCCCTGGCTATTTGCTCAGGCTTCTGTGAAGGACCTGCAGTTATACTGCTAGACATGCTGCAGTGTAACATAGCTTGGGCAAGGACTCAGGGAGCCTGACCTGAGCTTAAATGGGGCTCCTGGGGCCATGGGCAGAGGGCTCAGGTGAAGCTGGTCAGCACAATTAAGGGAAATTAGTGCATTTGGGGCCCTGATGCAGAAGAAATTAAGCTTGGCTAACTTATTGGTACTGGAACTGAGAAAGATTAAAAGGTTCTGTAACTACTAATGTATTACCTCAGGGTGTGGGGAGGCTGTGGCACAGTGGTCAGCAATTGGTTAGTTTATGTGTGAGTTCAACTCTGTTATTGCTAAACTGTTTTCTTTCTTCTTTAGAAAATGTGAGTGGATGGGATTGAGAACCTAGCTGTGCTGCTTGAGCATAGTGCATTCAATCCATGCAGTGTCTAAACCTTTCCACTAATTTGTCACTTGTCATTACTGAAAAAATAATAGACGAAATGGTTTTCTTATCTTTGATATTATCTGTATTGATTTGGAGAAAATATGCGTATAAATGCAGAAGATCAAAATATATTCTGACTTTGTACTTCCAGGTTCCTGAGCATGCAGAACTTGCCTGGATTCTTGGGTGCTTAACTAACGTGCCACGTCTCCTACGCTTGCCCCAATGGAAGGTATGGATAGTTTCATAAATTGAAAGGAAGCTTATGGGAATTCAGTAGAACTGCTGTCCTTGAAATACTTGTTATCTGTGAAGTACCAATTGTACCTTGATTATCCTTGCTTTAGGTTCAAGTAACTCTCTAGTCCTGTGGTGGAAGGAGGAAAATATGTCTTTCCAGGTCTGTTGCTATCAGTGAATGTTTTTCTGCTGGAAGCTACAGGGTAATGTTTTTGGCAGAGACTTGCAGAAACTGTACTAAATAGGGGGGGTGGTTTAGTGTTGTTAAACTGATTTTGCTAGAATGCTTGGAGTTATTTCAATGCTTATTTAATAATGCAAAACAACTACAAGATATTGCTGTGGAAACCTTGAGCCTTGCTGATTAAGGAGTTCCATAAACAGCTTTTCTTTTTCCACCATGAAGAGTGGCTCTTCTGTAGATTTTATGGAAGAGGGCGCAAAAGAAGCATATGTTGGAAGAGGAGTATAGAAATTATAAATATTGAAAATGTGCTGAGTGATAAAGTTAATGCACCTTAAATGTTTGCTTTTACGAGTTTCAAATGTTCATCTTCTTAATCTTGATACTGCATCAGCATGACTGCATCAACTGAATTCTTGCATTTAATTTCCTTCTATTTTATTTTGGCATTTAGTAAGCAGAAAAACCAAAAGGCAAGAGAGNGGGGGGGGGGAATCTTAAGAGCAGTTTGGCTTGCAGAGTTCAGAGCAGTCCTAAATACCTCCAGATGTTTTCTTTTTTCCTGTTTTTCTTCTTAATTAAATAAAAACAGTAAAACTTAAATACAGCAACCAGCGTTAATGCATGGCATAGATTAAAGCCAACCTTTTCAAACCTGAGGTTCTAAAGTTAAGCTCTTAAATCCAGCTTTGGCTGGATTGACTTTCCAAATCTACAGATAGGTGTTACAGGTGCTAGGCTTTGCAAATTAGGTCCTCTGAACCCTAGGCACTTAGAGATGTAGACAGAAGACAGTATCTGCGTGACAGGGTGAGAAAAATCTAAAGATCTTTGAATAGTCTTAATGAAATAATTAAGCTTTTAAGGGTTTTAGTGTATTTAACTATTGTTAAAAGCAAAAACTAGGGAGGCCATTGCTAGAACAGAGTGAGTATTTATAGCCTGACTGTCTTGGTTTAAATGATCCATATCCTAGAGTGGTAAAAGATTTCAGTATAGTGGGTGGATTGTGGGGAGCAATGTGAACTAATGGAGAGAATGCTGGACTCTGCCTCTGTAGTTCTGTGTTCTCCTCCTAGCTGTCACTGACTGTCTGGTGACTGTGTTTGGTCGCTATGTCTTGATCTTTTTTCTGCGAAACACAGGTATTGATGCCTTTTTATATCTCTATAATAAAATGTTTCAAAAACTTATACTGAAAATGATATTTAAAAAGTAGGGTTTATCAATAAGTGTCATAACCCAGCCTGATTGTTTTGTATTTGTAATCATTTTTGTTAGTAAGATTGCAAACAGAAGGAAAACACAAGCCTATGCTTTCTCCTTGCTACAATATCAGAACAGTGTAGGAAAACTCATAAATATAGAACATAAAATGGGATGTACATATACACAAGGAGTAGATTTTATACGGCATGTTTTTCTCTAGAGTTACACAATAAGTTACTCAAAGTAGTCGGAATTCTAATTAAAATCACAGATTTTGACATCATTAGCCAAAAGTGTGATTCCTCTCTGTTTTTCTTTTGCAAACAGATGAAGCGTGCCAGCCAGAATAATGAAGGAACTGTTGGTTTGTTGACTTATCCAGTGCTTCAAGCAGCAGATATTTTGCTGTACAAGTAAGAGGCAGAATGTGAGCCCATGGGCAATGTCTGTTCAGCTGCATTAGAATGAACATTTGTCAGGTCAACATGCTAACTTATTAAGTGGGGGAGCTGGGTGTGATTAGATCAGAAGATTAGAAATGGATGACAGCTTTTTACCTCTCAAGTGGCTGGTTGAAAACTAGCCTGGTTTGAAAGCAACTGACAGAGCTGTAAAGAGAAAAAGCTGGTCACTTCTGAATGATTCTTAGGGAATTACAACACATTGATGTTGAATTATACATATTACATGTTCACACACATACACATGTATTTTGTAAGTAGTTATGCTTCATTTTATGCAGTGTACGGTGGAGATACTTAAGCTGGCTGTATATAGTGTACCCATATTCGTGTGGGGTTCTGTTTAGGCCTGTTGATTCTGATGAAGAAGTGGGTAACTTACTGCACCTTGCGGTGCCTGGGCTAGTTCAGTTTTCTCTATGGTGTACGATGTACTGCAATGGAAATACACTCTAATGAGGGACTAGTGACTCAGCATGGCTAAGTTTGTAGCCTAGCTGGTAGAGCTTGTAGTACGTTGTCATGATTAGTTGTATTTCATAACATGTTTTAAACTGTCTCAATAAGTAAATGTTGGAGACACTGTACTATGTATTAATTATTTTTATGTTACGAATATATGTACTTTGTGAAGTTGTTCTGAAGTGAAGTTGTGAAGAGTTGTTGGGACAGAAAAGTAATACAGAACTATGAGGACAGAATAACCAAGATTAGCCAGTTGTTAACCCAGAAAAATGTATCTAGAGAAATTTAATCCTAAGTGATCATTAGTAGGGGAAAACAGTAATGTTAGAAGACCAGTAGGTGATATTTCTAATTCACTTGAATTTTAGCTAAAAATAATGGGAAGCAAGCGAAAGTCAGAATGAATTGGAACATTAAAATAATTTTCGAAGCAGTGAGTCCCAGTTGATTGTCAAGCAGTATTTAAGGGAGAAATTTAGACAACTTTATCAGAAATCACCTTGTTTTGATTGAGCTCAATGGTGTATGTCTCTTCTATCTCTGGTAAGATCATGTGGTTCATCATTCCTTAGTGAAGCCTGTGGTTTGTTCACTACCATGTGTGTTAACAGCAGGCTGTCCAGATAGAGCACAAAACAAGGAAGTGAAAGACAAAAAAAATCTCTGCAGAAATTTGACATAATATCTTTAATAAGAAATGTTTTAGTGTGAAAACATAATATAGGGAACAAGAATCAGGGTAAAATGGAAAAACACGGAGGGAACAGCAATCATGAGAAGAATTAAGAGCTGGAGGAGGGGGAGAAACAGTACTAATTCAGATGAACTGAGGATCAAAGAGACAGAAAAATGGACAGAAGGTAAATATATGACAGAAAATAATAAAAATAGCACCAGGACAGAAATATTTAAAAAACAGCAAGGAAAAAAGCAACGAATCATGCAGAGGCATTTATGAAGACAATATGTTTTCTGTTTAGTGGCAAACTTTGTGAATATGGAACCATTTTGGCATATGGAAACACTTCTTTTGACCTGCTTAAAGTATATTGATTATGGTAACTGATTTTCTTTCTTTTAGTTGTAGGCCACTGTGATTTCCTATTGGCTACTGTAACTGTTTTTAGGTTGCCTTGCTGATTATTTGGTGGGGAATAAAGGTGGACAAATTGATTCCTGGATGTCAGCCCAGTAATTCAGAATCGGAAGGAAGAAGTACCGTGTTGAACTGAAATTTTCTGGGAACTTAAAAGATGCATAGTGAACTTTCTTACACTGGAACATATCCAGGATTCAGAGCTGAATACCCTACAAGCCTTAGAAAAAAATCTGCTGGGGGAGGGGAGAGTAACCAAAAGCTGGCAAGACTTCAAGTCTGCCTTATCTAAAAGAATCATACATTTTTAGCAAGTATGATTAACTGTGGGAAAGAATCACTGGGGGAAGTAATGGATTCTTCACCTCCTCATGTCCTCTGATACAGACTATGTTTTCCTCCAGAACTGCATTCAAGCTATTGAGTTCAATACAGAAGATCAAATGATCCTTTGATCCTAATAGTTCTAATCTGTGAATGGTAACACTTGTGGCAGTAGAGGCACTGGCCCACATGATATTTATATAATGGTGACTTACGAGGAAGAACCAATCCGTACTTTCCTTCCCTTGATAAATCCACAGTACTGGCTTCTTAATAACAATTATGTTTTCCTGAGACTTGACAAGGCAAGGTGCTTGTGCTTTATGCCTTGCAGATCTTTCTTTTTTGTTTGCACACTGTAACACGTGCTTTTTGATCTCTGAAGAGACAGCAGGAGATACTACAAAAACCTTTCTTTGAGATGAGTTTAATGATTTGCTCTTATTGGTACTTTTACCATATATGTTTTCATGAAGGGCTATTTTTGCCCTTGGAGATGTGCTTCAGTTCAGCACAAAAAGCAGAGTCATCCTGGCATACAGTCAGTTTGGGATCTTGTTCCCACAGCACCTATATCTAACTGGGACTGAGTGTTTGGCTCAATTTGGCCCTCAGTCATGGCAGAAGCTGTGACAGTCTTGAGTAACATTTCAACAGAACCAGAGAGCTTTGCTGAGTTTCCTGTATCTGTCTTTTATTAAAAGGTCGACACATGTTCCCGTTGGAGAAGATCAAGTCCTGCACCTGGAGCTAGCCCAAGATATAGCACAACTTTTCAACAAGAAATACGGAGAATTCTTTCCTGTGCCCAAAGCCATTTTAAGTGAGCTGGTCTTGGTTATTTTATTTTTTTTCTTACCCCTTAACTGCACTTCAAGGTTGAACATGGTTTTAAATATTGTGGAAATAGTTTCAGGGACCAAGAAAAGGGAGCGGAAAATTAAAAACTGACAACAAGAGACTAGAGGCTGTGAAACTGAACTCCCAAGATAGACATAAGGCTTTACAAATCCCTGGTAGAGGAATGTATGCGACGTCTGGTATTCTAGTCCAGGGGGCCAGATGCGCTCTGCTGCTGCCAGTCAGCCTTGCTCTTCAAGTATTGGACTTTTTAAGAGTAAGGTCTCTGATCCATGTTGCTACTTCAGGAGATATGTAAGGAGCAAGACAAGAGACCTCTTGCAAGCAGAATTCTTCAATGGCTGAGTGGTAGATGTTTACATTAAGCATGCTAAACAGCTTGTAGGTTTATGGCTACAATGCTTAAAAATCTTTTTAAGTGTTTTTAATATGTATTTGCATATTTCGGTAAGGGTCTCTTACAGAACTTAGACTTTTTCCGGTTTTGATCTTAGACTTAGGGAGACTTATAAGGAAAATCTTCTCAGCCATTTTTGAGCTATAAGGTCATAGGCCGGGGGGTGAGGAGGAGTCAGATGGCACAAATGGCATGTTTGTTAAGAAACGTGAAGAACTGGGCAAGGAAGAAGCATTGCATCTTTGTTGTAAGTAATGTAGAGGAATGCACAGCAGAGACCTTCGCCCCCAAAAGGGCAAGGAGCTCTCACCTTAGAAAAGACAGGCAGTAATAAACCTTTCTCAGTTTTCAAGCCTCAGTGACAAAAATGGTGTTAGACCCAGAGTGGAGCTTAGAGAATACTATGTATTGCAAGGTCTGTAGTTTCTACTGAACAATTAAATACTAAACACTGCAATGAGGAGCTGAGTGTAGCCTAAGATGCAGGTGAGACTGTTTCCCAGGAAATAAAAAGCTCAGTTTGCGGGGGGAACACAAAGAAAAAAAACCTTTTCACTTTTCTCATGAAAAGCATACCTTCATAAGTGCACAAGTATATGCAAACCCATGAAATATCCTAGATGAATGGAGGAGTTAAGGACCTATTCAGACTCACTAACTGTAGGCAGTTACCTGGCAGTAACCTGTGGGAGTACCTGGACTCCTTCAAATTTACAGAAAAGGGACAGATTCTTCCACAAGGTGATTCAGAACAGAGCACTTTCTGGGGCAGTCTGAATTGTACCCTGGAAGAACACTTACCCTTTCACTGAGTACGTGAGGAGTATATGGGTAATTTAGTTGGCTGTATTAGGTGTCTAAAAACAGTTGGTATGAGTACTTTCTACATTAGTGGTACTTTGTATACTCCATGAATGATCTTTCTTAGTGAAAGACTGAAACAGTTTGGGTTGATGCTGTTAAAGAAAGTACTTTGCAATATTGTCCTAATGCTGCTGTTCTGTTTCATGTACACACGTATATCTTCATAGTTTGTACAATACCCACACCTTTCTTATCTGAACAGTGCTTTCCCTCTAACAGAGCTGGTTAGTGTTCAGTTAGGGAACTTTTAATAACTGGTTTTATTGATATTGAGGATAATTACCTAGAGATTTTGGGTAGAAGACTTTCCTAAAGTAAGGAGATTAACTGTTGTGGGATTCTTTTTATACCAGTGGATTTAACCTGTTTCTCCACTGTTACAGAATCTTTCAGTAATGTGCAGTTCGTGCTCTCTGAGTAACTTGTGTTCCTGGTACTGGGGACAAGGGAGAGAATTTGGGGGCAAGATCAGCATGTGACCACAGAAAATGTTAGGAACTGTCCCAGCAGAAGTTTCTGCTTAGCCAGGAGGGGAGAAATGGAGCAGGTTTTCATTTAGTTTATGGGAGGAGAAGGGTGACTTAGGACAGGGAGGACTTAAGGACTAAATAAGAGTGTACACAGCTGTGCTCACAACTCATTTTTAAGCAAGGACAAACAGAGAACTTTGTCATGCTGCTACAAAGTGTTCTTAGCAATTATCATAAGAAACCATTGTCTCTGTGTTCATAATTATTCTTTTTTTTTTTTTTTTTTTTTTTTTTTAAGGTACAACAAAGAAAATAAAATCCCTCAGAGATCCAACAGTGAAGATGTCCAAGTCAGACACACAGAAGTTAGCTACTGTTAACATAGCGGACAGCCCTGACGAAATAGTGCTGAAATTCCGCAAAGCTGTGACTGACTTTACCTCTGAGGTGACCTACGACCCAGCTGGTCGCCCTGGTGTCTCAAATCTGGTGTCCATTCATGCTGCAGTAACAGGGCTTAGCATAAAAGAAGTGCTGCACCAATCTGCTGGCCTTGACACTGCTCACTACAAAATGGTGGTAGCAGAGTCAGTTATTCAAAAATTTGCACCTATCAGGAATGAAATCAAGAAACTCCAGGAAGACAAATCCCATCTGTTAAAGGTTTTAGAGGATGGAGCAGAGAAAGCCAAAGAACTGGCTGCCCCCATCTATCAAGAAATTAGAAGACTGGTGGGATTTCAGTAGAAACTGCTGAGTAGTTGCGAGGACTTTTGTTTCCTGGGACAGATGTTTTGTTATTTGTATCTTCTTAATCATTTTGGTTTGAAACAAAAACTTTTTTTTCCTGGAAAATCCAAGTAGAATATTGCAGGTGTTTGCATTAAAAAATGTGCATGAAGCCAGATATTTCCAGTGGGACCAGCACTGCGCTTGTCTGGATAGTCAAAGGGGGAAGATGGAAGCAATCATAATTCACGAAGAAATCCTGCAAAAGCAGAATATAAGATTGCCCAAATAGGGATTTGGGTTTTTCCATTGACCACTGCAAGAAGCTGAGGTATAGGCGAGGTGATCAGAATCTAGCAGAAAGATTTGTAATCTCAAGAACATGCTTAACTGTACATGTGATCTTGTTACAGATGGACAACGCATCCTGTTGGTGGTTATGCAGCTTTGATATGGTGGTTTTCTTGGATAACCAGAATAAAAGCACAGGCTTACAAATCAAAGAGCTCAGGGTGATGAAGAGAGAACTTACTGCCTCTCCCTATCATGTCCTCAAACTCAGTGTAATTTTGTATCTGCATCTAGTTTGTGTGAAGTGAGTCAGTCAGTATGTCTTATGGGTATGGCTATCCATGCTCTAAAACTCACTGTGACTGCTGTGCTAGATGGCCTCTTTGACAGTCACTCCAAAGAATCCAGAGAGTGGACTCAGATTTCGCTTATGCCACCTGTGCCATCCTGCTGGTCAGGTCTAAAGTACTTCAGTGAGAAACAACATGTGCTTCAGCTGCTCCTATTCCACCTGCTGTTTGGTTTAGGAGGGAGCGCCAGGATTTTCAGTTCATCATCAATTCTAGGATTCCTTTAGAAAAGGTGCAGGGGAAAAGATGTAATCTTGTATGAAACAAATTTTAGGTTGAGAAATCTGAGAACTTCCTGTAAAATTTACAAAGTTACTTGTTTAGAAAATTGTGTGGAGGTCACAGCCAGAATGAGATTAAATAGATCTTTCTGAAAGCTCCCTACTGTGCCTCAAGAGCGCTCAGTGATGGGAGAATGGTGTTAGCCTCTGATCTTAGGACTCATGAGACCCACAGACTGGGACCCATGAACCATAGCATTTGTTGGGGAATGTGTGGCAAAGGGGAATTGCCAAAAGGAGACACGCTTTTCCAAAGAGGGGGTAGTAGTACATGTTAAAAGGTAATGAAAGCCCTACTGGTCCTGTGTTAGCATATTTAAATGTATCATTGCAATTAATGGTGCTATGTTTGAAATTGCTATACTGTAATGTAAATTGAGTTCATCCTGTATTCTGGCAGCTCATAACCATTATAAGCCTATGGCATTTGTCACAAAGGATTGCAGTCTTATATGACTGAATCAATAAAACTGGGAGGGTTTATATGTAGTGCAGTTGTTTGGGTTTTGATTTGGGTTTTTTTTTAAAAAAAAAGTTGCTTAGTTTAAAATTTAGTTAATTATCATAGTGAGGTGATTCAGAAAGAATTATTTAATTTTTCAAAACAAGCAGTTGTGGACTGAGCGTCTGTGGATCTGTACTGAGACCTGTATTTATTTGTTAAGGATCTGAAGAACTGCCATGCAAGAACTTGATGATGACAGAGTTTCTAAAGTTAGTCGAGACTAGAGGAGCAGAGTGGATGGAGACAGAATGATGGGAAACCAAACTCGGTGTAGACAAGTCCAAGGTAATGTCCTCTGGAAAGAATAAGTGCATTCAAAAATAGTCCCTGTTTTCAAATTAGCTGTAGCTGTAGGAAAGGGCACAGTTATAACTGTGCATATTTAGGTAGTTTTACACAACTCTTGTCAGTGTTTAACAGCTGCATTAGCCTGCATGGGAACTAAGGCAAAAGATTAAGGCACGTAGTTATCACTATTTACTGACTTGGCATAAAGTGTTCACTGTGACACTTTTTAACATGGGTTGATTTCTGTAAAGGTCACACAATAGGTTCCTTAGAACCTTATGTTAGAGAAGCTAACACAGTGCTCATGGAGATACTGAAAATCTTTAACGCTAGTGTATCTAGTCTTCACCTGTTCCTCTATTTTACTAACAAAGATAGGAGCATGTATTCAAAAGACGAATCATAGTTTCAAGGTGTCTTTACACTTCTGATACTCAGATCACTTGCCATATGTGGTTGGCATTCAACACACCACCTTTGCAGTCAAAAGGAAGTAGGAGTATTCATATGTCTTCAATACAATTTATTAATTAAAAAAAGAGAGGGAGGGGATGACATCAACAAGCAATTCTGGCTTGTTACCCAAACTGTTCTGAGCAGTCTTTCCAAAACTGTTAGATCTTTTCAGAAGATCACAGAGGTAAAGCAGGAAGAAAAGCTTCAAAAGAGCCCTTTCTTTGGGGTAGGGGTTGAATATGTTACATATTTAGCAGTGTTTCTGTCAAATTTACTATTTTCTCTCTTTTTAATTCAAGAATAGATTGGGGGTTTCCCCTTCCCTTTCCCCTGTCAGTCAAACAAATCTTACTTGCCTGACCTGTTTCCTTCAAGTAAGGAAATGTGCCTGTTTTTTCTTCTTCAGGAAAGTTAAACTTGTGTAAAATGAGTATGTTCACCTACTGGTTGTTGACTTTAGCCTTTTTATTTTAGTAGCTTCTGTGGAGGAGGAATTCTCAAAATACAAGCTGCTTCTGCTCAGTGAAATAATCCCAATTCCACTAACAACCATGGTCATTAGAGTCCCCTGAGAGGAGACAATGGTCATGTAGATGTTTACAGTATCTGCTGCCTATTTCAGTTTTCTTAGAGCATGGCACTTCTGGGAAGTTAACCATCTTGGCATTCGGGTTAAGAGTCTAGCTGGACCTAACCTGTCTACCTTTTTGCATTCCTTGAGCTGTTTACTTGGCATCTGGGAAGAGTTTGGCAAGAAGCTGAGCTTGAAGCAATGTGTACTTGCTGCTATTAGTAAAAGTTGGTTTTGTTACCAAGCTACTCTGATTTCTTTGTTCTTCTGCCTCCTTGTTTCCTCTTCAGAACATTGTTGTAAGCACCAATTCTAGATGGTGTTCTGTCACAGTGTTTACTTTAATAAAGTAGTGCAAATGAGTTAGAGCAGCCTTTTAGAGAACAGTTGTTGGAGAAAGCTTGAGGGCGTGTATTTCAGAAGGATTTATTTCACGCTAACTCTAGTCCAGTGTGCTGAGGCTTTACTGTTTGTTTAAATCTGGAGTGCAGTAGGTGCATTCCTGAAATGCATTATCACGTTTGTTTTCATCCAGTTCATATTCTGAGACTTGTCTCTGATGCCTGCTGAAGTGCAGTTAGTGGGGACAGTGGGAAGTTTCTGCACAAGCGCATTCCTGGTCCCAACCGCAGTGCTAGTGTAGGCGTGCCCTGTGGTGCTGTGGAAGTTGTTGTAGGGTATACTTCCAGGACTGGGTGAAAAAGAGATCCAATAGCATCTTTCCTAGTTGAAGAAAGAAGAGTTGAAAGACGGAGAGGTATCCTTACCCCTTGCGTTGTTGCTCTTTGTTTCAGCTTCCTTTTCTTCAGCAATCCTTTTCGTCGAATATGTGCAGTAATTTGTGTCTTAGTCTTGAAATCTCCTCCTTTCCCATTCCTGTATGTTTAGTGCATTGGAAGTACATATGTCATGGTTGGGATCTGCAGTATCAGACCTAGCATCTCCAGGTAACTGAAGAGATTCACTTACCTTTAGAGATGAACATTAGCTCCACGGCAAATAACTTACTAAGATCTGTAAACATTTATACTATATACATACTATAAACAGTTATACACTCAAGACATTTATCTTTGCAGCCAGTGGTTCCTAGGAAGTCATCTTATCACTTATCAGTGATAAGTGAGCTGATAGTCTGATAAGCTGATAAGATAAGTTGATAGTGAGTCTCAGTTCTGTGCTCCCAATTTAGATCACAGAATTTACTGGGAATTTTAGATTCAGGAACAATATTTTCTTCAACAGAGACTCCAGATGATGATTGGCCTCATAAATTAACTCTGGCAGTGCTCCAGCATCTGCATACATCCGTGCCTCAAATAACTGGAGAGTATGTATATTGTACATTATACTGGAATTTGTTTGTAACTCTTAAAGATGTGGTTGAAGTGTACTTAGTTCTTAAACACCCTGATCTGCATTCTTGGATTCTCCAGAAGCCGTTGTGCATAGTTCTGATTCAGTGTGTGTTTATCCACAAACAATTCAAGCAAAACTCCTTAGGAGGATTATGGTTACCTCCATTCAAGGTTAGGGAGTTCGTATGAGTGAGCTGAAAGTTTAAGGAAGGACAGTGAAATGGGATCCTTGGGAACTGACCTGTATCTAAATGTTTTGGGACTACAGGTTATCAGAGCAAGTGTTTTCTTATCCTTGGTTAGGGCCATTGTGATCCTGACAACAGCACTGCAGTAAATACTGCTGATGAAAGCCTTTATGTCAGCTTATGTAGGAATGCTGTATCTGATTTGTTGAGGACTGTACTATAATGTGAAACTTTAATTTTTCTGGTCTCTAGAGTTTGCTAGATGATTGTGTCAGCAGAAATCTTTTTGGAAACAATTGGCCAAAGCCAAATCTAATCCTCAGATCCAAAGCTTTTGGATGTTTTCCCAAAATGGGAATTTCCAAAACAAGCTTGTTTTTTATAAGCTACAATACCAATTTCAGTAGTTGCTGTAGGATCGGTAAGAGCCAGAGGTCCATTCTGAATGACTCATTTGTATTTTTCATTACTGCTCTGATGTACGTTCTACTTATCCATATCGCTCAAAGAGCATGACAAGACTCAGAGAGGGTCTGTGTGTGATTCTGGTAATAGCAACAATATGGATCCAGGTGGGTTTGAGTCTTGAATCTGATGAGCCTGCTCTTTCAGTGGTCCAGCTGGGTTAGATTTATGTTCAGAACAACAGATGGATCTTTCACCTGTACTGTTGTGAGGCTACCCAGGGAGGTTGTGGAGTCCCCTTCTCTGGAGATTTTCAAGACCCGCCTGGATGCAATCCTGAGTGATATGCTCTAGGCATTCGTGCGTCAGCAGGGGAGTTGGACTAGATGATCTCTAGAGGTCCCTTCCAACTCCTAAAATTCTGTGATTCCGTGATATCTCTGTATTTGAGTTTCTGGATGCTGCCTACCTGTTTATTTATGACTGATTGCTTTACAGAGAGAAATAGTCTAGCATGCTAGCATAGGGAGTCTAGTGGAAAAGATTTTCTGTTCAGGAAAGATGTTACCTGTTTTTGCTGGGAAAACAAAAACTTTCTTTCTGCTATATTGGACTGTCTTAATTTCCTTTAAGTGATTTGATCTGTTCCTTCTTTCTGGGCAAACTTGGCAATAATAGCTGCAAGAAGAATGTCACTTCGTTGTGTAGTCAAAAGTTTTGAAAGGACCCAGGTATCTCCTCTCCTCATTTCAGAAGTCCCTTACATCATGATACTTTAGTAGTTGCATGAGCCAGTTTCAGAGAAAATGCTGCAGCAAAACTGTGATCTTACGTGACATTCATTAAGTAAAACTTTTGTGTTTTTTAATTCACTAGGTTGTGAGAGAAGACTTTTGTTAATCTTTGAATTTCCAACCAAGCTTTCTATCACATAGTCCGTTGGTGACCAGGTGACAGCTGAAGTAATGGAAAATTCTATTTATTGTCACAAAAGATTCTGTGCTGATTACCACTGTCTGTTCTGCCATTTTTATTGGTTGTGCTAATGGTCATATTGTGCAAAGTTCGAGAGAAAAGTATTTATTTCATTTTCACAGAATCACCGGCGTTGGAAGGGACCTCTGGAGATCATCTAGTCCAACCCCCCTGCCAGAGCAGGTTCACCTAGAGCAGGTTGCACAGGATGGCGTCCAGGTGGGTTTTGAATGTCTCCAGAGTCGGAGACTCCACCACCTCTATGGGCAGCCTCTTCCAGTGCTCTACCACTCTTTAAGTAAAGCAGTTTCTCCTCATGTTCAGATGGAACTTCCTACATTCAAGTTTGTGCCCATTACCTCTTGTCCTATCACTGGCCACCACTGAAAAAAGACTGGTGCCATCTTCCTGGCACCCTCCCTTTAAGTATTTGTAAGCATTGATGAGATCCCCCGTCAGTCTTCTCTTCAGACTAAAAAGACCCAAGTCCCTCAGCCTTTCCTCATAAGAAGCATGTTCCAGCCCCCTAATCATCTTTGTAGCCCTCTGCTGTACCCTCTCCAGCAGTTCCCTGTCCTTCTTGAACTGGGGAGCCCAGAACTGGACACAGTACTCCAGGTGCGGCCTCACCAGGGCAGAGTAAAGGGGGAGGATGACCTCCCTCGACCTGCTTGCCACACTCTTCTTGATGCACCCCAGGATGCCATTGACCTTCTTGGCCACAAGGGCACATTGCTGGCTCATGGTCATCCTATTGTCCACCAGGACT
>VYXH01011340.1:100177-114411 GCA_013397275.1 Burhinus bistriatus | reverse complement strand
TGCATCATCTGTCACCATGGCCTCTTTCTCATTCAATAGCGGGCCCACATTTTCTCTAGTTCTCCTTTTGCCTCCGATGTACTTGAAGAAAAACCATTCCTGTTGACCTTGACATCCCTTGCCAGGTTTAATTCCAAGGAGGCCTTGGCTTTCCTCGTTTTGTCCGTGCATACTCTGGCAGCATTCTTGTAATCTTCCCAAGTGGTCAGTCCCTTCTTCCACATACTGTAAACTTCCTTCTTCCACTTGAGCTTTTTCAGAAGCTCCCTGCTCAACCATGCAGGTCGTCTGCTTCCCTTGCCTGATTTCTTGCTCTTGGGGATGCACCGATCCTGAGCTTGGAGGAAGAGATACTTGAATATCAGCCAGCTCTCTTGAGCCCCCTTACCCTCTAAATCCCTAATCCATGGGATTTCTCCAAGCAGTTTCTTGAAGAGATCAAAGTTAGCCCTCCTGAAGTCCAAGGTTGCAACCCTACTTGTCATTTTGTGCTGATGAAAAATAATTCTACCTGCAGTAGTCACACATTATTATGCAAATGGAATGTTCATTGATCATTTTTTCTTTTAGCCAGCAACTTTGGTTTCATAATTATTATTATATATAAAACCAAATGCCAACCTTCTTCACTGAGGGATGAGCACATGTGCCCAGTTACAATAAACAGTTTAACATCTGGGAAGATATTTTGCTACTGTGGTAAATTTCTGTCACAGAACACCATGACTGAAGATGAGATTATCCACTACGAGTGGTCTCATGCTGCCTGTGTACGTGAAACTAAGCACTGAGCTTAATGTCTGTTGTGCTGTCGTGCTCTCAGCACTCCAATATGGCTGTGAGACAGGAAGAACAAATCTGTGCCACACCAGAAGGCTCGATCAGTTCCAGATGTGCTATATTTTGTGTATCTGCAAGATGAAATGTCAGGACAAGAGTTCCAGCACCGAAATCCTTAAAAGTTATTAAATGTTTGATAGTGACAGCATGCTTGTAAAAGCCCTGGGTATGATAGCATGGTCATAGCCTCATTCATATGGCTGACCGAAAAGCCACACGGCTGTATGTGATGGTAGAGTAAAGTAAGCCATCTGCTTCCTCAATACAATCAATGTAAAGATACTATGAGTCTAATTTGAAGGGTTAATGGATTAACCTTTACAGGTGGGAAGCAACAGCTTATGGCAGAGCAAGGTGGTACCAGATATCTCTCGCTGTCCTAAACCATTCAGAAACAAGATGCTCGTCATTCAGGTGGGAACTTCAGGTCATACAAAGCACAGGCAAGATCCTGCATGGACAGTGTCACTTGTCCCATGTGCTGTTGTATCTATGACTCCGATCAGTCTGATTTCTGAGGCATGTCTTTGTTGTTGGAGTGACTTTATTCTCATCCATCAACGTGAAATGATGGTCACTTGCTAATAAAATTAATGAAACTTCTGTTAGAAACATTGGATGTATGTTCTCTGCTACCTTTGGTAAAGCCTTCTTTCCTGGTGCCCCAGGACTTACAGAAGCATCTTGTTAAGTTAAATACAGATGAAACTTATCAAAACAAGGCTACTCTCTGGCATTACCCAGAGTTTCTGGTATAGATGATCTCTGGCTTCATTCACCCTGTTTACCTTCATGTTTCCTTCCCTAAACCACGTCCCTCCCTGAGTAAAGTATAATCTTGTATGTTGAATGTTGTGAGACTGACTTTTTATTGTGACTGGAAACAGTTGTTCAAATGTATTTCAAGACTCTCTTCATGGTGTTTGCTGAATGAGTAACAAAGATCTCAATAAGTGCCTCTTGAGTACTCAGGCCAAGAAAGATCTTTCTGAGTGGTTTGGGGCTTGCTCTGCCCACACTTAATCCTTCGTGGCCTGTCTGGCAGATGTTCCTACAGCAAGAAAGGGAAAAGAGCGATTTTTTTGTTGAGGCTTATAGGCCAAATATAAACTGCGAGTAGCAGTGTGGCATCTGTTCTTTTTAGGCAACCCTCATCAACTTTCTGTTACTGACATAAGTGCTTGCAAACCCCCAAAATTGAAGCTGTGTGGATATTCAGGGGAATAAAGTGTATTTACCTTACAGTAGCTGTGGTTCTTCAAGACTTTTTATCCGCGTGTGCTGTGTCCTGCCTTCCATCTGTTATGATCAGGAAGTTGCTCCTGAGATTCATGCTTTTGAATATAGGTTACACTTTTTTCTTGCAACAGGAAGCAAGGTGTGCAGAGTGAATGCAGTGCTTCACTAGCTGTGTCTCTTTTAAAAGAATCCGGTCGTACATTCCTGGGGCGTATGTGGAATCCATGTGGACAAGGCATCTCAAAGAACCACAGTTTAACTATAGTTTTGATGCACAGAAGGCTCCTCCCCGTCACATCAAGAACACTTCTCAAGAAGCACTGGAGTTAGTCTGGTCACAAGCTGAATGCACTGGATGTGAATGACTAAACCCATTTCTTTCTTAGAGCTAGTGTGTTCGCTAGGCATGCACGTTGACACACAAGGCAGAAGAACCTTGGTGGACCTTGGGAAAACATTGGTTGGGAGAGGATTACTGCTGCTCTTGAGACAACCGATCCAAGCTGTGATCCTGGCTTATGTTCAGCAACATGAACCCTTTAGAAGGAAGCTGTGAAGTGGATGAATTTACTGTGTGGGCTCCATGAAGGCTGCAGGTTGTGTAGTGTTGGTGTGACCTGTTGGAAAAGTATCATTTTGATGTTTAATAACCATTGCAGAAATGGCTCGGGAATGTGCTGGGATTCTGAAGATCTTGGATTCGGGTGTGTTGCTGACTTCTGTGTGGGAGCAGGTTGTTCTGGCTCCAGTGAAGATTAAATGTGCTTTTGCGATGGGGTGGTGGTATGTCTAATGAGCTTAATTCCTACAGAGAAACAACGTTGTTAAAATAGACTTCAGAGTTACAATATACTTGTATAGAATAACAGCAAAATTGAGGTGGTGAGCATCACTGCAGTTTTAATGCATTTTGCTTAGCAGCATCACATGCTGGCAGGCTGCATCGGAATAGGAGCTCCACTTTTTTCCTTCTTTAGTCCAGTGAAGTCCTGACTCAAAGGGCTTCACTACTTTCTGCTTGCCTTTGAGGAGATGGATTAGCTGAAGTGTGAATGTCGTCTTTGTGGTTTATGAGGGTGTTTCAGTAGATGATGAGTGCGTTGTCAAGGGAGATCTCTGGGTGACCTGAGAAGATTCAATGGATGCTGAAAGGTGATGGGGGGACTTGAGTTCTCTTTAGTTCTTTTAAAAAAAAAAAAACAAAAAAAAACAAAAAACAAAAAAAAAAGTGTAATGTATCTTCAGATGAGGATCAGCAGCCAAGAATTAAAATAAATAGAGATTTCCTATCAGCTTTGTAGAATGTTTTTCTACAGCTTCATAGAAAACAACCAAATGTGCATCAGCAAGGCCATTTTGGTTTGCTGTTTTAATCTGATTTGGGTCTTTGTCTGCCTTGGAGTTTTCTGCTCCTTTACTATTATGCAGGAAGAGTTTTGCTGTAGGATTAAGCAAAGAAAATCTAAGAATATGTTTTACCTTCTCTTTATTTGATGCCCTTGAGCAAGTTGCTTAACTGTGCTTTGCCTCAGTTTCCTTTGCTATAAAATGAGGCATAGGAGACTTCATGACAGCGGTATTGGGAGGCTAAACTAATATTTGCTAATCATTTTGAGCCTTCTAGTTAAAGGTGCCCTCACTTGGCGCTGAGTTACAGTATTTCTTCCTGAGATGCTCTATTAGCGGTGCTTGTGGCATGAATAAACATACTTAAATGTGCTGGAGGGCAGACAGTTCAATCTAGAGTAATAAATAACGGATCCAATGAAAGTGTCAAAGTTGTCCGCTTTGCGGAAATCTATAGGCTATTCTTTCTAACTTGATACTTTTTGTTCTGCTGCAAAATGCCTGAAAATGTCCCAAAATAAACTTACACTACAGTCTCTACTGCAGCTCCTTAATCTTTGTCTCCTCCCTGCAGCCTGAAAGTGAGGGCCTCTGGCAAGGATCTAATATCAAAAGAAGGGTAATGCCACNCAATGGAGAAAACAGGTTTGACGGGGAAAGTGTCCCAGGAGGGGTGGGGAGCATTGCTCAGCCTCCATGGGTGGAAAGGAGTTTCCCCGCTGCGGGGGGAACTGCGACCCGGGCGGCCCCCGCCGCGGGCGGGGAGCGCAGTGCGGGGCAGTGGGCGCCAGGGGGCAGCCGCGGGCGCGGCGGGAGCGAGAAGAGCAGGGCAGAGCAAAGTCCCCCGTCGTCGTCCCCCCCAGCCCAGGGCCGTGGTTTCCCGTGGCACGGAGCCGGAGCTTGCTTTTGCGTGTGTCTCGCTGCTCTGTCCGGGGCGAGAGGGCGGACTCCGAGCCCCACCGGTACAAGGAGATGCAGCAGCCTTCCGAATTCGAACTAGTCCCCGCGGGGAGGGAGCCCGGCTCAGCCCCTTTGCGTGACGGGTGATGAGGTCTCCCACCAGCTCTGTGCAGCGGCACTGCACGGCTTCTCGCAGGGACTGGGCTGTGTCCCCGGGCTCCCCCGTGGCCTCTGGGCGCCCACCGAGCCCTCCCAAACGTCAAAAATAATCAGGAGACGTCTTAACGCTCAAGTTGCGCGTCTCCTTTCCGATCCTCTTGTCCCCTCTAAGAAGATGCTTGCTTACTGCACGGAGCAGAGCAGAGCGCCAGCACTGAAGACCATCCCGAGCTCTCGCCCTCCCGCAGATTTCAGAGCAGAAAACTGTGCAGACAGTGAAGCCCTGCAGGGGAGAAGAGGGGGACTCCAGCCCCTCTCTGTCCCTCCCTCTCCCGACGCTTATTCCCCAGCACTTTCCCTCAAGTGAGCTGGAGGCTGGGGTGGGTTTCAGTGGCCGAGTGGTTTGAAAGCATACGGGAGGGGACCGCAGGCGCGATCAGATCTGCTCATCGAAAGTTATTTGCTAAGCCCTCCCTGCTTCTCTAAACACGAAAAATAGGAGACGGGACGAAGGCTGGCCCGAGCCATCACCTCCGTAACTTGGGGAGAGAGGGAGGAGCGTGCTACACTGCCCGGGAAACCATTCATTATCTTGTTTTCAAGAGAGGGCAATAGGATCGACAAGGCAAAGTACACCTGATCCTGCTAATTACAGCGAGGACAGAATTAATGTATCGGCAGATAAAGACTCCCGCCGCCTTTTGTTGTGGTACGAGCTCGCATACACCACCTTTTCCTCTTGGCCTTATTCGTTTCCCGCTGCCTCTGCTGGGGCTAGCTAAATATGCCTTCGAAACAAAGGCAGAGACGTGGGGTTCGGAAAGCCACGTCCGATCCTGGCCGTGTGTCCCAACCTTGAGCCTCTTTCAGCCTTGCAACGCGATGCTGAACCTCGCGTGGCCCTGCATCTCCTCCCCTCCGCGGGGTCGGAGCGTTGCAAGTCTCCGAGCTCCGGTGTGGCAGGAGAGGTGATGCAGGAGAGGGGCTAGTCCAGAGCCCTTCGCCTCTGCCGTCCTCCTCGGGCCCCAAACTCGTGGGAGGGCAAAACTGATGCGTCTGTGCCCCCATCCGGGAGCTTTCGGGGGGGGCCTAAGGCAAGGCAATGATTGCCTTCATACTATTTCGGCCAAAGCCAGCATGTCTTGCTGAGACAGAGAATAAATCTCCGAGTTGCCGAGCGTCCCCTCATGTAACATTCCCCGGAGTTTGAGCTCTTTCGGATGACCGAGAGGTTAAACTCCAGGTTCACGTGAAAATACCCCGGAGACAACGTGCGTGGGGGAGGCAGCAGCAGCGGACTTGCTTTTCAAGCATCTCAGCGGGGAAAATTGCAGCAACTTCCTTACGTCGAAAACCAATTTAGGGGAGAAAAGAAAATAGAAAACAATTAGAGAGTTGATACGTTTCGAGAAATGAAGCCTTAAGTGCCCGGCACCGTTCCGTGCAGGGTGCAACGTTAGTTGCCTTAGCTAAATCCCGCTGATCACTTTTATTCTTCTCTCGGCAGAGCCTGGCGAGTCCCGCCGATCTCCCCGCGGTTCCAGCGGAGGCTCCGGGTGCCGGAGCCCGCGGCGCTGCGGTGCCGAGGGCGAGTAGCGCATCACTCCGGCGGCTCGGAGCAGCCGATCCCCCTCCCCTGCCCCTCCTGGTGCTCACCCTGGGCGGGAGGTCTCCGCTCCCGGCTTCTCCCGGAGTCCCAGGGGTCAGCCCCGCCGAGTATCTTTTCTGCCTCTTTTATCTCAGGCGGTTGAGGCGCCTACATCAACGGTTCGCGTTCTGCCTCGCAAACTTTCGCCAAGCGTTTTTGTGTCCGAAATAAATTTTCTAAACAAGCATTTGCCTCCCAAATACGGATATAATCTTCCTGGGCTTTCTTTTTAATTAATTCCATTGAATCGATGCTGCTAAGCTCTTTATCTTATGGTGCAATACGGAATGTGGTGTTGTACACATATGGTTTAGTTTTTTCCCCCTAATTCTTGCGAGCTGGGCAGCTTTGAGCCGGGAAAGGCATATTTATACGTATTTGACTCCTTCCACATTCTAAGACGCTGCAGTGGTACAGGATGGTTTGAGAGATCTGTTGGGACAGAGAGATTAAACTTAAGTCTCGGACAAATGCACTTTAAAGCGGATTCCGAGGAAGCAAGTCTATCCTTAAGACAGAGCTTAAAATGCCCTGGAAAGTCGTTATTGCTGTTGCAGAAAATAGGCTAAGCACGGAGAGATCAATTGTAACGGCAAACACATCAAGAATAAGAGTCAAGATCCCGTGTGAAAAAAAAAAANAGAAAAAAAGTAAAGATCCCGGGTAAAAAAAAAAAAAAAAAATAGAAAGAAACAGAAGGAAGGTACGTGTAAAGCCGCTGATAAAAGAGGATGCGTGCAAAGCCGGGAGAGCTGCGGGGCGTGGGTGCAGGCAGGGGCCGGTGTGCAGTGCGGGCGTGCCCCGCAGGGGTGAAGGCAGAGGGCAAGCTGCGGGGAAGGTGTCAGGCTGCCTGCCCGCGGCCGTGCTCAGGTACGGCCACCCCGGAGCAGTCAGGCCGGCCCCCGTCGCCCTTCCCCGCCGCCCTGATGGAGCCGGGGGCTCCCCGCCGAGGGAGGCGTTTTGGGAATCCCGCAGCCGGCACAAAATCACGCCGAAGGGTCCCCGCAAATCTCCCCCACCACCACCCTTCCGGCCTCGGGCGAGCTGGGGGGCTGCGAAGGCACCCCGCGCCGCTCCCGAAACTCATCCCAGCTCAGAGCCTGCACCCAGGGGCTCGCCTGCCTTTCACGCCGCGTGTGTCGCTGTGGGAGTGGGAGTGTGCGTGCGTGCGTGTGTGTGGGAGCGTTCTCTGTGGGTGTGTGTGGATGCGTTAGGATGCCGTGTCCGTGCCTGGTTTCTGTTTGAAGGCATCTAGAGGTGTTGTCTCTGGTCTCCACACGACCCGCTGGCAAGGCAGAGGGGGTGAGTATGAGTGATGGTTGTGACCCCTCTTTGTGCTGTGTCTGAGCTGCCAGGCCATCTTGTCTGGAGTGTGATTTTTATCTTCGGCTGCTCAGGAAGAGTTTACTCCGCGTTCTCCTTCTTCCTCTGAACTTGACAGGAAAGTGTCGGTGCCGTTTTATTTCATGCAAGGCAGTGCCAGCAAGAGCGATATATGCTTCCATTCAAATAAATCAAACCGGGTGAACTCCGCTCTCTGAACTGTGCCACCCCTTTCCAGGCTTTCCAGGTCCTTTTCTAACTTGCAAAATCTGTCCGTATCCGTGCCTGCCAGTCTGTCTGTCTGTCTAGCTTTGGGGTTGGGCTTTCTAGGAGAGGCAACCTAGGTCAAACCAGTGACTACTCAAGTATATGTCCAGTCCTTTAGTAGTTTGTTTTGCGTGGGTTTCCCCCTAGCCCCCCCTACCCCCGAATTCGTTCTTATTTGAGTAATAAGACAAAGAAAGACCCGTCTCCTTCCCGAACAGCTAAGGCCCCCAAACCAAAACCCAATCACATCAATCAAAATTCAGAGGGCTTCTTTGAAGGAAATGTATTTGTATTTATATTTATATACACGTAAAAGGCTCCCGAGCCGCGCCAGCGTGTAAACGAGGTGTCAACCCCTGTATTGTGTGGAAAGAGATAACATTCATCTTCTTCTAGGCGCATTTGAAATAGGTTACCGGTTTATTGTTGGGGGTTTTTTCTTCAGAAATAAACATGAGCTGGTTTCTGAAATCGTTCCTCCCCCCCCGGTATTTCCCCCTTTTCTGTGATGCAGCTGCCGTTGCAAATGGGAGATGAGCAATTTCGAAATCTGGGATCACGGTTAGAGGACGAGAAGAGTTAATGCCGCCAACACAGCTCTGTTTCTAGACAGACATGTTTTGGAAAATGGCATATCGCTGAAGAAACCGTGCTCTCCGAAAGGACGAGCCACTCGGCGTTTAGCCGTGAAACTGTGGAGGAGGGAAGCTCTGCAGCTGCGGAGATCCCGACCCCGAAACGTTTGTAGCTATTTACGGTGATTATTTGTACCGAGTGCGGGCAGGCGGGAGGGTCCAGCTCTTATTGCAACTCTGCTCAGGTTTACGGCCGCGAACCGTAAGGGACTGTGCTGTAAAGCCGAGGTCTTGAGAGCCTCCGCTTTGGCAGGGAAACACCCCGAGAGCTGGTGGGACACCAGGTCTCCACGATTCATGTGGTGCCGCCGAGGCGTCTTCTCTCCTGCGAGGCTCTGGGGCTTGTGCGCGGTGTCGGTCTCGGTCTCTCGGGGCGGGGGAAGTGTTTGCTAAATTGTTTTCCAATGCCGAGGTTAAAACGAAAAGGCGGCCTTTGAAGCGTCGCTTACGAGACGCGCCGCGCAGACCTGGAAACCAAGTCGCCGAGGATCCGTCGTGAAACCTAAAGAGGGGATGGGGAGCCTGGAAATCTTTGCAGCAGCAAAGAGGATTAATCGCGTAACACCGGCTAGACGGCGTCCGCCCGAGACGTGCGTTTAAAAATCAAAACGGGGTGAGGGAGGGTGGGGGAAACCCAATGCAAAAACCAGAGAAGATGCAGCTACAATACAAGCGGGTCACGCAAAACCTGCACGGCACAGACCGACCCGCATGCCCGGTGTCAGGGCGGAGGGAAGAAGGTGTGACCCAGACGTGTCCCATCTGCCGGCGGGGCCTTCTCCAGTCTCCCCCGGGCCGGCGGGGCAGGCGACGGGCGAGGCCGCGGACACGAAGCGGAGCTGAGGGTGGCGCAGCTCCACCACCCCTGTGAGAGGCGCTGGGAGGGGAAGGATCGCCTCGGGGGCAGACCTGCAGCTAAAGGCCACGGAGCCCCAGCTCCGGCTGTGAACTGCTTTTGTGACCCAACTCGGCCTTTTTCGGTGCTGGAGGAGAGACTCAGAGCTGCTCGTTTTTCCGAGCAGAGAGCAAAGGGCTGGCATTACTCCTCCGCGGCTCTCTGTGTGATTCCTTCTCCCGCTCTGCTTTTATACGATTCTCCATTAACTTTAAAAAGTTCGCCAAGGTTTCTGTTCCCGAGGCTCGAGATACGTCTCCTGACACTGAAAAGTCGCGATCGGCTTTTTCCCTTTCGCAGGAAACCGCCCAGCCCACGGGGGTTTCTTCTCCTCTGCTCCAAGTTCAAAGGCATGGTCCTGAAGTCGTTAAGGTGGCAAAAGGGACAAGTGCGGGGGAGGCAGAGGGTCAGGAGCGCAGGGTCAAAGCCATGAGAGACGCCGCCTCTGCGGGCTCGCCCTTTTCGGCCTCAGCCTTTTGCTGCGGGCATCGCCCCGTCCTTAGGACCCGGGGACTTAAGGGACACGGGGGGAAGGGAAATGTCTCGGTATTTCTCTTTGGAAACACTAAGGAGACGGCATTGAGGGCCACCGAGCTCCCAAAGAAGTGACCCCGGCGGGGAGCGGGACTTGAGAAGAGCCCGGTTTCTACACCAGCTCTCTTCTCCCTTCTTGGGATCCACGATCCCGAAGGTCCCGGGGCAGGCATATCCCTCCTAATAAACGGAACAAACATTTCTCTGCCACTCCCGGGACCTGCCTCTCTCCGTCCCCTGCATCCCTTGCCCGCTCCGAGGGCGTCTACTGCTGAAATCTTCCCCTCGCCACCGCCCTCTGCTCCTTCCCTGCAAGTTATTGGGTTACACTCGGCTGCTGGGTTATACGGGGCATGTGCTGGGTTGTTAGAAGCCTCTATAAAAGAATAAAGCCTTAGTGGCAGCCCGAGCCTGAAACTCGTTTCCCTACACGTTATAACACAGTCCGCAGACGCCGTTTAGTAGCGACGGGACTGGGGCGAGCAGAAAGACGAGTCTCTTATTATTTCTATTTGATCGAAAGAAGAAAGCCGTGTAAGGTGTTTCCTGTCTACTTGAGATTTTGTACGGCCCTTTAGGCAGGTTATTTCTTTGGAAAACAGCCACGGAGCCCATTGTCTTTATCTGATGCTTGAAAGATTGGGGAGGAGAGGAAGGAGAAAAATCATTGTTAAAAAACACTTTGAAGTTGTGCAACTGTTGCTGCTCCAATTTTTTTTTCCTCCCGTTTCCAGATGCACCAGAAATCGTTACTTTGATCTCACAAAGCAGCAATTTATATTTTTTAATTTTTTTTTTTAAAAAATGGTTGGGTAACTCAGAGCGTAATGGCAAACATGCAGAGAATGAGGTCATCGAGCAGCGCGGGGAGGGCCCAGGGAGGCGGGAGAGGACGCCGAGAGCGCAGGAATGAGGCGGCGGGGAAGGAAGGGGCTTTCTCTCCAAACCAGCCTGGTTGCCGGGACATCTGCTCCGGGCTAGTTTTACATCCCGGCTCGTTCACAAGGGAAAAGTCTCTGCCAGTGCAAATGGGGCTGGCTGGAGCGTGCGAGGGGACCTTCCCTTCCCTGCGCCTGCCCGCGGCTGGCGGAGGGGCGCGATGCCGCGGAGAGAGGCGCGCACACGTCGGGTTGCGACGAGCCCGGGAGCTGTTGAAAGCGCGACTGGGACACAGCGAGGGCCAGGACACGGCATGGCAGAGGGTCCCGACCCCTCTTCGTCAGAGCAGGCGGGACATATAGGGGAGTCCTCTGCTTTCGCTGGTGCACGGCCAACCCTCTTTGACCGCCCCCCCCCAAAATGGGTCGCCCCAGACGAAACCACGAGACTCGCGTCTCTTGCAACGCTCCCAGCTCAGGGATGTGTGGGGTTGCGTTACCAAAGCCAAACCGCCCCGGTCCCTGCGCCCACCGGGGTGGGGGGCAGCTCTCTCTCGACTGCTCCTTCCTGCCAGAAGGAGCCTGGACCGGCATCCCGGTCCCTCCGGTCACGGCCACGGCCGCCGCCGGCCCGGCGGTGATGGCAGGGACAGTTCTAAGGGCGCCTGGACGGGAGCAGCAAGCTACCAGCTGCCTCCCCGGGAGGGCGTGGGGAGACTCCTCGGGCCGCCCTCCTCCCTGACCGAGCCACAGCCACCTGCCTAAGGCTTTCCCTCCCGGGAGAACCCCCACGCGTGTGGAGGTCGGGAGTTTATTTTGCGAAGGAAAATCAAATGCGAGGAGGGGAGGGGGGGTGGAGAACCCGAGAGACATCGACCCCGTCACTATCCCACTGAAAAACAAACAGCGCCGTGGGTCCCCGGCGTGGGTTGTGTTGAACCCGGCGTTGAACGGGGGTGATTTTCTTGCTGGGCAGTCGCCGCCGCTGCGTGGCATCCCGAAGGTATCTACTCAGGTCAGCCCGCGGTCCCTACAGCCCACGCAGAGCGTGAAGTGGCTCTCTCGGGGGCCCGTCGTGCCCCCGTGGGGATGTTTCCAGAGCCTACCCCACCGGCTGCCCACGCTGGAGGGAGCTCGGCCCGGGCTCTGCTTCTGCCGTGCCTGGGGGCGCCCCGCTCGGGATGTGCGGAGGATGCTCCCTTCTCCCTTGGCGCGGGTGGAGACGGACCCACAGCAGCAGCCTGCGAGCTGGATTTAGGTGTAAGGCCGCCTGGACCCACGCGAGCCACCGGCAACACCAAGACCTGGCTCCGACCCCGTTGCTTCCAAGGGACGAAATGGCTCCAGCCGCCGGTCGCTCGCGAAGCGCCCAGGCAGCGCAGGGCAGGGCAGGGCAGACACTTCCCTGCAGGCTGGGTCCCCGCGTGGGCTGGCGTGTCACCGTCTGGGCGGCCCCGTGAACCAAGGGTCCGGGGCTGCCGCAGGCCCCCGCTCCCCTGCGCGGTGCGGGCCGCTCGCTGCCTCCCCCGCAGGGAGCCCCGCAGCACGGGCACGGCGGGGCAGAGCTGCAGGGAGAGGAGCACACCCCTGCGGGAAGGCGAGGTGCCCACGGGGGACAGGAGGAGACCTGCCGGCTGGCGGCCAGGCACACGGCCGCCTCCCACCGCAGCCTCGGGGCGGGAGCTGCGGGCGGGGAAATCTGGGAACTCCAGGGGAGGGGGCAGCCCAGTACGGCTGGAGGTGGTTCTCCCCTGGGAAACGGGACCTCAGTGACCCGCGGGTGAGATGGCGGGATCTGTCGCAACCGTTCAAAACCCGTATTTTTAAAAGAGGAGAAATGGGGGGAGGACAAAAGCAACAGAAACGAGATGCTGACACTGAGGAGTCGCAGGGAGACATCAACAATTGGTGCCTATAGACCACATCAAAGGACTGCAGAGCAACAATAAAATGCCTTGAAATACTTCTTAATGCAATGTTTGCATTGGGCAAGTCCACAACTGACGCCGGATTTGCCATCACAGGGGAAAGAAAGCAGCAGATGAGGAGGTTTAGCCAACATTCCTCTGAAACCCGGCTTTAGAGGGAAAAGAGAGGAAGGGAGAGGGAGAGATTTTTAAAATCCTGAAAGGCAAGAGGAGAAACCACATCAACGCAGAGCAAGCAAATGCGGCAGGGCAGGATTATCAGGGCACAGGGGGATCGTAACAAATGGACCGATCTGCAACAAGACATCTGTAAAGAAGAAAACTTCCAATCAGGATGGCTACGGGGGCATTTTTTACTCTGAGGCTACTGCTCGGCCCTGTTATTTTAAAAGAGGCCACACTTGTCGCCCCTTGCGCGTGCCCCCCCGCCCCCCCGGGGGGGATCTGGGGGCACCCAAAGCTTGAGGCTTGTCCCAGGCGCTGGAGAGCTTTCCCGCGGCGGGACGTCCCGGTGCGGGACGCTTCTGGCACCGATGGGGAAGGAGAGAAACGGGGGCAAATGTGTGTGCTGGTTAGGGGAAAGCCTCCAGGTTCCGGTCAGTCGCTGCCAAACAAGCAATCACATTCAGATGAGCGTTTAATTGCTATTGTGTTTTTGTTTTCCAAAAGCAGACCCCCTATTCCCCGAGCGCGGCTGAAGTGTGGCACAGGCTGGCTTTGTCTGGTTGCTGTGCGGCCGTCCTCGTCATGCTGGTCCCGCCTGACTGAAACCCAAAGTCAGGAATACCTCTTTAGCCTGCCGCTTCCCACGCACGAAAGAATCGCCCCTGCGCGGGCAGCGGCCCCGAGCCCTGCAGGCGGGTCTCCTGCGCTCGCTGGCTGCTCACCCCCGGGGGATCGAGGCCTCTTCGAGCCCCGATCTGTGCTGAGCTGCCAGATCCCGCTCTAAATTTTCTTTGCTGCCCCTTCTGCCGTGGGCGAGCTACTGTCCCCTCCGCAGACGGCTCTCCCACCTCATCCGCCCGAGCTCCACCTCTGCCAGCAGCACCTTTCCCAAAGCCGCGACGGGCTGCGGTTTTGGGAGAGGCACCGCACGGAACCTCCCGGTTGCTGCGCCCACTTCGGGCAGCCTCGGGAAGCGCTGTCGGGCTGCCTGCCCGCACCCCGGCCCGGCCCGAGGGGCTCCGCTGTCCCCTGCTGCGGGGATGTCCCTGCGGACAGGAGCTGGCTGCAGCACCCACGCACATTGTTCTGCGAGACCCTGAGAGGCGGCGTTACGGGAGAGGGCTCCCGCGGCGGGCTAGGCAGGCCGTCCAGCTCCNCGGGGGGAGCATCGCCCACGCTGCCGGGGGCGCGGGATCGCGGAATCGCGGCTTCGGGGCGAGGTCTCCGGGTTATGGAGAGAGAAGATAAATTCTCTCGTAGTATCAATATCGCGACAGAAAGTGACCCGACAGGAAAGCAGCCAGCGCCGAGGCAGGGGCGGGGGAGATCTTTGCTGGGAATTACCGGGATGGGCTGTGGGGCGACGAGGAGGCTGTGCCGAGGGAGGAATAAAGGTACAGCTGGATCAGAGGGTGCCCCGCGACGGCATCGCCCGTCGCCCTCCGTTCCCTTCCAAGGTTTCTACCCTCCAGCCGA
>VYXH01011340.1:0-85000 GCA_013397275.1 Burhinus bistriatus | reverse complement strand
AATCACTTCTTCCTCCTCCCACTTGGGACTGAGCGCTTATATCAAATATCAGCCCAGCTAGCCTCTCCTCAGGCAGAAGTGTCCTGCTTTATCTGTATCTGTCTTTAAGGAAAACTGATGCTTTTTTCAGATGGAAATGTTGAAAAATGTCTTCCAAGAGTGCTACATTCAGGGAAGAGCATTTGCATTGTTTTACAACGCAGTTGGTGCCACTTAAGTCACCTCTGTTCGCACAGATCACTGTTCCTATTTTAATCAGCTGGATTCCTGTATGAATCTTTGCTTGCAGTCTTATGTCTTCAAAGGTCAAAGCATGTTGGGTTTTTTTTTAAACTTTTCTTTTTTCCTACCTTCTGATCTAGATTAATAAGCTTATGCTAGTTTAAAAAATGCACTAAAATTAGTCCGAGAGCATTTGGAAAATTCCTGGATATATAGAGACTGGCTCATATGGCACTTACATCAGTTCCTGTTGCAAGTAAAATCTATTCAAGTGTGATTTAAATCACCTCAAGCTTCCATATTGAGATCTGTAGTTTACACCGGTGATGTAAAATCAAGTTCAATGAAAGAAGCTTAAGTTGTCTAAAACTGACAATGTTTCAGAGATCAACAGAATTTCCTGGAGAGGCTGAGCTTGCCAGTGCCTGTTGATGGAATTACAGGATTTTATGCTAGCCCTTAGCAATCTGACATCCGCCTGAACAATACAACTACTTTGCAGTAATGGGATGGAAAGTTATGTTTAAATCCTGATAGCAAAAGCAGGGTGGGTATACAGGCAAATGATCAGTATCTGTCAGCTTGGGGGCTGCGCGGCTCCGTTAGGAAGAGCAGCAGCAGGCACCGGGGTGTACAGGGAAATGCAGGCAGCTGGGAGCTTCCCAGTACTCCAGTGAGCAGCTCTGCATAGCAGGACATTGAAAAATTTGGCTTTTCTGGCTTATTATTCAAACTGGAGTTTCCACAGGTAGAGAGAACTGTGCAGGAATGCTGAGACATTTTTTATTTTCAGAGAAAAAAAAGGATGTTGCTTTTTGCTGCATATTTCCAATACTGGTTAAAACAGGTTATGATTGCAACCTTTCTGCCTGTGAAGCATTTGCTGTCTCAAAATACAATGCCGCTGCATTTCTTGTGGTACAATCTGTAGTGTGCTTTGCTGAGAAGGGCTAGGGAAAAATAACATGGTGTTATGGTAAAATTAAGTTGAAATATCTTTGAAAAGAGATTAAGAAATTTCAAAACTGAGAGGAAATGTAATGCCAATTCAAGTTCTAACAACAGTACTCATGACGGGGGCATCTTTTAATTGCATATTCTGCAAGATCATAAAACAATGAATTAATAAATCAATCCAAGAAGTGACAAAAGCACTTGTTACAATAATATTTACAGTAATATTTCCATACGCCATTTGCTCGGTTGAGCTATTGATCTGACAGTATTGTGAAGATGGTGAAAGGATTGTCTGAGTCAAACCCCTGTGACAGTGGGGTGTCCAATGGTTGCTGTATATAATAAATTATAAAATGAATTTGCAATTAAAAAATAAGGCATTTTGATTTAGATAATAATGAAATCAAGCATTTGGACAGTCAAAACTGCTTCCCAATTTTTCTTCTTTGAACAATCAGAGTTGTTTGCCAAATTCTGCAGGCTTTCATAAATAAGTTTTCATTTCTCCAAAGCTGTATTTTCTTGGTCAATTCACCAGATATGTATTAAAAAAAAAAGTTTAGTTAAACTCTTGCACGGTAGAATTCAGTCCCTGCCATAGAGGACAGTTTCACTGCGCTGCATCTGCTCATTCTTCTTAAGGCTTTTGCTTTTTGGGAAGGAAATTTTCCAGTATTGTTAAATGGACATTTTCAGCATGTCCACAGGTGCAGCTCTTGGAAACGAGCTTGGGAAGAGATTATTGCCAACCACCTTTAAGAGAACCGATTTACAGTTTCTAAAAAGTACTTAACCAACTGGTTAAGAACTGACACAAATCATATTAATAATCAACACATTTATATGAATGCAGCCACAGCAACAATTGTTTAAAAATCAGCGGGCCAGGGCGCACAGAATAATTATGAATGACTTACAGTTCTTTGACTTCACTCAGGGACTGGATGCACTCTTGGCTAACATGAACATTTTTCCCATGATCCATGAACTAACAAAACCAAGCCTCTGCTTTTATGGAGCTTCAGGAAATAGAGAACTCCCTGATCAGAAATCTACCCCAAAACTAAGGGGAAAACTGAAGACACCAGACTGTTTCTGCTTTTAATGAGAGTGAAGAACTGTGCATTGTAGACTTCTGAAGGAGCTACGCCAGTTAATAGCAGTATCCCTAAATACGATGACGGAAGTGCTGACTGAGTGTGTGGATTCTTATGGACAGAAATTAATTCTAAGGAGAACATGTCATAATATTTAGAAATGTATGGTGCATACGATGAGAAGCTTAGGGAGTCTTCAAAAATATGTTCTTGTTTTACCCCTGAAATGCCTGCAGATCAGTTCTGTAAGTTTGTTTGCTGAGGAAGAATGGACCTTGGGAGCAGATGGAGAGATTCAGAGATAGACTTTTTTCACCTACTTGCCGCACTGGGTTGTCCTCAGTCCTGCTCAGAGGATCCTATTAAAAGGTCAGTTATGAAATGTTCGTAGGTGTTATTGTCATCACTTCTACGAGGGTTACTTAGTTTGATGAAAAAATTATCCCAGTGCTACCCTGTCATCCCTCTTTCAGCTTTGCATGTAGATACACTTTGCACAGAAAAAATGCAAATGTATTTTTATTCTGCTTTAAGCAATCTTTCTTATCAGGGCAAAAAAATAGCAGAAGCAGACCTGCTGAGCATTCCCTTGTACCCCCTCAGAGCTTAATAGAAACACTCCCAATGCCTTTTTTAAAAGCAGACTTCAGCCTTTAGGTTGCACAGTACTCTGCTGCTGCCTTAACTTGTAATAAAATACCATGCAGTAATTAGGATTGGCAATCCTAAATTTTTAATTGACATATCCTCTTGCAAAGATGTGCATTGCCCCTGAGTTTACTGTTTTATTTAGCAGGTATCTGCAAAACTGGAAAACAAAGACTTTGGAAGCGTTCTATGACATTGCAAAACACTTACGAGGCAGCTGCTAAAGGAGGGCCTGATCCTGCGAGATGCTGAGCATCGGCATTTCAAAGGACTTTATGGTGCTGGTTGTCAAGGGTGCAGCTTTTGTGGCCTTATTTTCAGTGGCGTTAAGAACGTGTAATCGCCACGGAGATTTTGACCTCTCGCTTGATTTCTGCTCTGAGATGCCCTAAACAGACAGTGATAGCCAGAAAGTAGACTCCCCTCAGCGCAACTGTCAGGATTGGAATAATTTTGGACTTATGTGTGTGGATTTCTTTTTCGTCTGCTGGAATACTATGTCAGTCTGTATGAGTAAAATAATCATGACAGTAAGGTTAATACCTGGGTGATCACTTTTATGCTATGGAAGGATCATGTTTTCCTCTGCTTTTCAGTTTTCCTGCAAATGCCTGATAGTGTGAAAACTATCAGGCTGGAACAGATACAGGTTTCTGGATTACGCCCATCTTTGCAATTTCTAAGTGCTCCTGCCTTTTTTATTGTGTGATACAATAAAACAGTGCTCCGTACAAGGCAATGAGGCTGTTATTTTTAAACTGAGGAGTTGTTTTTTACTTCAGAAAACTTAATCTTTTTATGCCAGAAGGTCTTAGGAAGCTGGGAAAATATAGAATACAGCACATGGTCGTGGGTGCCTAATGGTTTTTATTTTGCTCCAGAATTTAAAAGATAAATAGAAGATTTATTATTGTAGGATTTGGGGGTTTCCTGTGCCAGGCTCCTTGGAGCAAGAAAAAAAAAAGTCTTCATTTACCATCAAACAACCCTAGCAAAGTCTCCATCTGCCTAGCGGCAAGCCAGTCACATTATTGACTTCAGTGCTTGGGAGTGTTACCCACATAAGACTGTAACATGTTATGCAGGTCCCTGCAACACTGACAGAGCGGCAGAAAGCCTACGCTGCCCTGTTAGAGACTGCTCAGATTATTCTGTACATAGTAATTCTGTTTACTCCATAACTCAGGAAATTGTGCCTGGGCTGGGGAAAGGGAGGGTGGCCGTGGAACTGCCTAGAAGTGTGCCATTACAGAAACGGACAATAATTAATAGCTTTTGTGAAAATATAGTCATATAACGCAGCTTCAGGAAAAAAAAAACCTCGTTCTGCTTCTTGGAATGAAAGATTCGATTGTGAAGTGGCTGTTTATTAAGACTGTTTCAAGACTGATTGCTCGGGTTACATTAAAGTGCTGAGCATCATTTATCCAGGGTAATTTGGGAATAATTGGTTTAGAAAAAATGGAGAGAGGCTTGACTGAGTACATATGGGTCACATGAGCAAGTAATCCAGTATGGTTACAGCCTTTAATAGAAAAGCACTTCAGCCCCAAAAGGGGATGGAAAATGTGTGGGGCATTTGTCGCCTCTGTCCTTTTGCCACGTCAGATGCCCGGTCCCTGGTTGAGCTCTCAGACACCCGCTGGACTGGGATGTCCCTGGGCTTCTGTAGGTGCTGACTTCTCCTTGGGCTGAGAAACAGTAGAAGAATAACAAATCAAGAACAGGAGCGCTGTAGCTCAGCCTGGATGGGGACTGGGTGCCCCACATTGCCCCAAGGGGCTCACTTGGTGGGGACAAGGGATATAACACAGCAGCGAATGGACCGAGTCACTGTTGTGTTACCTTTATTTTCATGTCGAGTCCTATCCTCCTGGGGATGAGATGATGGTGAAATCAGGAAGAGCTGAGTTAACAGGGCCAAGAGGGTAGAAAACCAGGCAGAAAGGGGGGGCACTGCTGGGAAGAGGAGAATGAGGCAGGAAAGGGAGCGGTTCAGGGCTTCATTTCCTACCCACTGGCTGCTCATGGCACGAGGAGGAATTAGAAACTGTTTTCAGACTTTCTTCCTGTGTCTGGGTACCCTCCTGTTTGGTTTTCATTTTATTTTATTTTTTTTCTTTTTCTTTTTTTGTTTTGGTCTTGGTTTTGTTTCCCTAATAATGAATGGCGTGGTTCCTATAAATGAAATATACTGTTCAAAATAGTTTATGAAGGCAACTTAGTACATTATATCAGACAAATGTAATAATTTGGTGTAGCTTAGATATGTAAAAGTCCTGGGGGAAAAAAGGGAAAACCTCTCAAATAAGCAGAAGCTTTCAGGAAAAAGAACGTTTCTTCCCATGGTCTTTGTTCTTCGTGGCTTGATATGAAAAAATCAGGAATTTCAGGAAAAATTATAAAGACTCTTCTAGATGACATATTTTCTCTTACACTGAACTTCATAGGATTTTTTAGAATAGTATTTAAAATCCTATTTGCTACTTTTACTCCTTTTATTCAGGCCTTCAGCCTTTTTATAATCAATAGATGGTACACGTGGAGTTGTTTTAAGTCTGGTTTATTATGCAGCTGCATTGGCTATACGTTGTTGATCTCCATTGTATATAAAAATCAGATATCTCAGTGCTTTATATTATTAAGATTTAAATTGCCAGTATGCAGAAGGTTTTTATGTGCCTGAGAAAACATATTAGTCATTATTGCAATGAGTGTAGTTATTTATTATATAAGTATATATACCTAGAGGCAATTTCTAATTGTTAATTAAATCATAGCACATTTCTTATTGTTAAAGAAGTAATTAAACTTGACTTATGATAATCAACTACTACAGATAATTCAGTGTCCCCCCTCTACTCAAAATTTCTATCTGTTATTTTGTTTATTTGTGTGTTTTTCCTGGGGGTGGAGGGAAGAGGGAGGCAGCTTTTCTGCAGCGCAGAAAAAATTCTGGAAATGTCACTCTGGCTAGGGCCACGTGATTTAAATGAAGAATTACAAATAGTAGTACTGGTTTCTTCCTACAATTATCTGTAGTTGAATGAGAATTTTTATTTGTGAACTGACCCTTAGTAATTTTGTTTATGAATATTCAGACAATTGCTGACTATTCATGAAAATGCTTGAGAGTCCTGCATTAAAATATAAATAATTACGTCTCAGATAGTTGCGCTTCACTGTAGTCTTTATGCAGTGATATTTGCTGTGCAGATAAGTGGAGAGAAAAAGCTTATTATTATGGTCATCTAATGAAGTTTATAGTAGTTATTTTACATTTATTTCCTGAAAAGTAAGTGTGTTTCTTTTTTAGCCTTTTTTCCCTATTTCCACTTCCTTTTTCTTTGCTCCAGATTCACAGTTGTAGTATTTTTGAATCATCTGAGTCATGACTTTTCTCCTGTAAATCAGGATGCTTATCTAGCTTTATTTCTGAAGCAAGAGGTGATTCATTGTTAGCACTTGGGCTGTTGCACATACTTCAGGCTGTTGACTCTTTGGGACAGCCCGATGATCTCCTTTGCTGATGTTTAAGAGTACAAGGGAGTGTCAATCCCCGTCCAGGGCCTCGGGATATTATAGTTGTGCAAAGAATAATATTTTGAAGGTGCTGCTGGTTAGTCACCTTCCTTTAATAAGACAACATTCACACCAACCGTTTACACTGTGGTTGGCTAACTTTTTTTCCCATGTACGTACAAAGATGTGATCTTCATTTCATATGCCAGAATTTGCTTCTTTCAGCACAGCAGGTCAAATTCTCTTAACTCTTCCCTGGTATCTCTGTCATTCGGGAAACAGGGACTTCAACCAGGATTTGTCATTATTTTACTTGTGGTCTGAGTTTGACATAATTTAATAATAAATTCAAAGCGATGCTCGATGATACTTGCGTAGGAACTCAAATCTCAATACAGTGGAAACCCTAAAGGAAGAATGAAGAAATAATGAAAGGAGAGTTTTGTGAAGTTGAACAGAGATCTTGTATTGTTTCAGTGCACAATTAATTACAGGTGAAACCTCCATTTTATAAAGGAATATTTTGGGAAAAAAAAGGTCAGAAATTCCTGAGATATGTTTCCTCTTCCTCTGTCTAAGATGTTGGGAGAAAAGCCCTTTCTTCTTGTATATCTTAAAAATAAATAAGGGACTAGAAAGCAGTAATTTCTCATTTGCGGGTGCAGAGAGCAATCTGAAGCTGAAGGCTTAGTGTGCAGAGTTTTCAGAGCAATTAAAAATAACAGGATTCCCAATTCGAATTGTTGGCTCGAAATACATCCTGATTTAGTAAGGAAAGCGCAGGAATGGGTCAGTGATTGAGCCCCTTACACAAGGGATTTGCAAAATTGGCTATCTAACAGTTTCATTTTCTTCAATTAAATTTTGGCTACCCTCACACACATATAAAGGTTATTTTTTATGACGACATGACTTTCAAAAGTTATTTTAAAATATTTGTTTCTTTGTTTCTCTTCAGAAAAGTATGTAGACCCCTGTTTGGGGCCAGATTCAGTAAGCAGCTGAGAACTCTAGCCCATCCTGTCACTGCATTTAAACAAAAGCCTAACAGTGACAACGACTTACACCAAATATCTAATATTCCCGATTTTTAGTGAATGTGGTTCTCCCTCTCTTTTTCGTGTTTGTTCTAGGATTTCTTTTGTTTAAGAATTGGACATTTTTTTTCAGGGAAGAAATTCCTGCTGCTCTTACCAGTTCAGAAAAAGTGACTGTCTAATATTGAACAGCAAAGAATTTCGGTTCAAACCCCATTTTGCTTGCTGTATACTTTCTCCATATTGTGTGCATGTATAAACCTCTCTGTATAGTTATGTGTATATATTATACTAATAATATTTTTGATATATATATATTTTAAAAGGTTGTAGTCTAATCTCTTTTTAGGGCTACTAAAACCCTGAATTTAAAGACTTAACATATTTTAAGTATTTTAGAAATACCAATCTTTTCCATTCCTATTTTGCACTTACAGTTTGTTATGGTAGCAACAATTAGATACTAGATTTGATGACTAGAAATAAGAGAATCATGCTCTGTAAGAGGGTTCAGGTATTTGGTAATGAAAGCTACTTTCATTTTACAGTGGAATTTAAACACCTGGTTTGTATAGGGCAGCATAAAAATGCCTGTTTTTTAATAGGAGAAGCATTGTTTTATGCATCGATTTATCCATTAAGTTTGCAGCAAGTACCTAAAGTTCAGGAGTTGAAGGCAGAACTGTCTGCTGTCTTTGGTGAGAGCCACTCGACAAGAAGAGCATTCCGATTTATCCAGCAGATATATTCATGGCATCAAGGGTTTCCCTCCAGGCAAAAGTGGAGGTGAAATCCTCTTTTAGAAGGGCAATTTAAAAAATTCCCCCTGTTAAACAGAAGTGCAAAAAACTCTTTTAATGAAAGACAGATTTCAAGCATTTGCCTAAGATTATCACTCCGCTAAACTGAAGCAGAGCCGCTGAAATTCCTGCATCATTTACATCCCGTGAGCAAGGCAAGGGCAAAAGCTGGAGGGAAAATATTCGATAGCATGGGAGCAAACAGCTGTGTGGAAGAAAAAGCTGTGCTGAATCTCTTAGCAAAAGAAAATAATAGTTTAGCAAAAGCCAAACTAAGCAAACCCTGGGCTGTGCCATGCCATAAATCCTTAAAGGGACACTCTCAACTCGGATTTAAAAAAAAGTGATCAGTTCTTAAGTCCTCCAGTTTCTACTCCCTTTAAATACTCTGGCTGGCATTTAAAAGTGTATAAAACTTTAATTTTTATTCCTGGGATCTTTCCTTCTTTGTGTTTGCAAAGGTGGTTTCTGTTAGCCAGTTTCCTCCATGCTATCCGAGGCCCTGATCCTGCCAAAATGTATTCATGTCCTTTATTGCGGCGAGTCTCCCATCAAAATCCCTCCCAGCAGGAAAGGTGAGCTCACATTTATGTGTTTGTAGGATCAGCGCCTAATTGTAGGGGAAATGGAAACTGCATGGAGTTCTGTCCATGGCACAAAGTAAACAATAGAGAATATGGAGTAAAATATATTTCTTTAATACTTCAGTTATGGAAATGCTAGATGTGACGTGTAACTCTAGTAAGAGTGACTCTTCAGAAGGGAATGTAATTTTTCAGGTTATAAGTATATAGTTTTAAGCAGAAATAGCTGTTAAAATAGCATGTATCAAGATTATTGTAGTTGTGAGGTGAGGAATCAGGTTCTTTATTTTCATTGTATATTTTCCTTTCAATGTAAAACTGTCAAGGTCTTTTGTTGTTCCAGTGTGACTTTGATTTTATTTCCCTGGTGCATGATCTTGTTTTGCATATTTAGCAGTTCTGATGATGGAACTTGAGATAAGGCCATTCAGAAATTGCAGTATTTATTAAGTCACCTTTTATGGCGGCAACACAAGACAGAATGTTAAACAAAATGAAATTGTGACCCCTTATATGCTCTTATTCAGAAAAATAATCTCACTGAAGTCAGTGGAAGCTGGAAAATACATCAGATGCAATTTAGACATTCACTTGAACCTAAAATCTTAAACTGCATTTGAAATTGGAAAAAAAACCCCTGTGCTTAAATCATTTATGTGCTTTCAAAGATGCTATCAAGATTTAAAGTATGATACTGGCATGCATGACCATAATGGAAAAATCTAGTCTAGCTGTAGCATGCTACCTTTAACTTGTGCTAGAGGTGGTGGAGACAAGGACTGCAAACTTGCTGTCGTCTTACAGAGCTAGGTAAAGTCAGTGCACAAACACCTACGAGACCCAACACGAAGAACGGGAATGATAGCAGACTGAGCTGTTAGGTGAGAAATTATCTTTCTGTCTGGGTATCAACCGGAGACAAAAGCTGGGGAAAAGTGTTTTGCTATTACTCAGTTTTTGGACTTCAGTTGCAGGAAAGTTATGAAGAGGAGAGGCAATCTTTATTTCTTGTTCTCTCTTCTTGCACACTGGTGCAGCTGCTTTACTGAGAGCCATTTGCAGAGCACAGGCAAGAGGTTAGTATTTAGATCTTGTAAAATAAAATGCAAACGACCGCATAGCAGCACTTCAGGAAGACTTTATAAGCATTTTCCACTCCAAAGGCCTAGCTTTGCTCTTCTGCTGGGCCCTGAACTCTTAATGACTTTTAAAGGGTATTTCAGTGAAAGAAGCAAGCTTCTTGCAAGCAGCTGGACAAATGACTTGCATTAAGTCCCGATGTCCCCATCATAGAAATGTTAGTTCCTCCTGCCCCTTCCCCCGTGCTGTATCCTGTTGTTTACCAACACTTTCAGCTCCACATACCTGAATATCCCATAGCATCCCAATTTCAGTCCCAACTCCTCTACTACAGCCAGGTGCAGGGTAATGTTTTCTCCATCTGGCTCCTGTCTCAGGGTATTCTGCCTGGATGAACACATTGAGCAAGTTGGCAAGAGAGCCTCTTAGTTGAGGGCGTTAATTTGTTTAACCATTGATTTTCACAGAATTTGTAGAAATTTAATTTCTTTGAGACCGCTATCCCTCTGTCAAAGTTGGTTGAAACTGACCAATGAGACAATTTGGATCAGTGGGTCCAAAATATTAAGGGGAAAGAGAAATTTGACCAGCTGATGGCCTCCGGTGAGCCTAATTTGCTAAGAAATAGCTAAAATGTTTGATACATAGACAATCTATCTACTTACATTTTATATCCCAGTGTTCATATGAGATGCTTTAAGCTAGAGTTATTTTATGTGCTTATGAAAGGATCATGAAAAAATAACGTTCCACACTTTTGCACAGTTTTTGTCATTTGTATAGCTTCGTTCTTCAACTTTCAGATCTGTGTGCCACTTTAGGAAACAAAACCAACTGCATAATGCTCATACACATGCTGCTAAAAGACAGTGATGCTCTGTGCTCTTTTGTTCCTGACACAGGTCTTTTAAACACAACATTTCCACTCCTTTCCCGCAATATTTGATAAGGAGAGACATAGCTAACAAAATGCAGTATATCACGATTAGCGAACAAATTAGCACCTGAAGATACAAACAGTATATCAGAACTCAAAACTATCAGCTTAGAGACTCTGCAGATTTACACAGATGTTCATAAGGTGGTTCTCAGACTTGCTTGGCAGCTTGGTTGATGGTGATGGTAAATGATGGTGAGGGCAGAGGGTTGTGGACAGTGGGGAGCCGAGCTTGGCACCACGTCCTGCTACTTACCTGCTACTTGACCTGAAACCAGACTTAGGCCATATTGGTTTTGATCCTGTTCATTTTGTTTCAGCCAGTATTCGAGTATTCAATGATAAATAAACAAGTGTGAGTGTGTGTGAGACCCATTATCTGATTTCTAAAGTGCACTCAAATATGGTGAAATAAAGATGACCGTTTGAATGTAAAGCTTCAGTCTTAACTCCTGTTTTAAGAAGTTCAGCATATTAAACTGCATTATTAGAACACTTTAGGGTTTTATGAATGTCATTTTACTTGCTTGATTTTTCTGGAAGGAGATTAAAGTTGCTACACGTTCAACTGATGTACTGTAACATTACCTTAGTGCTGATTCTGACAAACTGTTCAGGAGCATTTTCCCAGAGATCGCTGTGCGCTCACCACTGCCTCTTCCCTTGGACTCAGAAGGAAATGTTTCCCCTTATTCGGTAAATGTTAACATTTTTCTAATGATAATTAATACAGAATTAACCTTCATAACTTTTTCAGCGATTTGATATAAATAGTTAACATCCTCTGAGTGAAAATCTCCCTGGCAAGGAAACCCAGATTAAGAACCCATTTACCACAGACTAATTTGAGCCCCGTATTAAGGGTTTAGTATAGTTTGTTGGCTCTTGTGTGGAACACTGGATATGAATTGCACCAGAATATTTATAGATACAACATTCCTCCTTTGTATCACCATCTGCTCACCACCTCTGTTTCTCTAGCTGAGCTTCAGGGTCTGTACCAATGTCAGCGGAAGCTTTAAAATCTGCCATTAAAATAGCAACAACAGCAGAGATCTGCTGTTAAAATAATAGCAACAACATCCCTCTGTGGGATGCTAAGGAACACACGAGTATGGACAGGCCTGATCCAGCATTCCTTTCCTGCCCTGGGAGTGTTTTTAGGGAAAAAAAATAAGAAAAAAAAAATAATGCATGGGCTGACTCCATTTGTGTATAGATAAATGGAAATGTGGAACTACTTTCTCCCATTGTTCTTCTAGCTGAACGCTGGGGAGAGAGTGGAACAATGCATGGAAATGCCATGGAGGGAATGTAAAGAGATGCTCAGCAGATGAATTCAATATAAACAGAGCTAAAACCACTGATAATGTCAATTTATGTGGTTTTCAAATGACTCTCCATGTCATTGTGACTGAGCCAGCTTCTACACATATTACAGTTAATGGTAGTGGGATTACAGTTAATGGGAGCAGTCCTTTTATTTGATAGCAGTGGGACTGAACTCATGGGTCATGTGTGAAACACCCTGAAAACACAAGTACAGTTGTGACCAAGAAAACAAGCTGTGAAAATGAAAGTAATAAATAAACATTAGATGTTTGGCAAATTTTTATTTGATTGTAAGGGAAAACCATTGCGGCAACGTCATCTGGTTTGGTCCATGAGTCGCTCTTTTTTCAGATGATCTAGGCGGCCAGCGATACAGAAAAAGTTTGGAAACGTTCCTGGATAGCATCTCAGCATATGCACACATCTAATGAATTCACATCACATTCAGCAGCACAACTTCTTAGCACATTTTCATGCAGAACTTCAGACATGGTGCAATTCCTGACATGAAAATAAGATTGAGGTGGCTAGTACGACAGAAAAAAATGATCACAGTGGTCAGTAACATATCTTGAGAGGCTTTGATTTTCATATTTTGACCCTGCTTTGACAAAAAAAGTAGAGTAAGACTTTAAAGAGACAATCTGAAATGTAGCATAATGTGCTTTTTCGAACAGAAAGAAGCTAAGGGCTTTAAAAATTGCCTTTTTCACATAAGAAAAATTCAGGACTGAGGAACTAAGCTAACCATAACAAAAGGGTAAAAATGTCAAATCCTCAAGACAGAAAGTGCCTTTGGACGATTTCTTATCCTGAAAAGTGTGTGAGTGACCATTTGCCATGGATGTTAGTGGTGTAAAATCAATGTGGTGTTTTAGGTGCCTGGGGTGGGATAAGGCAAAGGCCATCTTCTCTGGTTCAACAAAACCTGTGAATGCCCACCCTTAAAAAAAGAAACTAACTGCAATTGGTTTACATACAGAAGTAGAAGGAGGTTTGCTGATTTTGTTGTAACTATTTGGTGAATAACTAGGCAGAAAAACAATTCTCTGTCTTGTGGTGCAATCACTGTGAAGTGTAACGCTCACTGGAGGAAGCATAAGGAATAAAGTCTGGAGGATCCTGACTGTTATTAAGTATCAGCTGTACGTCAATGAAGTGACTGCCTGGAAAATACTGGTGATAATCGATAACTGGTCATTTCAGAACAGCAACATTATTATTGGTGAAATGTTCAATCTCTAAAATACTCAAGATCCTGCTCAGCTATTGCATGATACAAATGGACACTTGCAGTTTCATGGCATAGGAAGAATATACCCAGAATTAATTAACAAAGAGCAATACAAAATGGCAGCATATTAAACAGTCAAGTAATGTTTTAACAATGGTGAAGAGTAGTGGGAATACCATCTTTGTATGCACCTTTATTTCCTCTTATATTGTGCAGGATTTTTTACCTTGCTTCCCATGTTCAAAGAGTGCTGTTGGTTAGTGGAACATCAGATGAAGGTGCGAACTTTTAACATCTCTACTATCAGAAGGAAAAAAGCTGCTGCATTTTGTTTTCATCTAAACTGTGCAAGTCTGTCAGCAAGACTATGTGGAAATGAACAGGAGACCAAAACAGGAGGGGAAAATAGGAGATCTCCATAAGATAAGGGAACCAATTTATTATTTTTAATGACAGGCATATGGAAGAGACATGTATACCACAGCTGTAACAAGAAACAGTCTACAATTTAATAACTGTAGAAGATAGCATTTATTTTTATGGCAGGTCAAGAGCTCGATCCACAAAACAGATGCAACTTTGCTTTCATGAGCTCAGCAGGTCAGACCCATACCATGCAACCCACGACTGCAGTTGGACTGGTCTTTGAAGTTAGTTGTAACTGTCTTTGCAGTATCAGGCACATGAAGCCCAAGAACGTTAGAGGAAAAAAATCTTTAAAAAATTACTGTAGAGAAAAGGGGAAGTAGCATAAAGGAAAACAAAGACAAAATCCACATTCTTGTGTCTATAAATCAGTTCCCGTGACCCAAGTGAATTTTCCTTTGTTGATACTATGTGAAGCTGACCCAGAAAGACAGAAGTAAGAATACAGTAGCCAATTGGGCAGAACAGCAGTGAGATAGGCATTATCTGTGTAATCTGAGATAAATTCCTTTTATTTTTGTTCAATAAAAGTAAGAATTGCACAGTGCAAGCCATACAGATGAGGTCAGACTGGGCTGCATCTCTTCTGTGTGCTTGAGACATGGGTTCGAGGCTTTAATTTGATCTTGCACGTATAGTGCCTTTTACTTCCTTGGTCTATTAAGACACTGTAGGATCTCTTCTACTCACTCTGAGGTTTTGCAGAGAAGCGAATTGGGATGAAATGCTCAGAAGAAGGTTCCTGGCCAGACACACCTTTTCTGTCAAGGATGTGCCTGCCTGGCGAGGAAGAAGTATCCATCATTAAAACAAATAGTTTATTTGGGTACATCAACCCTGCTCCTTCTTGCTTATTCCTGGCTACTTTAAGCTGCTTTCTGTTCAGCTTGTTTCTTACTATCTCTTCCCCCACTGTCCAGCTTTCTCATTTTGTTTCAGAATCCTCTTTCTTTGCTTTTCACTGGAAAGCTCACCACACTCGTACTCTTAGACCACGTTGCCTACAGCAACATTACTGCTGATAATTCTCTCCAGATGTTGTCTGACTCATGATCATCAGACCAGGCACTTCCTAAGCTATTTACCTTCCATTAAAGAAAAAAACAAAAACAAAAACAAAGACAAATTTCTGTTTAGACAACTAAAAACCCCAGACCAAAACACAGCTAGAACATGCTGAGATTGCAAAACAAGATATTCAAGATTACAAAAACATGAACATGATATGATTCACATAATGGAAGAATTACGCCTGTTAACAAATGTAAAGAAAAGCAGCATGTGAATAATGTATGTACAATATGTAAGTAATCAATATTATTAATAAAAAATATAATGGGTAGGGACTTGGGCTTATTACCTGGTGAATTTCTGCCTTTCTGTAAGTAAAGAACATAATCTGGATTTATAAACACTTTTTCCTCTTCTGATGAATTTCTAGAAATGCAACCTGATGGGGTTCTCCATCTGTTACCAAGGTGTCCCAGAATTAGAAGGCTGCATCTTTGAGGAGGAAAGGAGAGGGCCAGTTCAAGGAGGAGACTTGGTATCTTCCACATTTGATCACTTCACACTTAGGGTCTTACAGCAAGAGGGACATCCTCTGTTCCTTCTGCACCAAGTGAACTCTGTGCGAGGAGCAGGCAGTAGGCAGCCCAGCAAGTCTGAGAGGATATTGCTGTCTGCTACAAGGACTAGGGCTCTGGTCAGGTCCACTCAGAATATTTGGGCTCCTGCTGCAACCCAGGATGACAGAAAAGGAGCTTGCATCTCAAGAGCTTCTCCAGTGGGAAAAGTCACCGCCACAGAATATACATTGAATTGTTACTGAGACAGGTACATAGATAAAGCTATCTTTTATTAAAGTTGGTTTTGAGCAAATCATGCCTGGAAGATGAGTAGCTTGTGTGTTCTCTCTCATTCCCTATGCTGATGTATCTATTTCTCCATTAAAGTTACACGTATTTTAGAAATCCCATTTTCTCTTGAGTTCATCTATGTCAGTTGCTCAAAAGGGCAAAAAGGTCAGATGAGAGCTATTAAACGATTATTGCTGATTGGTATCGCTGATAGAAGAGAGGAATTCTTACTTTATCATCACAAATCTTTTCATAAATTTGATATCCACCTCATAAAGAGTTAATCTAAATGGGTGACAGCTGTCATAATGCAAACAGAACTATACATTAGACTGAGTGAAGAATTATTCCTTTTTAACCAAGACAGTAAATGGGAAAATATGAAAGCAAAAGAGTTTTTTTCCTATTTATCTTTGTATATCAAGGAAGGCCAAGTAAAGAGGTGGTTTTAATTTTTTTTGTCCTTAATCTCTTTCTTATGCAGCACTCATCTCAGAAATTTCCTCACACCATTCTCATGCTGTGTCAGTCTAAAATATGGCTTTGCCCACAAGTATAAAACAACCTTCAGCCGAGTTCTTTATTTCAGCTGAGCTTTGTAATAATGTGCCACTCTTTCAGCCCTGTAAGATTTCCCATTGTGGGAGGCCTCAATAGTATGGAACTATTTGGTTTTGGCCCTGTCTTTGCCAGATGAAATTAATGACAACAGCTTTTCAACTCTTTAAATTGCTGGTACACATACAAGTAGTGAAACAGGAAAAGAATGTGAGGCAGTATATTAATTTTCACAATTTTTTTTTTTAGTTCGTCTCAGAAATCTCCGTTCTTAATCCATTTCTTAAAGCTTTTTTTTTTTTTCTTAAATAAAATTTATATTTTGAACCAGATTAGTACACCATGACATATTAAAAGACCCAAGATATCCAGGTATCTCATTAAATCTTTAATCCACAATAGTTTCGTATCTGAGTTTTTTTGGGAAATGCAGAAACCCAACACTTTCCTTTTATCTTGACTGACAATTTTATGTGTAGAAGCCGAGCTGTATCTGCATGCTTGGAACATCACTGCTTATGAGCCATCCTGTGCTGAAGGTTTCACAGAGTTATCGCAGGTCCTGTCTCTGATCTGTCCCACAGTTGCTTTATTTTGAGAATTGTGCTTAATTCCTGCTGGTCAAAACAAAGAGCCGTCAGCTGTCAGCAAGACCTCATCAACTGTCTTCCCTTGAACACATTCAGTTGACTAACAGATGAGCTGTAGGAACCTTGTGCATAAGTGCAAGTCCTCAACGTATCTTCAAAATCACACTTTTAGTGCCATGACTGTTATGTTTAGTGCCATGTTCATGTTATTTAATCAAATATATTTCTACATCCAGAGACAAGAAGTCCAACCTGTATAATTTTCAAGCTTTGCAGCTATCTGGGTTTTAAAATTTTAGTTTATTTCTTTCTTCTGGAAGAGAAACTACCTCTTCTTGATAAATAGATCTAATGACATCGTATTTGGTCATAGACCCATCTGTTCCTGCTGCCTTATTTGCATTCAGACTTTCAATAATGGTATTCCGTCCTTTTAAGTGGGTTATCCAAGAATTATGCCTTTTTCTTGTGGTTCTGTGGGAAAGAAGTCCTTAAAGCAATTTAAAAGTTGTTGGCTTTTGGAGAGTTGACCTGTGATCAATAAAACCTTTTGGTCTCAAATCACCCAGCATCTTTTCTCAACGTTACCAGATGTCCCTTGCTGTCCCTTTTGAAGAAACTGCCATATTATGTGCTTTTTTTAAAGCCTGTCCACCATCTTTCCCTTATATAATGTTTTGGTTAATGCATTTTTTGGCTGGTTCTGTTTAACAGATTTGCAGGAAATCCAGTCCTTCCAATCCCTGTGGATTTATGAATTTTTTAACAACACCTTTTAGTACCTTTCTGCTTATCTCAGGCTGAAAGAGATGCACCAGACCTTTTTCTTCGCTGGTTCTTGATTTTTAAAGATGGAAAGCTTTACTGGTAACTTTACCATTTATTCTTGCCTTACAAGCATCCCACAGAGTTTTCTTATCTTAGCGAGCTTAGTGTTCTCTTTTAGATAACTCTGAAAAAGCTATAGATATTTCTTTTGCCCTAAGTTATAAGCAGAGTTCCCTCCAACTGCTGTCAATTTGTTTTAAATTTCATTTTTTTAAAAATAGGCATAAGGAGTGAGGATACTGATGGATTACATCCAGAAAGATCAAAGTAACAGGATTAACAAGCTACTAGTGACAGGGAACACATCAGTGCCTGAATATGCATCACATGGTTGACAACAGTAAGAGCATCCCGAGTTAAGAGCTTACCGCCTTTTGAACATTACCGGCATCTAACAAGGTGACTAGCTTTAAGTTACCTTCTTATCTGCAAATCCTGATCACCTTGGTCTCTCAACGGCTGGATTCATGAACTGACTACAGTTCTCTCTCCTGTCATAAATTTTATTAAAAATTCTTTAAAAAAAAAAAAGTGAAGTGAAAGATGCTTGTCCCTGGATGGAGCAGTATGGAGTATAAGCTCTTTTAAGTTACTCTTTTAGAGGTCTTTGATCAGAATATATCTGCCATCTTCAAACACCAGGCATTTAGGATGAAAAGGAGATATTTGACTAATAAAACTGCCACCCCTCTTCCTTTTGATGGCCTGAGGAGCAGTATGGTGTCCGTTCTCATATTGCATCTCAAGCAGCTTTCATTGTTGGTCTGCAAAGGAGCTTCTTGTAATTGTATGCTCGTGTTATTATGTTTTTTTTTTATTGCTTGTAAAACTTGTTGATCTAAGCTGGTCAACCATTTAACATTTAAAGGCATCATTTGAATTGGTTCATCTGTTCTACTGGCTTTCCAGCTGTTGCTCTTCCAACATTTAAACTTATAGGCTGTTATTCTACTCCTTTTAGCTGACATTTTTATTAACAATTCAATGCTGCCTGTTGCAATAGCAAGTATCCCCTTTTACTGATAGAGGGGACTACAAATCTTCAAATAACTTTTCAGGCTTCTTACTACACTTGGTTTACTTCCTTGCTTTCTGTGTTTCATACTCTGTAGCGCTGCCCTAACATTCATTGAGTTAACTTTGGGCATTCTGAATTTCTCCTGTCTTAAATACCTTATTGCTACCCTCCTGGGTCTCCAAGCACTGCTTGTGTCCTGTACCCTTTGGAGCACAACTGCAAATCTGAGTGACCAGAAATTACTCATTAACAGCAGGTACTGACCATTAAAGTGGAAGTTCCTTGCAAAGTGGAGAGAGATGCTGAAAGAGTAGGGAAGGGAGGGCACCATTACTTCAAAAGCTCTGCTGGCCTGGCCAGCGGGGTCAATTGCTAACCTGCCTGACAGCCTACAAAAACCCCAACTGTTCGCCTGCCGATCTGTGGCAGATCATTCAAATCAAATGAAGGACAGGGTTTAAAAGGCTGCCTGAACCCGAGCGGCAGTGTGCCCAGTTGAATACGGTGTCTCTGCACATTGTGCACCCGCTGCCAAGAGAAGGGTGTCCGCTAGGAGTTTTATTTTTTACATATGGAGGAGGCCTCACCATCCGGGGCAACTTGGCAGAGCAGTAGACTTTGGGTGTCCCCAAAGTTTTTGCTTTCTTTGAAAGTCAAGGCAAGGAAGGCACCCTGCCTCGCTAGAGAGATTTCTGCTGCCCAGACGGGGGAAGTGCTGCTTGTTATTAAGTCTCTTGAAACTGTGAGCAGTTGTGAATGCATGTTTGAAAGCAGGATATGCTCTACAGTGATATCCAGGGCTCATAAGAGATTTTAAAGTAGTTTAAAAAGGAAATCAGACCTGATCAAGAGAGCTTGAAGATGGTAATTTAACAGGGGAACTCTATATTGTTTGAGGGCGCTGCTTTCCTGTGTATTGATTTTTCTGTGATTCTGAACTAAAAAAGTGCATTAGGATATTAAAACCAGAGCTTCTGAAGTATGGTTTGGATGAAGTCATAAAGTGGGAGAATGTGGCAAATTTGCCCACGCAAAGCCCAGTGTAAGCTTTTCCTCAAAAAGTCACATCAAAGCCATAAACACTGCAAGATGTAAAGCCCAACAAATGTGCAAGCAGAAAAATACCTCTCCCTGTTCTTTCCATCTGAGCCTACAGAGGAGAACATAGGATGAGCTAGAACAGTAAACGCTCCTGGATGCAAAGGGAAATAGCAAAGCAACCTAATTCAGGACATAATGCAAACATTAAATTACTCTTACAGGCTTTGCTGCGAATTTACTGTTGTATCGATGTATTCGAGAGCTGTCTTTAGCATGGAAGCTGGTGCAGACATGCAGTCCTGATAATACCTCTCCTGTCAACAGACATCCTCTGGATTCATGCCATGGGTGGGGGAAGGTGAAGGGCATTATGGAATTTGGTCCATCTGCATTGGAGGAAAAGGAACTTGCTTTACCTCTGAGGTTTTTTTCAGCTTTTTTTCTGATTCAATCTCCCGCTGGTTTTGAAGCTTAGAGGATCTGAACAGGGTAGATAACTGATCACTCCTGTGATGTCTGCATCCTTTTTGTAGTGAAACTCAAAGAGAATTTTTGGCTTTCTAACTTTAATAACATTCTTTCACAATAGTGGCGTTTTGTTTTTAATATAAGTAAACACAAGTACCTTATGTACTTTAACACTGCAGCTCAAACCTTTTCCACCAGCAGCAGGGATATTCTGCAGACCACAGACAGCATAGACTGAATAGCCTGCTGATGACTTCTAGTGGCCTTTCCAGGATTTCCTTGGTATTATGCTGATTAGCTATAGTATTTTACTGTTTTCTTCCTATAAATTACATTAGCAGCTTATATGTTTCTTTTACAATGCAAAGCGTTATTCACTGTTTTTATATTTGTTATCATATGATACAAGGGAAAATGCATATGTTGAACTTCTATTTAATTTTTTTTTCTTTTAATATCAAGAGGGTCAAGGCCTTATACAGAAAACAGGCTGTGAAGCCCCCTTGAAGTCATCATCGTTATGCAAAGCCAACAGCTTATTTATTGTTCAATGCTTTGATACAAAAGCCTCTAAGTTCAATAAGCGCAAGGACTGAAAGAGTTATTTCTTCTTAATGAAATCATCTGAGATGCCTGTACCTTTATGGTATCCTTGTGTAGAGTAAGAAACGATCTTTGGCCCTGACAACATTCTTGGTTTCTTTGATGAAAATCCACGGGGACCTTGCCTACCTTGTAAACATGATAAGTATATCATAATCATGATATATGGAGTTTAAGGACCAAAAAGACCACTAGATTGTCTCATTACCTTGCCATCTGTCACAGACTGCAGCATCTTACTCAATCAACTTTTTATTTGGCTAAAGAGTGTCTTCTAGAAAAGCACGTAGTTTTCATCTGAAAGGTTCAGAAGTTGTAGAATTCAGCACCGCCTGCAGCAGGAGATATCACCCCACTGCTAAGAACATGTGTCTTCTTTCCCTCAGAAAAGGGCTTCACCTTCCTGCATTGGTTCTTGTCATTCCGTCCTCCAGGAAATTAAAGAATTTTCTTATATTTCATGTTTTATACTGTAAGCATATTCCTGCATTGTAATAAACTCATTCTGTCTTCCTTTGGCATATGAAGCAAGCAGAGCTTCTTACATCTTTCTCTGTAACGCATTTTTCTCCAGACCAGAAGTAACTTTGCTGTTTCTTTTCTCTATCCCATTGAGCTTTTAAACATCCTTTAGAAAATATGTGCACAGGACTGTGTAGTTTTCCAGTAGTAGTACCACTACTTTAAAAAAACTTTAAAAATCTAGATTAAAACTACCTCAAACCCCACTTAATACTCCCCAGTTTAAACACAGTTCTTGTTTTTTTCCAGAGCATTACACTGGGAGTTCATATTATGTTGCTTGTCACTGTGACCCCCCACTCCTTTTCAGACACACCACCGTTTAAAACACAATCCTCAGTTTGTGTGTTTGGCACCAATTCTTTGTTCCTAAATATACAATTTTGCATTTGCCTGCTTTAGCATGCCCTGTTTAACAAGATTTATGTTCCATAGAATTATGTCATATAGCTTTATTTATATCTTTATTCTTCAATTATTTTATGAATGGGATCCCTTCCTGGCTTTCATGTTCTTCTTGCCCAGAAGGAATACCAGGCTTGTCAGCAGAGCTCCTCCGCTCGTCCCATTTACTTCACACTGACACTATTCTAGTCTTTCAGTGTTCCCTTGCATTTCCAAGATAACTTCAAGACCATCACAGCAGGCCAGAGGTCTCTTCAGCCAAGTCTCTTAGAATTGTTGTGCACAAGTGGTCTCTGCCTGCCAAGTTGAATATACTCACTCCTAGGAGACTGATCTGAATTTATCTAGCATCCTCCTCTGTTACTAATAAATATAGATGTTCTTCATCATTCTTACATGGTGCTGTCTTACTTCTGAGTCACCGCACGAGTAATTGTTATTTTGTATTTATACTAATGTATCTGAGTGCATTGATCTTATTAATTTAGCACTCTCAGTTTTATGGGCTACAAGCTAATATTTATTGCTGTTTTCTGATGAAGCATGTTATGCCTGTAAATTCCCTGAAACATTAAACACTTACTAATGCAGACTTCCTTGCTGTTTTTGGCTAATTTACCCTTGACTCATTCAGATCATTCAAAGCTCTAGCCAAAATCGCCTCCTTTGGCCATTTCTTCCCTCATGCTGTGGGTTCCTATGGACTCCTACGTTTTTCCTCCGCAAATCCAAATCTTATTGGGACATTGAAATGTGTCACTTCTAATATAAATACCCATGCACTTTTAACCAGCTTTTGGGTCAGGCTTGAGAACACAACTTGACCCTTAAACTGTTAACCACAAAAAGTGTTAATCTTCTGCCCCCTTTCTCAAGTAAACTATTTTTATGAAAGTGATTATCTCACACCTGCTATCAGGAAGCCTTGGTGCATGTTAATAGTTTGCTGTAATACTAGAATTGCAGCTGCTTCTGGACTGGGGGCTCTCAGTCCTGCTGCCATTCATGCGGACACAGGGCTTTCATTCTTTGGTCCTGTGACCTGGGGTTGGTGGCTACCAAGTCACCCCTGTTGTATGGCAGGGTGCTGCCTCCATCTTCAAGCTCTGGAGAAGATCCTGATGTTTGCTCAGTTCAGAGAAGAAAATTTTCTTTCCATAGGCTTGAATTCTTCCTGAGCCTGCTCTTCCTACCCGCAATTGGGAATCAGAGTACCGCTACAATTGCATACATTTAAACACTTACGGGAGGGAACCATTTTCCTTCAGGTCGGTGTTAGAAGAAAATGACAGGGAAGAGGAAGAAATAGGGGGAACATTCACTTACAACTGACAACCACCTGGGGGATGCATGTTAATTTCTGCTCAGGCCCCACAAAAAAAATTGGTGAACAGCATTTTTTTCTGGCATTCAAGCCTTCAGAATCTGACAGACTGAAAAATTGCATTTACTCAGTGTAGAGAGGAAAGATAATTACCAACAAATGAATAGGAGGCTGAACATAAATTTTTGGTTCTTGTAATTCAAAAACAGGGAGACAGATTTAAGAACAAAATACGTGATGCATGTTGCAAAGATCACAAAAGAACTGAGGGGTCCAGGTATGTCTGCAGTAAAAAACACTAAACGCATAAAACACAGAATACAGTCTTTTTCCACATGAAATAGTTAAAAATGTTGGCATGTGACCGTGTGAAATATCATATTATATAAATACTAAAATAGGTAGCACCATGGTCTCCATTGTAATCTTAGAGCGCTGTTCTGAAATATACTGTGCTTGCTCTTTGCTCAGGGGTGATTTTCTTTACTTTTCAAAACTGGACTAAAAATGGTTCAGCTGTTTGTAGAGATAAGGTGAGGGTCCGGTGAGCAGTTTACACATCCTAAACCAGAAATCTCCCTCCTTTCCTGCAGACCTGTAGGTTGGAACAAGATCTGGACATTTTGCAGAGGAATATTTCCATTCCATTCAGATTTGATACACCAGCTCATGTTCATTTAAGGTTTCTCTAGGCTTGTCCCATGACCAGGCTGATTTGGTGGTCGGACTCCAGCCATACAACTCCTTTACCCAGCCGTGGGAAGGAGCTTGGGAAGATGCAGCAGCAGCAGGGATAACTACCGCTGTTTCTCCTTTTTCCTAGGAGAAGACAAGAGCTAGAGAAAGGGCAAAAGGGTGGTGCCAGATCTTCTCTTGCATTCTTTGGTTTGAACTGGAAGTGTGTCAGTGCATGTGAATATATATACATTTGCGTTTGCACAGAATACTGAAATATAGGGAAAAAAGTGGATTTTCAGAGATTGTTTCATTTGCCTCATTAAAAAGCAAACATTTCACAATCTTCTTCCATGTAAAACACACCCCCAAACCCTGCATTGTCTTTAGAAACAGGCATATGTTCTGCTCAAATTCACTCATTTCACTTAACAAAACAACATACCCTAAACCAGATCCAAAATGGAAGTTTTTCACAACACACACCAGCATTATCTCATAAATCACGAAAGGCAGCACAACCAAGATCTTTTCTCATCTGCCTTAGCCATTAGAGGTACTTACAGTGTAAGAGGCTGAAAATCCTTATATTACCAGAAAAAAATGTAAGGGCTCTTGAGTCTGCCGGACGGAATAACTGGGTGATGAACGTGGCAGAGGATAACAAGAAAAGAATTGAAATTTTGCACAAGCAAACATAGATCTGCCACCTCCAAAGCATTCAGAACTTGAATATTGTCCCAATTCTTTCTGTACACACCCTTGGTATATAGACAACTTGGTATGCAGGGATTATGTTCACAACATAGTGGTAAGAGACAGTGAAAATAAAGCAAAAACTATTAAAAGGTAAATCAGGAAAACAGTCAGATATCCAAATGTCAGAAGTGTGGGACAGCAGAAGCAAAAAGCTAGACGTGGATTTACAGTGATGAGTGGCTGGACTGTTCTGATGCCTTCCCTGCAGAAAACGTGCAGGCACAGTGCGTTCCCAAGTGGACTACAGGTATGTGAGAGGGAGTGCAGAAGTGGTAGCCTAGTTTGTAGAGGACACATCTGGACCATCAGAACAATTAACAATTCTGTATGAAAATTCCTCTCAGCTGTTCCTTTCCCTATGATCCCTGTGACATGGGCAGTGAGTGGGTTGCAGATGAAATGAGCTGTTTTGGCAGCTTGCCTCTTGCAATCTTCTTGTTGGACCTGTCTTCCTACTGCCTCCATCCTGTGCATTTATCTCATGTGACGAAGGCCCTTCTGATCTGCTGAAGTAAGTTGGAAGTATATATAATCACCACCACAGATGACAGGGTTTAAGGACTCTTTTAAATAGCCACGGGTAAAGCAGCATATTTAGTCTGTTACAGTTTCTCTTCATTCACACAGTTGCTAGGTACTCAAATAGTTACTTAGGAGACCCTGAAAACCTTTGAACTTTAATGGTAATACTGGAAATACATTAACTAAGGACTTTGCTATAGAGGGATATGCTGGAAAATTAATATGAATTAATTTTTAATGTATTAGCTGATTTACATGGACATCATGGGTAGCTATTCTCTAGAGACTAAAGTAAGTAAAATCATAGAATCATAGAATCATAGAATCATCGAATGGTTTAGGTTGGAAGGGACCTTAAAGATCATCTAGTTCCAACCCCCCTGCCATGGGCAGGGACACCTCCCACTAGACCTGATTGCTCAAAGCCCCATCCAACCTGGCCTTGAACGCTTCCAGGGATGAGGCCTCCACAACTTCCCTGGGCAACCTGTTCCAGTGCCTCATCATCCTCATAGTGAAAAATTTCTTCCTAATATCTAATCTAAATCTCCCGTCTTCCAATTTGAAGCCATTACCTCTTGTCCTGTCACTACATGCCCTTGTAAAAAGTCCCCCTCCAGCTTTCCTGTAGGCCACCTTTAAGTACTGGAAGGCTGCTATAAGGTCTCCTTGAAGCCTTCTCTTCTCCAGGCTGAACAACGCCAACTCTCTCAGCCTGTCCTCATAGGAGAGGTGCCCCAGCCCTCTGATTATCTTTGTGGCCCTCCTCTGGACCTGCTCCAAAAGGTCCATACCCTTCTTATGCTGGGGGGTCCTGAGCTGGATGCAGTATTCTAGGTGGGGTCCCACGAGAGCAGAGTAGAGGGGGAGAATCACCTCCCCTTTTCATGCAACCCAGGATGCGGCTGGCCTTCTGGGCCGCGAGTGCACATTGCTGGCTCTTGTTGAGCTTCGCATCCACCAACAGCCCCAAGTCCCTCTCCTCAGGGCTGCTCTCAGTCCATTCTCCACCCAGCCTGTATTTGTGCATGGGATTGCCCTGACTCATATGCAGGACCTTGCACTTGGCCTTGTTGAGCTCCATGAGGTTTACACAGGCCCACCTCTCAAGCCTGTCCAGGTCCCTCTGGATGGCATCCCTTCCCTCCAGCATGTTGACCACTACATACAGCTTGGTGGCATCGGCAAACTTGCTGAGGGTGCACTCAATCCCAACATCAATGTCGCCAACAAAGATGTTAAATAATACCGATTCCAGTACCGACCCCTGAGGAACACCACTCGTCACTCCTCACCACTTGGACATCAAGCCATTGATCACAAATCTTTGAGTGCGACCACCCAGCTGATTCCTTATCCACTGAGTGGTCCATCTGTCAAATCCATGTCTCTCCAATTTAGAGACCAGGATGTCGCGCAGGACCGTGTTAAATGCTTTGCACAAGTCCAGGTAGATGGTGTCAGTTGCTCTTCCCTTATCCACCAAAGCTGTAAACGCCATCATAGAAGGTCACCAAATTTGTTAGGCACTATTTGCCCCTTAGTGAAGCCATGTTGGCTGTCACCGATCACATCCTTATTTTCCATGTGCATTAGCAGAGTTTCTAGGAGGATCTGCTCCATGAACCTGGCCTTCTCCTACAGTAGGCGGTACCTCATTCTCCCCGTATCAGTATCAAAATCAGATCAGGGCCACCTTAATTCTCAGTATTTCCACTTAAGTGGCTTAATGCAGTTTAGCAAATCCACTTTAAATTACCAACTTGGTTTAGTATAGTTTTCCTGAATGTCTCTGTGTAGATAGTCTCTTGAAGAGGAATTCCTGTAAAGGTGGTAAGTTTTAAAGCGACATTAATATATTTTCCAGTTTTCTTGAGATTGATTTCAAAAATAAGGAGCTAACTTAAGAAAAAATGAAAAAATCTACTCCTTACCTAGCTTGAAGAGTTCCCTGTAAGGTTTAGTGTTGGCTTGCTTAGTAACATTGCTTAAATAATTATTTCTAATAGAACCTTTCTGAAGCCAAAGAAGGAGTTTTTCAAATACAGATTACATCCAGGCAAGCTTCTGGTGATAAAAGAGGAGATAATATGCATAAGAAGGCAACCTTCTCAGACTGTATGAGGCTGGAGGGAGGAGGCTAAATGAGATGTTCTGCAGAAAGCCCTTTTGCAAGTGTAGTTTGCTGTCCTGATAAAGAAGGGAGAGGTATGAAAATTACCGTAATTAACATGTACAGAAGTTTTTGTGATGAAAAAAGAAGGCATCATGGAAAGGAAAGTGGTACGAAAAATAACATCATAAAAATAATGGAAAACGGGGGGTTGGGAAGATTGAAGAGCAAAACTACTCCTGCATAAGGGAAGCATCAGGAAGGCATAATTCAGGTCACATTGACTATGCAAGAGTGAATTATGGAGCAAAACCAAATGTGAGCTGGAAAGGTTTACTGTACTAACTATACCAGCGGTTGCTGATGGCTCTAAATTGGAAGTCAGTTTTAGCTAATATGTTGCTAATTTTTTCCTCCTCTGTTAAAATGTTTTTCATTTTCTGGTGTGCTGAAAATATCTATGAATAGGACCTTACAAATATATGAACTTTTACCACAACCCATGCAGGCGGTAGTACGAAGAATGCTGGAGAAAATTGCTTTTGGCTTGAGGGACACAGAAGACAATGAGAAGTTTCTTTTAAAAAAAACCAGTCTAGTTTGCATTTTGTTGTGGAGTGGACCACAGGACCTGGTTACGGGAATCATCCCACACAGAGACCCGGCCAGCATCTCTCACTATCAATTTGCACTGTGCAGTGGAAGAAGCACCAATATTTTCTGTGGCGTTGGTGGGGAACAAGAAGTGTAAGCGAACAAACTATTAGATACTGCTTTGCAAGAGGAGGACAGCTTCACTGCTTTAGTTTTCCAAGACAAAGTAAAAGGCTGGAATCCTTCTGTCCTCTAGAAGAGGAAAAATTCAAGGGAAAGCTTGCCTGCCACACTAGAGCTGGGGAAAACAACATGATGCTGGAAATAATAGAAAACTAGCAGTTTACAACCAGGCTGCACAGTATATTGCCCACATAGATTTTCAGAACAGAGCATTTTTTTGTCACTGTTCACAGAATAATGGTTTTTGGCCTTTAATAAGGAGCAAAAACTATTTGGAATAACTACTATGCAGAAACTAAATGTGCAGGGACTTAAATCGAGACTTCAGCACCTGGCCTGAGCAGTCGGGCGAAGCGGTGGGCAGGGAAGTGGGGTGGGAGGAGCAGAGGGAAGGAAACCTTGGGAACTGCTTTGAACCTTCTCCACAGAGTCCCCACAGTCTCTTTTGTACCAAACAGCAGCTGAGCAGGCCCTGCTGGCAGCAGCTTCTTTGTTTATCCTCCTTGCCACCTCTGTCAGCTTTTCTGCAGGGCCCCACGCAGCCCGAGATTGTGCATGTCTCTGTTTGGGCTCCTTTGCACTGAGCAAGTGGAGTGATGGTACTGGGTGGGGAATTTTGCCCAGCAGTCATGAAAGGTGACATTTACGATTCACCAAGTCCTTTTGTGATTAGATTTTTTGTTTGTTCTGAAAACCTCTCTTCTTTTCAGTGCTTTTCTGCTTTGGTTTGCTCTTTCCTTTTGGTAACATACCTTTGGCAGTGTTTTGTCAGCCTGGCTAAAAGTTGCTTTCTCAGTCTTCTATATGGCCCAGGACTTCATCCAATACTTTGTGTCTTCTGCTGATTTTCATCCAGATGTTCTCCAGCATTTTATGGAAGGTGCACTCCCCACCTTCTACACGCTAGTCTTCATGCATAGTTCTGAGGCTTCTCTTTGGAGGCTGAAAATTGAAAAATGAGGGCAAAAAACCTTCTTAGAAGCAACTTCCTCAATCAATAAATCAAGCACAAATTTTTCAAAATTGCCTGTGGGGTTTTTTTTGAGGAAAAACCTGAATCGCTCTGTGTGCTTATTTGGTTTGCATGGTGTTTTATAGATTTCTCAGTGTTTGCCTTAAAAACCTGTTTTAATTGAACACAATCACAAAAACCATACAGGCAGAACACCAATTAGACATCAAATCCTAATTTATGCCTGAACTGTCTTTGCGTGCAGAGGAACGGCAATTGCAAATTATTGTATGGCCGGCACACTGTGCAATGCTGAGAATTCAGACCACAGGGTTCACCTCTGAAGTCCTCCCACTTCCCTTCCTCCTTCCCTTTTTGGTAAGCGAAAAAAAAAAAGAAAAAGAAAAAAGAAAAGAAAAGGTGAAGCTGTTGTTATGAATCAAACTGCTTGTGTTGCATATCTAAATTGCTCCTTGCTTCTGCCTTGGAGTCCATAACTGCAGCTTCTAATGACATTACTCCAGCTGCAGGAATCTGCTTGGTGAAAGAGGAGGAGGAGGAGGAGGATGGCTGCTGGCCATATTTGTTTTCTGACATGCGTGGGTTGAAGAAAGAAGAATCCCTCATGGGACTGGATTTAGATGGCTTTGGCAGCTGTAAATTACTCACAGCATGCTGCAAAGTTTGTGCTATGGGATATTTTCAGTTCCATCGAAATCTCCTGCTAAAAAAAACCCCCACATCACTAAACTCGAACAAAAATAAGGCAGCAGGACAGGAGATCGCTGCAGACAACTTTCAGGTGGCTCGTGCCTGCTCTATAGGAGGAGTTTTAAGCTGCTGGATTCACTGCCTAGGGAATCCTGAAGAAATGACAGTGAATGGCACCAAAATGTTGGTTTTCACTGTCAATGCCAAAGAAAGTGCTTTTCTTTAGACTTTGCATTACATTAGGGTACACTTACAGAGAGTACTGTCTGTTTGTCTTAAGATTATGCTGCAGCATATGTTTTTAGAGGAATCGGGGAGCAATGAGTTAGTGCTTTCTAAAACATTGTTTACTTCTGTGGTTATGTCCTGAAGGCCATTTAAGAGTGATTCTTAGTCAGAGGGCAGAGCTGCTGCTTATAAATTGTACCTCCACAAATAAGCAAACAAATAAACAAAAACCTATGCTAAAATTAAAAATCTCTTGTAATCTGAGGAGCACTGTGTGGAGGGCTGCTTCTTGAGTAATTTCTGCTTAAAAAAAAAAAAAGTATTTTTACAGCTTCCTATTTCTACTGCTGCAGTAGAGCTGGAGTAGCAAGAGAAGTGAGATTCTTTCCATCAGGAAAGGTGTTGCTGCAATTGCAAGAATAAAATCTATTTCAGTGGAGGAGAATCTCTTGGAAGGAGCTCATCTTGGATCTCAAGGCCCAGGCCAGCTTGCAAGGTTAGACCCCCCCCAAACCCAAGAGAAACAACAACAAACAAGAAAACCTCCCCAAACTAGTTTTGCTTGTAAATTGAGAAATTGAATGGATTTAACCTAGGAATGATTGAAGAGTGGAGAACACAGGTGTCCTTGCTGACACTTTAGTTTTTCAGAGAAGCTGTGGTCTTTCAGGCCATTTTACATCATAACAGGTGTGTGGCCATACAGCCTCCCACACCAAACAGAGCCCGCAGTAGAGCAGGACACCTGCAAAATCAAGTGTTATGGTAGAAAGGGAACAAGAGCTGCTCACCTTTCCTTCCATTCGCTGGATCATTCCATCATCTGTTCTTACTCTGCCTGCTATCTACAGAGTAAAACATTTTACTAAGTGGGAATATGCAAGACATTCCAGAAAAATACATGGACATTTTAATATTGACATTTTCACAAATGTCAGTACAAAAAGGGTTGTAATCATCAAAATGAAACAGGGAATTAGACAAAGTTTCAATTATGAAACAATAATAATACCTCTTTGATACACTTCTACTTTTACAAAATTGCATATTCTGAAGAAAACCTATTTCATCAGCATTCTTTGACCAGCTTCAGTTATAGTTTCATTTTGTCATCGCTTTCTCAACTGGACTAGAACAAAAAAGAGTCAAGAAAAATGCTGGTATCTTGTATTACTAAATTAGTGTTCATGAACTTCCAGCCTCATTGCTGCCTTTCTTCTGTCAGTGGATGCTTTGCTGCAGGTACAAATGCACACATACCCCCACACACATGCCTGTGGCTGGGCAGCCAGAGGGCTTTTGGTCTAGCTTGATGACATGAGATTTGTGTTACAGTCCATCTCCACCTCCCTCTCCATGCAGTCCTGGGCAGGAGGAGGAGCACTGCAGGAGAAATGTCACTTGATCCCTGCAGAGTTCTTCCCCAGGTTGAATAAAAAAACAAAATAGAAATCATGTCAGGTATTCATCCCACATTTTCCTCCCAGGGCCAGGGCAGGAATTCCAAAGTTAGTTTGGTACTGTGGGTTACGGTGGCTATGCAGAATGAGCAGGGTCATTACAGTTCATAGCTACGTGCTTCGGCACTATGCTGAAGGTACATAGATATAAAGATCATTTTAGGCATCCTGGATGTTTCAGTCACAATCCATGTTTTACAAATGCTTCTAAATATTTCTGCTAGTGAGAGTCCCCATATGGTGCAAAAGGAAGGCATGTGGGGGATCACGGTTGCTTCGTAACCTGGTAAGGCACTGTGGTTATAGGCTTCTCCTCAACAGACTGATGTTAGAGGACCATGGGACCCAGCCAAGCCTTCTGCTGGCAGTCCCTCAACCACCTTTGATCAAGACGTATTGGTGGATGAGGCAAGAGGGAAGAAACAATGTGGATCACAATACATTCTGTTGTTACAGTTAATTTTGTGTAGGGCACCTTGACCCCCCCTCTCCCTGCTATCAGTGGAATTCTGAAGGCTGTGCAAAATGTTTTCTCCTGTTCCTATGCTGGATTAATAGCTGCAAAAGCTGGGGCAGCTGAGCAATTTTCACCCCTGTCTTCCTGTGAGTGTTTTCTGGTATTGGAGGCTTCTGTTGGTGGAGAAAAGAGGTCATACCTCAATTTGGGGCCAAATGATATGATAGTGGTTTCATGCTGTCATCTGTTCTCTTACACGTTGTCTTTGCATGTTTTTGAAATAAATCCATAATGGCTCCTACCTGAGCTTCCACGGGGCAGTAGAGGAAGTACTGGCTTTGGCTGTCTGAGCAGGTCCATTCCAAGGTCCTCTGCAAGAGCTTGCTAATTTGAGATGAAGACGTACAAATATTTTCTCCAGTATATTACACTGGAGAGCTCATTCTCCTTTGGTTTACTGTCTGGGCTATATCTGTGCTGAAAGACTGCACAATGGAGAATAATTAGAAATCGCTAGTATCGCTGTAAATGAGGAAAAATGCCATCAAAGTCAGTAGATATAAATGTTGTGATTGAGAAGAGAACTGAAATTGCTTTGTACTGAGTTAAATGCACACAAAAAAAAATACAGTGGTGGGTTAAGATTTAATATTAGAGGAGTTTCATATATTTTCTCCATAATCCAGTGTATGTGGCTTTGCACCCACCTGAATATAGTTGTCTGTTTCATGTAATGTAGGCATCTCATGGAATTATCGAAATTATACCTAGGGAACACTGGAAATCTGTTCAAACCATTTCACAGTGTCAGAGTAATTTCTGAATTTCAGCTTGACTTGCATTTTCCATAATCTGTTTTCTCTTTATGTCTTTCTAAGGTCCTTTTAATGTCTTTATGTTTATCTTGTTTTATTATTTTTTAATGCTGTGCTGTTATAGCTCTTTACTGTCTTTTCTTCTCCTAATTTCTTCTCCTACCGACCTCTTCAGCTTTTTCCCATTTTCTTTTTCCTGTGTATAAGGAAGAAGTCAGGCTCCAAGGGAAAGCAGATCTGAAAGCCACCTTTCTTTCTCCTTTCTTACTGCTGTGCAACCTGCAGTGTTTCTACCTGTTTCCTCTGAAAACGTCTGGACTCATGATGGTCTTAAGAGTTTTGGGGGGGAATATGAACCAACAGATCTTTTAGAAAATCCTACAATCAAAGCCCTAATTTTAGTCAACAAAAAGTATTGTAGCCTTCCCTGTGGCTCCTGAGTGTTTGCATCAGCTTCCAAGCCACATAGCAAATTCTTGAGGATGTTTTCAGTGATTCAATTTGTTGGTTAGTAAGTCTGCAGTCACTGAATTACTTCGTGTATGTGTGGGCAGATTTTCTCTTTTTGCTTTATTTTTTCCCTATTCCTTTATTTCATTGTCTTTGGCCTTTTGTTTTTATTTTGCTTTCCCCCTCTCTTAAATTATTTTTCTCCCCATAACACCACCACATCATCTATTTCCATCCACTATGTCCTTCCAGGTCTTTTTCATCTTGCTTCTTCTACCCTTTTTCTCCTTGTATTCTTCTTGTTCTTATTGTCCCTATCATACTTTGCTTGCTCCATTTAAAACAGCTGACAGGAGAGAGCCCCATGCCTGTAAGGAACAGGTTTTTATGATACTAAAAATCAAAATTTGGAGTGTTCATCTCAGGAGGTCTGAAGGTTACCTTTCCTGAGACAGTAGCTGTATTGGACCTAAAATTCACCTGCATTTCTTCTGTAATGGTCCTTGCTGGATGCTCTGACTTTGGGAGCAGAGCAAGGAAACTGCCTGATGTGACTGTTTTCTTTGCTAAGTGCTCAGGTAGCATGTGGTCTTTGAGAGCATCAGTGGCTGCCACTTGGCATTGCCTGTGGCAAGGAAATGGGGAGAAGTGTGAAGGACTACAGACTGGGAGAAGGGATCTGCTGCCCAGGCTCCTCATGTCCATGGCGGCTTTCAGATCTCCTTTCCCTTGGAGCCTGACTTCTTCCTTATACGCCCAGGAGAGCCTTGTGCAGCATGAGACGTCCTTTCTCAGTGAAAAGTGTGAATGCAAAAGCTATTGAACTGGTGCTAGCGTTAACAAGGTGAAGTTGTTTTAAGACTATGTTGTAGATCTATCTACTATAAAACTGGTAGCACTGCTGTAAGCAATGACTTGAGGTGGTTTGTGCAAGTCCTCAGGCACCATCAGTGAGCCCAACTCTGTCTTCTGTGCGAGGGTTTTGTGTTTGTACAGGAAGGCGGTCTGGCTAATGGTGAATGTAAATGGATTTACTGCTACTTTGAGGCAGCAACTGTGAATTAATCATAGCACCTATGAAGGAATGGCTCAGAGCAATTCTGGTAAGCATGATTCAGCTTGGACTTCCCCAGGATACTTCTAGCACAGCTGAGCACAGGCACAGGGAAATAGTCCTGGCAGGACTTTGAGGGCATTGTATGTAAGCAGACGTGGCTGTCTTTGCTCTTGGACATCTGTAACCCTTGTGTAAGCCCCCTCAAACCAACCTTGCTCTAAAATAAATAAGAAATTGCTCAAGCTCATTGAAGAAGCTGGAATATAGTTATCTGTGACAAATTCTGCATAGAATTGCTTTAAATTGTACACAGAAATGAAAGCATTTATTGGAATCTGCACTAAAACAGTCTGTGCTACTACAGAGGTTTTTGCTTTCTGGTGGTTTATACTATCAAGGCAACCATGCTGCCTTATGAAGTTTGAAAGCTCTGTTCATTCTTAGGCAGACTGTGCTGGCCTGTGTGACTGATTTGTATGAACTGTAATGTGCTTTCTGCAAAAGAGGTGTATGTTTCTGGCAGATTCTTTCAAGGGCTTTACAAACCTTTGAAATAAAAAGCTGCAGAGTATTTGAGTGCATAAATAAATGGGAGGAAATCACATGCACTAAATCACCAGGAGTGCATAGACAGTCTAAGGATTGTGAAAGAAATAAAGTGTGAAATAGCAATGATACTGTAAAAGAGATATAATAAAATCAGAAAAAACAGTAGGTCAGGTGCTAAGCAGCCTGAAGGCTACTTTGCTCCGCTCCAACAGCTCAATATAGGAGTTAAACAAACATTTTATAGCTGGAGGTACACATACTCTAGTTCCTCTGAGGCTGAGTGCTGTGCCACTCTCACTGCGAGGGCGGAATAGTAGCACACAGTCCTTGCATCGTCAATCTGCAGGACTCATTCAGTGGGTCAGTGTGTGGGGCTGGGACAGAAGCGGTATTCACTGTGCTAAGGTTCTCGTGTTCGGAGTTCCTGCTTAGTTCCCTGCCAGTTCCCAAGCACCTCTGCTCAGTCCTGCATACAGCAAGAGTGGCGGAACCACAAAGGGATGCTGAAGTCTGTGGAGCATCTCCTGGCTCAATTGAGGCAACTGGGAAGTTATTCTTATCTTTCAAATACATTGTCTCCTGTAAGCAAATATTGATTTTCATGGATTAGTGGAATTTCACAGGGAACGAGGCATTACAGGCAAAAAATGCAGCGGAAAAATTTGTAAGGTTGGTTTCAGCTCTGCCCCCTGGTGCATGTGCATTACAGCATGGCCCCAGCACCACTGTACCTAATTTGTTAATTAATGAGACAAAGTGACCTATTTTTTTCAGCTGATCTTCTTCAGTCTCAGTTGCTGGTGTGCATGTGTGTTTATGGAAATTATGCTTCAATTTGACTGTAGGAGATTAATTACAGGGGCATCATTATGCCATGAGGTGACATTGATCAGTTCAGCGGGTGATGGTGGTGAGCTCAGCTGTATCGAAACTGTTCCGAGGGCTTTCATATGGGTCCGGTGGGGACAAGTCTGAAGGAAGGGTTGGAGGGCGAAGAATGACCTGGCTGTGTAAATGTTTCCTCCTGTATGTGAAAAGTGCCACAGGAGAAGTCACAGAGGTGCTTGCTGAGGTCTGTAGCACCTCTACAGCTGGGAATAACTGCTGGCACTGAGAACCTTTCAATGTCTTCTGTGGGTGTGTGGGGAGGAGGGAAAAGGTTGGGCAGGTCCTTGAAAGAAGAAGATTTTTCATTTTTGTATGAAAAGGGGAAGAAAGTGGTGGCATCAGGTGACAAGATGGGAAGTTTATCCTCTCAATGATGTTTTACATTAATGTAACTGTGGCAAGACCATGTTAGGTCCCAGAAAAATGATTTTTGCAGTGAACAAGATGCCAGTACTGACAAATCTTATCAATACTGGTGCTGACGAATCTTATGGATTTACCACGAAAAGGCACAGGTTTTGCTCATGGTGCATCAGTTCCGCAACACAGAGGCAGGCTACTGGCTGCACATGGTTTTTAAGAAACCAAGTCAAAGAGAGAGAACTTCTCAGAGTCTTGTAGAGAAATATGTTATGCAGGAAACCCAGAGGAACCTCCAGCTCTCTTTATGAGCCTGGGTCTCACACCTCTAGGTACAGGTAATCTCTGGTAATGGCTCATCATGTCTCACAGACAAGGTGGCCACCTGACAGAGTTGGAAATTAAGTGAGGTGTCTGTCCTAGCAAAGTTCAACCTCATTCTTTTTTTTCATGTGGTCTTCCAGAATGAGCATTTCAGAGAAGACATTTCCTTTTCTGTTTGTCTAATAGTCATTAGTACCGTGTATCACCCTCTGCAAGTTGACCTACACATGGCTTTTCTTGACACTTCTATCACTGTTACATGAAAAGCAACTGATTCTTTAGCTCGGTTATAGACCTGAGACTTTTTCTACATCTAGAGGCTTCCCTTGAACTCTTGACTGGCAGTCTTTATAGGATTTTGTTATCTTTGCACATTTTGATGTTAAATGCTAGATCAGGGGTAAGCAACTAAAAATTTGATGGCCACTACTCTCAACTAGTAGATTAATGCTTCGATCACTGCAAAATGTAGCATTGGCCTGTTCATGTAAAGAGTAGCATCATACTTTGTAGCTATTACTTGCTCTCCTGTATGTTTTGCCCTGAGAGTTAGATAAAAGTAGGTGTAAGTATAAACGTTTTGGCTTTAAGCCCTGCTACTCTTTCCATCCTCCTGAGTTCAATAAAAACATGCATTTATGTGGGGAAAAAAAAAAAAGTGTAATGTTCCTACAGTAATTATTAGCATGTTTTGGTGTCACAAATCTGTGAATGCTGTGCTAGTATTTTATTTGCAAATGCACAGTGTCCATTTAAGGTGAACGGGGTGAGAAACAGAGCATTTGGACCTGAAGATGATGCTCTCTGTTATGCACAGAGAATGGAAGACCATTTGGGTAGTCTCTTAAGATCTCAGCTTTGGTTCAGCCAATTTCTTTCCACAGAGCTAGTCTCAGTATTGAAAATGCAGGATTAACACCAGCAGGTTTTTAGGACATAGCTAGTGGGTTACAAAGTCTTTCAGCACCAGATCAGAATCTGGATCAAGCCTACCTCAGGGGGAATAACAGTTATCCCCAACTTCATGGATGTAGAGTGGTCCCTCTTTAAGATGAATTTGATGAGCCTCAGTTCCTCTTCCTAGTGCACAAACTGGCTACTCAATCTTGTCCTCTGCAGCAAAGATGTTCTCTTTCTGTGGGCTTCTTGAGGGTTTAACATAATGATTGCCTGAGACCAGGGCCAAAATTGCTCCATGGCAGATATGATGCTTACAGAAAGCTATTCACACCAGCCATTTTACAGCATTTGTATCTCTGGCCTGGTAAATGATGAATCTTTTGTGAGGTAGGCTAGGTAAACTATGTCAGAGAAACTCTTTGGAGGGTGAATTCTAAGGATGAATTTTTAACATAGTCAGATGATGTTTTCCCTTGGTAGCTCGTGAGCAGTATTGGGACTCTTACTGGGTGTCAGGGTGGGAGGTGTGCTGTTGCTGAGGACAAGGCTTGTGGTGGACCTCCAAACAAAGCTTGCTTGCTTGTGGACTTGCTGAAGACTGTTGAGAAGATTTTGAAATTTGACTTGTACAAGTTTCATGAAGGAGGAGGAGCCTGGCAAAACAACAAATAAACAGTGCCTTTACTGAACGGCAGGAGCAGCTGTCTTGTAGCACCCTCTGGTATACATTCTCCTTTTCTTTCTCTATGTGTAGCTAACAACACATTACTGTATAATGTTTTATGTGCAGGATAGCAAGGGAACAGCATGATGCCACATTCAGAGGTGGAGTGCAACTGGCTGGTTGCAGGAGGGATGTGCTGGTGCATGTGACCCACGCTGTGTGCAGGAGAGAACCGTGGTCTTTGTGGGGTGAGGGAACGCTCTTTGTCACAACCTTTCCTGAAGGAGGGGATTGCTGTGGCTCAGGTTTCAAAGCGGGGGACAGCATGTGCCTCCTGGTAGTGCCATGGAGTGGGGAGTCCTCTGCCACCTGTCCCTCCAGGGAGTGCTGCATGGCCACTTGCTGCTTGAAACACGAGGGACCTGAGCAGTACAAGTTTTGGGGGTGTGAGGGTGGATCAGTGCGGCAGTAGTGGGTGGGAGGGAGATGAGTGGGACACCACAGGTTGCCCTAGCAATATCCTGCACAGGACACTCTCTTTGTGCTCCAAGGGCTTCTCTGCATGGGAGGTTCTTACTGAATTTTTTTGATTGCCAATCAGTGTAAGGTGTCCTTTACTCAAGAAAAAAACAAAACCAACATCATGCTTGCTATTGAAGCAAGCCAACAGTATCCATGGCCTGTAAGTCCATGTGGAGATGCCTCGCTGAATTTAGAAACACTAGAGTTATCACGCAAAGCATGTCTCAGGGATGTGACCTTCTCTGTTCCTCCCACCCAGTAAACAGAAGAATCGGTTATTCTCCAGCTGTGTCTTCCCTGCAAAAAAGGCATGTAACAGTAAGATATATAAAAGGAAATTAGCTTTCTTTCCCTCAAATACTTGATATAATGACCTTGTGAGGGGTTTGCCCTGGTTGCAGAGAAAGTAATGAAGAGGCAGGGGATGTGATAGATGTAATGTCGGATTAGTTTTGCTGCCTTCTGGGGGAAATGTGTTGCTCCTGTTTTCCAGTGAGGCCGCCAAAGTGCATTAGTTTACCTTTCTGTAAATATCCTGACCTGTTTTAGCAGTAAAAAGATACCTGTGGCTGCCAAACTGGCATTTTGCAAAGACATCTTGAGATTCAGCCATGGAAATAGCCATTTAATTTCAGCCAGCCACTTTTATTTTATTTTCTTTTATTTTTTTCCTCTGTGCCTCAGTGGAACTTGCCTGCAACTGTACCATGTTGTTAGTGAGGAGTGTTGTGAGACATGCTGTCTGCTCAGAGCTGGGAGAACGAGTCTGCAGATGGGTGAAAGGCTTTTTAGTACTGGTTTCTTTACACTTAAACACCATAAGATTTAAACAAAGAACAGACTCTCCAGCCAGGATTCTGGGTGCCTCATGCAACAAAAAGTATCCTGTCAAAGCAACCCCACATTTCTCTATTATGTTCATATTTTCCTCCAACATGAAATGGAAGTGGGCAAGCAAGCTTCTGAGATGGGCTGAGAGGTCCCTATTTACCTGGGGTGCACAGGAGGAAGTAATCTGATCTGCTTGAGTAGCAAAAGAAAGCAAGACAGTTTGACAAGAGCTGTGGGAAGGGAGGGAAAAAATTGTATGGCATTGAGGACGTTAGCCTGTCTCACTGTCATTCCTTCTGCTGCCTCACCTCTGAGGTGTTTTGTGAGAAGGTGTAAGGTACGGGGTTGTAATGCTTCCCGGACTGTCCTCTCTTTACAGCATTCGGTGTCAAGAAGCTGATTCCAATAAGCTGTCCTAATCCCCAGCCTCTTCCTTCTCCTTTCTTACTCAGTACTTTTGTTTAACTTCTCTTTTATCCTTGTTTTCTTCCCTTCCCTCCCCTCCCTCTTTTTCCCTGCCTTCCATAGTGCATCTCACTGAAGAGCAGCCCAGCTGCTTCTCAGACCCTGCTGGGCTCCAGGCTGGAAGGGGTGGGCCACAGTTTCGCTTTGAAGCATCACTGTGGGGCTTCACAACTGTACTAAGAGAGGAAATTGCTGCCTCCATCTGTAGCCACATGGTCAAGCTCAGCAGCATTAGAGACAAGCTTGGGCTGCTTTTCACATCCAATTTTACCACACAAGAAGAAGGTGACAGAAGTATGATTGAAGGGAAGGTGGAGAGATGGGGAGGAAAGTATGTTGTTTCAAAACTATCTTTTCCTGCTCTTTTCCCTCATGACAACGGGTGGATCTCTTATGATTTTAGTGCTTCTCTCCCAACCACCACATGCTTTAGGATGGGAAGGGCTGAAAGGAACTTCCGAGCCACAGATGGCAGCATTTCAGCAATAAGGAGGGCATGCGAGGATGCACAAAAGCACCAGAGATAATAAATTAAGTGATGAAATAGTATGTTTAGAGGGCCAAGAAGGGATGTGCTAATTGGCTGCTTGTGCACTTATATTGCACTCGTAATGAAACCCTAGTGACAGTTAAAACTCTACTTTGTCTCTCTGCTCTTCTGAGAGACTTTTGAGCTGACCAGTAAGATAAATCTACAGCAATGTCTGGGAAGGACGCGAGTGATCATCTGTATATCAGAAAAGTCATGTGCTTTTTCATTAAGACCTTTCATGTGGAATATGCTAAATGGTAACAAGCACTGGTAGATACCTAGTGTGTTCATGTCCATAGATGTCTTCCAAATGATTTTGACTTTCCATTCGGTGTATTTTCTGCAGCGGCACACTATCAGTTTTTTCTGTGCCACAGTTGTTTGTGATGGAAACTCCTAACTGCAGGAGGAGTTTCTCAGTGTGCAAGCTCTAATGCTGGATGGCAGAGTGAGGTTGAACCGGGCTTTTTGGGAGGCACAAGGAGACTGCAAAAGCAATGTGCTATTTGTGTATCTGTTTATTAATGAAATGGTTAATGATACTATCACTACAGTTACCCTTCAATTTCATAGTTAACAGCATGATGAGATACGTGGAACAAATCACATCATTCAGAGCTGATGTTCCAAGATGCCCAGAATCCTCAGAAGTTGCTGTTACACTAGAGGATATTCATTTAGCTGTCAGGGATTTTTGTGCACTTGAGATCTGGAAACTTGATTATTTTAAACTCATATCCTAAAGGCTAAAATAGAAGTTAATGGTGAATTAAATTCTTGTTGTTTTCTATTTCAAAAATATATGGAATATTTACATTCTTACCTGTAGCTGAGATTGAATATTTTGAGAATTCTGCAGATTTTTCTTTCCACATGAAAATTTTCATCCTCATTTTCTAATCAGAAGTTCTAAAGTAATTCAGTAGAATGCCTCATGTTTCTTCTTCTCATCTGCAGTAAGATACAGCAAGGCATTCTTCCTACTGCCAAGAAACCTAATTTTTTTAGAGAGAAGATGGTTGGAAAAAACCTCAATAAAGTCAAAATGTGCATATAATTTTCCAAGTGTAATACACGCTTTTAAAAGGTTTTAAAAGAATGGGTTATGAAATAGTTTAGTTCTGCATGGTTGAAAATGTGTGGGTATTCGTACACACAGAAAACTACTACCCCTGTTTTTGACATCCGTAATGGATGCTATCTGAGGTCACAGAAGCCAATAGGTTTCTGAGGTCACCACTGTTGCAGTGACATCGGTGGTGGGGTAATCAGGCAAACCTGAGACCTTTGCAACTTCAGTGCTTCCAGACTGTGTACTTTTCAGCATATTTTGCTGTGAGGTACAGTTTGTTGAGAACATCACATTGAGGCATGTCATTGTTTCCTGTGTGCCAAAGTGAGAGCCAGGCAGGCATAAGCTTTCTGAATTGCAGTGTTTTTCATAAAATGCCAAACACAAACTATCAGAAGTTTTTGCTCACATTCTCCTTGAACATACCTTTTAGATTAGATGTGGATGACAGAAAGAAATGAAAATAGACTGGAGATTTTCAACATCTAGAAATGCTGAATTATGCAAGTATCAATTTTTAGTATTAAGCAGTGGGATGTTTTTGAGTTAACAGATATCTGGATATTCGGATGTGATCCTTCATTCCCTTTTTTCAGTTTTATTCTGGCATGACTTCTAGCCAGAAAGTGTAAACCATGCCTTATAGCAGGTAAGGGCCTGTAGGCATGTGTACAGATACGACTGAGAAATAAAGAGGTGTATATCTGTATGCACACAATGTGCAACATCTGTGAAGTGTTTATGTCCAGAGCCATTCATGCCCTGTTATTCAGAAGAGACTAAATATGTGCTTTAAGAGTAAGTGCAAGTGCTTGGTTGTATTTCTGTGTGTGTGACTGTGAATACCAAGTTAAGAGCACATACTTCTTTCAGTGAAGTGGAAAAGGTTATGCACCTCTTCAGTGGATGTATAGATGAAGTGTTTGTGAGTTTTGTAAAGATGAATGAAGTTCATGGAGTTATTACAGTTACCTTGTGATCGCCAGATGTTAGAATATGCGTGTACATGCATGTTGGTGCATCTGTTGTTTTTAATAGGATATACACATGTGGGACAACTGTGCAGTGTAGGTGTTATTACACTCGGGACCATAGCTTCATCGGGCATAAATCAGGGTGGCTCACTGAAAGTCAACAAAGTCCAGCAGTGTGTGCTTCCTGGAATCGGTACGTGTGACTGCATGTGGGGATTTTGACGTGTGGGGTTGCGGTTGGCAGAGTGTGTCAGGATGTGACTTTGGGAGCTTGAGCTGAAGACAGTAAAAGAAAAGGGCAAAAGCCAAGCCACAAATACACATCCAAGGAGCAAGGGTGTCAAGGGAAAAGGAAAGAATACATGCCCTGAGACTTATCCTCCAGGCTAAACCACCAGCTTTGTGCTGCTGTTTCTCTGTGGAAGTGCATGGAAGCTGTGAGATTGTAGAATATGGACCTTCTACATAATTCAGGTGCTGGCAACCTCTGCATTAACAAGTCGTGCAGCCCGACAGGAGCAGATCTGCAGAGTGAAATGGTTGGTGTTAAAGACCTGATGTCCAGACTGTCCAGAGTGTCCAGACTGTCCGACTTGTGAGTAGGGTTAATTTAATTTAATAGCTGTGGCGGAGCTGGGGAGGGCCTGAAGTCTCTCTCAGCCGTGACCTCATTCCTTGTTGCACTGCTGCTCCATAGGGGAACAGCTTATACCCACTGTTGTGCCGCCTCTGAGCATGGGCGTGAAGCTCGTGCTCCTCTGTCCCTCATCCCTTCCTCACCTTGCCTATCTGCTGGATTGAGGAGGAATGTCACTCAGCATCTCCTTCCTCTGCTGTATGTGAAATGGGAGTTGCTAGCTACAGGGCTTCCTCCTACCCTGGTTGCTAAATGCAGCCACAGCCTGGCTCTCATTGAAGCATTGTCTTTGTATGCGCTGCCCAGAATTGCATGGGGTTATTTTATCTGGTCAAACGACATACTGTGGAAGTCCACTCATGTGTCCTTTCTTACCTCTAGGTCTCTTTCAGCATCCTCTACCATGTGTTCTGTCAACTATAGCTGCTGTTGATGTGCTGCCTACCTCAATCTTTCAGCTCATCTGGGCAGTGGTTTAATTTTTAAGATGTTCTTAAATGTCAGTGCCTGGTACTACTCCCTGGATGTGGAGTGAAGCATCAGCTTTTTCAACTTTGAAAACTTTTATAGGTTTAACACTTTCTGTGAATAACCTCATCCTCAGCATCATTCACTTTTGTAAGTTGCTTAATTATTTTAAAGTTGTTAAGATAATTGTTTCAAACTGATATGAGGTATATTCTCAGTTGTCGTTGAAGGGGAGATTCCATTTATGGCTTGGCACGTGTGTCTGATATTTCAGATTTCGGATTTCAAATTAAATTGTTTTTATATGACACAGTTGCCTTTCATAACACAGACTGGATCAAAGCTCCTAATACATCCTTTCCGAGTCCGTGCACCACACTCTCGTAATGCAGCGCTGTAACATATTCAGTCTCTCGTGGTTCTGTTCCCTATGAATTCCATGCCATTTTTCACTTTTAAAAGCCATTTTTTATGTTCCTGGCTTGGTCTTGAAACATCAGAAGTTCAAAAATCAGCACCACACTCAGGTGCTTCTGGAGAATCTTCTCTCAACCCTACCTCTATGGCTACATAGTCAGAGGCAGGAAAATTGGCTGGTTTGGTTGCAAGTCAGTTGTATGTGATGCAAATAAAAGGAAGAATATGTTTATCACTTGTGAAAAATGCCCCCAGCTCATTGTTTAGTAAAAACATCTGGTCACTCTGCAGAGGTGATAAAAACAGTAAACAGAACATTAGGTTCCAAGAAACTTCCTGGTGGAAAGTACCACTGAAAACACCGTATTTTCTGATATGTGAGCCAGTGGCAGATCACTGATTTAAAAGTCAAATGCATTTCTAAAATTCAATCCCATACATATAGTTATGTGTCTTTGTGTGTGCGCACACGCGTGTGCATGTATGTAATAAAAATAGAACAGATTCCAAGAACGAGCAATTAAAATGTTTACAGTCAAGGAGAAGCTTTGTTATGAATAAAATCTGACAGGATTTGGGTTACAGTCAAGAAACTTAGATAGAGGGCAATCAAAATTGTACTACGGCAGATAGTCTTCCAAAGTCTCGTTCGGAAAGGGGTATGGGGGACAGATTGGCTAATTTAGCATGTGTGTGAAAAAAATGTAGTTTAATGGTTTGTTGAACTGTTACAAACCCAAACAACAGTTCAACAAGACTAGCCTGGTAATTACTGTTTTTCCAAAAGAAAATTGTGGATTGTGAACAAAATGAATAATTTAAACTTGAAACTTCAGCTTAATGGAGCTGTATTTCTCATGTAAAACCATTCCCATGGAAATTTCCTAGTGATTTCCTTTTGAAATGGTTTCACTTAGAAAGGAAATACAAGATATACGTGGAGTGGTATTTATCTCTTTGTAACACTGCAGCAAATGAACACTCATACTAAAAAGGCAATGCATTTTAAAGTGAAAAAGGACTCTTTGTCTTCCTGTGTGCACAGTTACACGGTGGAACTCACTGCTTTGTGACAGCAGTGCCAAGAGCTCAGTAGGACTCAGGAAAGGATTGGACATTCCTTGTTATTAAGATGCCAGCTGGCTCCCTAATGCTGCTGTCATGATAACCACCATGGTATAGGGAAACATATGTAATGTCTCTTTCCTTGTGGTTTGTAGGCCAGCAAATATCTTCAGCTTGCAAATATTTAAAATGTTAGCCTTTATTTGTTTGAGCTGTGCGTACAAAAAGATGGCAATATTTTCTGGACTTTGAGTAATTTTAAATTTCTCGGCAATTTCACATTGATCTCAGAGAGAATAGGTACCTCTGCAGCATCAATCTTATGTCATGTTTTCCTTTTTTACGAATGATTTTTTTTTTTTTCCTGGCTGGCAGAAAGCAGTCCAAGCCGCAGAATCCAGAAACAGACTGTCGCAGAGCTCGTGCCCACTCTATCAGGGAAGGGCCTGCCACAGAGCTGGGATCTAGTTTCAAACTCCTGCACAATTTGCGGTTATTTAGAGCCAACATTTTGGTTTAGGTTGGTCTCTAAATATTTGTTGTATGGTTTTATTTATAAGAATAATGACTCTATGTTTATGGGCTACAGCATATAATGCATCTAATGCCTGGTTTCTTATTTTTTTTAGCTTTCCCTAACTTTCAAGTGTGTTTCCACTCTTTAATTTTACACAAACTCTTGGACATTGGCCAGACAAATTCTTTGTAGTCTGTACAGTTCAGGATCTTCGCCAGATTAAAGTTGTCATCAATTTCACCTCTCTCTTCTTTTAATAACATCCCACTTTCTCCCTCGTACTTCTCATGTTTTTAAAAGTTGCTGTTCTCTGTGTTCTCCTGCATTTTCTTGAATTTTATGCTCTTTTATTCTCTTTCCCGATTTAACAGAATCTTATTTTTCTGCATGCTCTTTTTAAGCCCTTTACCATTTTAGTATGGGCTTTCTGAATATTTGCTAGTGAGCAGTCCTTTTGTGAGGCTGTGCTGGTGATTCCTTGTCCTAAGGCAATGCTGACTGACAGCTGTAGAGGATCTCCTCAGGGAATTTTAGGACTCTCTTGGTTTCTTCAATACTGAAATTTCAAATTGCATTTTCCTCAAAGCTAGTCTGAGATACTGAAGACCTAAGCTATTTTTTGCTTTCCAGAAGATGGTAATACATCAAATACTGAGTCCAAGTTTTGCTACTTCAGTGGGGCTTGTTCTCCTGAAATATGATTGCCAGAAGCCTCTGCTGGTGAACGGTTTTGCTTATAAAATGCTTTTAAGCAAAAAAGTTACCTCAATCCAGAGATGGGAGAGTTTATAGAAGAGGTTTTTGGTTGACATCCATTTGATGGGTTATTTTTAGTTGTGATGGATAGTCTAAAGCACAGACTGATGAGTTGCAGGCAGTTTTCCTGAGATAATATGGTGGGATTTGGTATGAAGTCTGCAAAGAAATCCTTTGCTGTGACACTACTCAGAACACTCTTGGTCACCTAGCTTACACTTCTGTAATGAGAATTTGTGTTTGCCAAGTATGACTTCAGAGCCCAGGAGCCAGCATCTCCATTTTCAGCTGATGCAGCTCAAAACTGGAGCTGCTCTCTTGAATATCTGGCCCTAAACTGTATGTTCACAAAAGGTGTAAGTTTCCTTTTTCTCAGCATTCTTAAAAAATACAATAGATTGTGAGATAAAAAAATCGCTTTAAAGTTTAACTGTGGTTGATATCCTTTCTCTTGTCTGGAGCAAGAGTTAACTTTTGAGGGCAAACCCCCAGGGCTAAGTATACTAGTAAACCCCAGCTGCTTTGTACTTCTTTGCCAATACTGAGAAGCCATAAACCCAATTTAACTTGTTGGTTAAACCAGGTTTACAGCTGTTTTGCATTGCTGGAGTGAAGCAGAACAGCTGGAGCATACCAGTGAATCAGGGTGATTTTTTTCTTTGCTGGGTCTTGTGTCCCTTTATTGAGTCTTATATGGAAAAAGCCAAGGCAGAGGCAGTCAGTTCCTGGCAGTGCACAGTCAAGTTGATGCAAGACTTGCATTTAGAGCCAAAGCCATTGTGGTTTTTTGTCTTTGTTTTTATATTCTCCTACTAGTTGTGTTTGCCATGAGGATATAGATGTGTAATAGTTCCATGTCATACTGGCCTTATACTCAATCTTTGTTTTGGTAAGAGCAGCCATCAGCTTGAGTGTACTTTACAAGCTGTGCTGGCTTATGTCATCTTATGAAAACATCTTATAAAACTATAATTTAGGAAGATGAAGAAGTCTTTGAGGTTAAAGTGCCAGAGGAATTCTTCACTTCAGAATCAGCTTGTCTGTCATTGATTTCACTTGTGACTATATCAGGTCTCTTTATTTGTCTATGCCATATTTTCCCATCTATACAATGTCTTCTAGTTTTGTCTTTTTGAGTCTTGCTGATATTATTGCCATTTTGTCTTGCTGTGGTTTCATAAAAGGGTCTTAGGCTGGAAATTAATTACTTCAATGCTTCTTTTGCCTGTCTGAAACTGCAATGCAACGTTAGTATTGATGACATTCTGGTTTCAACAAACTTGTACTGTCCCCAGATCAGTAAATCCTGATATTGGTTGCAACTTGTGGTCACTTACGTAATAAAAATAAATATTATTGGGGCTTATAGTAGACGATGTTAAAAAGGTCTCTTCCAACCCAAACCATTCTATGACTCTATTATCAGTAGTAAACTGGTTACAAATTCTGGCTGTATGTAGTTGATAGTGGGCCTAATGCTGGAAGAAGGCATGATTAATGTAGTAGGGTATGTGAATGAATGGAAAACAGTTCAGGGGAATAAGGCAATATATAAGAAAACCTGCAGAACTATCTTGGTGTTATTTGTTGTGTGCAGCATGTGGATATGGTTACAATCACCTGGGAAGTGTTTTAGAAACCTTTGCCTACAGCAAGAGCAATTGCCTGATCAGCTGTGTAAAATGCAGCCATGCCAATCCGCATTGCTCTGGTGAACTCCAGCCTCTGCTGCTCCTGCTGTCTTTGCCATAGCTGGACTTCTTTTGTAGTTTTGAAGGTATTGAGGTCTTTGTTTCAGCTTCTACCCAAGTATTAGTTAGTGGGGGGGAAAACAGTTGTATACCTGAAGTAGTTGCACCAGCAGCCACCACACCATGGCCGGATGAACTTCCACTCTTCCAAACTGTTCAAGCTTAGGGAGTTTCTGTTCTTGCACTTTCATAAGGTAGTGACATTTTGTATCTGGATTTCAGTAACATCACACTGCTATATGCTTTGTTCCCAAGGTGCTGATTTTGTGGGGTGGCAGTAGCCAGTTTGAAAATTAGAAATCTAAAAAGAGCCATGAGATTTGTCTGCAAGCAGCAGCAAAAGCAAAGTGTCCACTCTCTGTTAATTTCAGCTGAGTTCAGATGGAAAAAAAAAAGGTGACAGCCACCAAATTTTCTCTGCCCACACATATCCAGGATTTCGTACCTTCTTTTAGCCTGCAGATCCTGATTGCCAGCAAATCGACTGCAGGGGAGAGGGAAGAAACACCTGTTGCACTAAATGTTCACAAACCTTGCAAACAAAAATAAACAGTTAAAAAACCAACCCGAACAGCTTGTAACAGCTGCCACATTCCACCCAAGAGAAATCTTTATGCTAATGGAATCTGACAGGATCTACATTAGACATCCACATGCATGCATGCAAAAAAAAAAAAAGTAAAAAAATAAAAAGAGAGAGAGAATAAGTCTTTTAGGCTGCTTTGGGTAGGTGGTGTTTTATGTATATAATGTTTTTTGTCATTGTTCTCACTTCTGTAGTTTACTTTCTTTGATACCTTGGAGTAAAACATTTGTTGAGTGCATAAGCTGCGTGATAGGGCCAAGGACTAAACTGAGCTCTTTTTGTTTTCCTGGTCAAATATGGGGCGCAGTATGCCTGCTGTACTCCAGCTGCAGAGAAAATCCTGCTGAAGATCCATGGATGAAGTTGCTTGGAAAATTAAGGTCTCACATACCAGTTTGCCTTTTATACCAGACTAATGAAAAAGCAGGGAACGCACATTAGGAATAGTAGGCAGCTGAGCTGTAGAAAGAAGTCAAGCAGTAGCAGCTTGCTGTTTTGTGTAAGCAGGCTCTGATCCCAGGACACATAGTGTTGGTGCAGGAAGCCGGTTTGGGTTATTTTCGATCATCTTAGGGCACTCAGCGGGGATGCTGACCTCAGAGTCACCATGCTTGTGAGAATGGTGTTTTCCTTGCTATCTGCCAACAAGAAGTCTGGGAATTTGTGGATCAAAAGAAATGACGAGCTGAGGATTTCCAGGGCGCTCTGGAGATAGTAGAAATGGGGAAGGGATTAAGAAGGAAAAAATCTGAAGTAGTTTAATGTTAATTTGTAATCTCAGCAATGGCCACGGTATTCCTGTGAGCTCTGAAAGTGACCATCATCTTGTTGGTAGTCTCAAAGGTTCCTGAAAGTGCTGAGAAATTTCCTCTCCTCCAGGCTCAACGCTGTTCAACAGCAGTAGCTGGGTACGTGGTCAGTGTGGTAAGAAGGGATGATAGGAAGCCATCCCACAGGGTAGTAGAAAGGGAACAGCCCTTTTGCACAGTGGCAGGGAGAGAGTGGTATGCTTCAGGCCTCAGGGAGCTGCTATGCACATTGAACCCATGGGTCTTCTCCATGAACTGTTCAGTAGCATCACATTAGATAGTTTCAAGCTCCTTGAAATGCAATGCTTGCAAAAGCCTGTCTGTTTTTGACAGATCACGCCAAGTACTGTGGTCAAAACCACTTTGTCAGCCTGTTTGCCCAGCAAGCTGCTTGTGAAAAAGGGACAATATTTTATGAACTTTTCTCTGTATTGTCTCTGCAGAGAATGTATTAGACTGGAGGGGTTAAGCATTGACATTCCCCTGTGGTCAGTGCGTCATTCTCCACAGTGACCAAAAGGGCTGTGTTTTCTTCTGGCTACACATCACTCCATAGTACAGCAGAAATAATTGGTGGAAACATCAGAAAAAAAGAACATAAGGAACAAGCAAGAGTGGAGATGGATGGTTTTAGAAGAGATTTGGAAGAAAAGGGAAAGGCAGAGTGATATGAACTGTGCAGTCAGCAGGGGCTTTGGAGATGTTCACCTCAACAGCTGTAATGCAGCAGGGAGGGACCTTCTTCAAGCAGACAAGTAAGGGGAAGGACCTTGTAAAGAAAAGTAGGTAAGATCAGAAGGTGCAAGTTCATGGATACCTGTAAAAGCAATGAGGAACATTTTGACCTGACACTGTATCAACTGAAAGTCCAGTGGAGTACTACAGGTTTAGGAACCTCAGTTGCATCTGCTCTCACTTTTGCTACTTGCCAGCAATGGATGAACTTGGTTTTGCAGTATCCTTTCTTAAGGACTGTGCTCTATACTAGCAAGAGAAAACCATAAAAATGTTTTAATTGTGGCTTATCTAACATACACCACAAGTGGCACAGATTGCAACCTAACATGGCACCAGAGAACCAGGATTCCTATGGCAGTAGTTTGAGAAGGTCTAACTCTGAAAGGAAGCCACTGCATGGAGGGTCTGCATTTCCCTGTGGCTGGACCTTAGATTCAGCATGTGGGCTTTTGTACAAGGTACCTCTTTAAGGAAAGGCAAAGAATCACCTTGTCACTTTGGAGCTAGAAGAAGTTATAGGAAGCTCACCTTCCTCAGAAATCCTTCTGTTTGTCCTTCAGTCAGACACAATATATAGTACTAGGCACAAACTGCACCTCAGGGTGTTCGCAGCCATGTTCTATTTTGTTGGAGCTTCAGGAGCTATTCCCTAGTTCCCCTCTACTTACACCAATGTAAAGTTGAAGTAATGTTTTTGAGTTTAGTGAAGCTGGCAAATTAAGAAAACCAAGCTCCCTGTTAGAATATCAGAAGAAAACTCAGATCTTCTTCCCGTCTTATTTCGTTGTGAGTATGTGCAGTAGAGTGGCTTAAGCTGTGCCAGCTGCCAGGGGGCACAATTAATTACTACATATTGAGACTGGTTCACCCTGCACCCCTCTATATGTTGCTCACTTACAGATGTTGACACCTGTAGCTTGATTAATCCAGAATCCTAACACATGATGAGAATGCTAGCTAAGAGTCCCAGAGTCTTATAGAGCTGGATGTCATGAGGGATGATTTTCATACATCAGATGCACTTCACTTCCCCTGAATTTCCGGAATCTGGAATGAACTCGGTGTCTCCAACTGGGAGACCTCATTCAGGAGGGCTCTGCTCAGGAGAGGATGAAGAAGACACCAAAATCTATCTCAGTGCCTACTGAGACTGAACTAAGAGCAGCAACACTAGTGACTCCCCCTCTCCCATTTCCAAAAGGAGGAAGGAGAGGTACTTGCTATTCTGTGCACTAATTTAGGGGTAATTATAGATCATATTTCAGGGCACAAAATAATAGTCTTTGGAAGAAAAGAAGGGGTTTTTTTCTCCTGTGTGTGGTACTACGTGGTTGAGTAGATACTGGCATATCAGTAATTAGTGAATTTCTTTTGCAATTTTTGATTTGCGCCAGCATGGTAAATTATATCCAATGATGTGGCTCTCCTTCCACTTCCATCATTGTCAAAAAAACCCTCCAAAACTCTGTTTGGTCAGTGGAGTGACATTGGCATAAAACCATTGACGGGGGCTTCAGCTTCTGATATTTAATTTTCTGCAGCATGTAGTTCCAGTCAATTCCTAGGGATCCACAAGACTCCAGCCACATGCCCGGTTTGAAAGGCTGTCCAGAAAATGCTGGAATGACAGCATCTAGCCAAGTGCCATCTGTTGGCCATTTACCATACTGCTTCAGAGGATGCACAGAGTTTCTGAGTGCCTGAACCAAGCACAGATGATGTGGCCTAAAAGTCTCTTTAGATGCAAACTTGCAGGTTAGTAACTCATTCAGGGAGGAGGACTCCATAACAGAAGCTTTTCCCTAGGTCCAATCTCTTCAGATGCATGCCCTATATATTACCTATACTTTCTTAGGACCTCAGAGAAGATGTGAGACTTTTGGTTAATGGTTCAGTACATGAGTAGACATACAGAAAGCTCTTACTGTGATTTGTGAAGCACACTCTTGCTTTTTGTTGAAGGATAAAGTGATTAACCATCACTAGGAAAACAAATGTCCTGAGCATAGTGACCCTTACTCAGGCTTACTTGCCCCAGCTCTTCAAGGTAGAGTAATTTGAGCTAGAGGAAGCAGCTAAGTATCACTTTGCTCCTGCGTCACTGGGCTTCTGAAGCAGGGAGCAAATGTTTTAGCTGCTCTGTACTCTCAGATTAATTCTCTGTCTTGTGGTCACAAAACCCTGGCAGGTTATCTCATATTATCTCGAATCAGGTTGTGTCTAGGATATCAGTTTTGGATGTAGTACTGGTCTCCCTGCAACAATCATGTGGTGGTAGGTTTGTGCTACCACTTTAAAGGGAGGGACCTGTTATCGTTTCAGCCCAACTTGGAAGTCAGTAGGAGACACAAAGGAATCCATATTCCAAACAGATTGGGAGAAATACATACTGAACCTTTCTAATGTCCTACAGAATTTCTATGTTGTACAGGCAGATTGTCTAAATTGTTGGCAAAGTTTACTGAAAATGTCCTTCAAGCAAGTCCACTATCCAATGACATGTTCACCTAGGGTTCTCACAGAAGATGAAGGCTTCCTGATTGCACTGGGGCTGTAAGTTTCTCATATACCGTCACCAAACAGTTTATGTCCATGCCACTGCAGCAGTATGAATTTTCCTGAAATTTTTCCATGTGGCGGGAGGCGGGACTGGTGGTTCTGCAGCTGGCATCTTCACCCCCAGCCTCTTCTTAACTATGGCCCTCTGCCCTGGTGCGCAAGCTGCTCCAGGAGACACTGTCTCTCAGAAACACTGTAAATTTGAGACTCAGCCTGCGTGACTTCAGGGTTATTAAAGAGTTTCTGACACTTGCTTGGTGTGGAAGGAATTTTAGCTGGAGTAATTTCTTCACATTTTTAACACAGATTGTTACGTTTTGTCTCCTTAAGTTTCCCCTTCAGAGATATCTCTTTCTTTCTTAAAGTGCAGAGAATACATATAAATAGCTGTTTTATTCCTTCACTGGGATGCTTGTAATTAGGGGATCAATGAGAACACCCTAAAGTATTGTTTCTGTACCATCTCTGAAATCTACAAAGCTCTTCTTGAGCCATTTAACTGAGTGTTTCAGAACACTTTATTCCTTTGTCAATCATCTATATAATACTAGTGTCAAATTGTTAATAATCAGGTTCAAAACATAAACAAATTGCTTTGCAGAATGTATTGTGAATTATTTTGATGTAATGTGGGTGTGTAAAATAACACTGCTATTTGCAAAATTCCATCTTAGCCTGACTGTATGAGAGCCAGGACCATATATATGTATATACACCATACCTATGTAATACATGCATGAGATATTTTTGCAAAGAAATGGCCATCTGACTCAACATGTCAACTTGGACTTTTAAACTAATTGAACCTCACTTTTTTGTTTGTTTGCTTATCTTTTGAACAAGACGACTTCTTCTTCTTCTCCCCCATAAAGAGAGATGGTTCTCTCATGTGCTCTTTTCTGCAATTTACTTCAATTGCTTTCCTTGGTAACATATTCCATATGTTTACTGCCTCCCCTTTTTGTCCTTCAGTAGCCTAGAGCATTTTTGTCACCAAAAGCTTCATGCTTATTTTCTCAGGAAGTATCATTGTTCCAAAAAAGATATTATAGAAGCAAATAAAACACGTTTCCAAAATGGTGCTGCCAAATAGCAAAATAAAAAAATGCTTATTATTTTTGATGACAAGAATATTAAAAGGAAAAAAAATGTGGTGTTTAAAAATAACCAACTCTTCAATGGTAGTGCAGGAGGATATTCAATTAAATGGAATGTAGTTTTCCAGTGAGCCCATCTAATCTTGGATTGAAACTATGGGTTGAATTAATTTTTTTCATTTCTTTTTTTTTATAATCTATATTTTGTACTCCATTCCCAGCATTGTGGTGATATTTGTTACTATTTATATTTTATGTTGAGCATCCTTTTTTCAGCTGTTTCTAAAACTTTATAAAAATGCCAGATGTCGTGTTGGAAACCCAAAGCCCCAAATCAGGCCATAAATCACAACAAACCATAAATATATATGTGTGTGTGTGTATATATATATATAAAAGCCCATTTTCCTCTTCTTTAGCACTTCCCTCCTTGGCTTTCCTCTTCCCTTCCTTTCCCACTCACAGGAGCTAGAACTGAAGTGTCTTACCTGGCTTGTTTACTTTGCAGACTCAGAGCAGAGCACTGGGTCAGACACAGAGGTGCTGGCAGAAAGGACGTCCTGCTCATTTGGCTCCCATTCTGACCTTACATCTGGTGGCTCAGGCCCTCAGCCTCCTCCACCTTCATCCATGGAAGAAATTCAGGTAGAGCTGCAGTGTGCTGACCTCTGGAAAAGATTTCATGACATTGGGACAGAGATGATCATCACGAAAGCAGGCAGGTAAGATATCTCTGGCTTTCTGTCTAGTTAAAAAACAGATCATAACAAAACAAATTAAAAAAATCTTTTTGAAGAAACCCCCCCATTTTTCCACTTGATAAGCAAAAGGAATAAATATTCAGGAAAAGTTAAATGGCTGACAGATTTTCACAGCTGTATCTCTTACTAGCTTTCTTAAGACAGGTAAAGTTGTTTCATATTACTGCTTGAATCAGTAGCTCCAAAGGAGAACTGGCAGCTACAGGAAATGGTTGAGGATAGCATTTCCTTTGAGCAAATAAATCAGGAAATGATCACTGTGCTGTTGGTGGTACTGAATTTAAGAGGATTTATGAATTTGGGGGTGAGCCATTTGAGTTTCCTTTCAATTTCCCATTGCAATTCATAAGCCAGTTGATTTAATCTCAAATATAGTGAAATTCAAATGCACCTTTGCACCAAATTAATATCTTCCTGTAATTCTAAATAGATAAAATGTTAATGACTTCCTGTATAAAAAGTATGCAGGCTTAATGTTTCCCTCTGCTATTGCAAGTGATACCATATCAGCTGAGGTTAGGAAGAGCCACTAATAAGACAGATTTTTTAAAATAGAAAAAATTACCCTGCCATTGCTCTCTGCTATTAAAAGATGGTTAGAAATCTGTTTGCCAAAACACAACTTGAGGCTAGCCGTAATTTTCTCAAACTACAAACGATGCCAGATTTTTAGACATTTTTTTGCGTTAACATAACGTTCCTTACTTCTGCCTAATAATGTCTGAATTCCGATTAATGCTGCGAAGAAGGAAGTCAGCACCATGGACAGAGCCAGTTAACACGCACAACCCACGTGACTGTCCCAGGAGCTGTTCTGCCCCTTCCGCAGACAAGCAGAAGGGGCTTTCCCCCAAGTTTTGGGGAAAAAAACATGGTGTTCTATTGTTTTTAATTTTGTTTCACCTCTGCGCTCTCAGAATTTGTGAGAACAGGCAGACTTCTTGTTTTGTGTTCTTAAGAAGTGGTCACTATTGCTCTGTGGCCCCAGGAAGTTCAGATAATTTGAGGAATTTGAAGAACCAGATCAGCTGCCGGTTTTAGATACACAATCTCATTGGCATGCAAAGCATCTTGCATCAGTACGGAGTAGGTTTCTGCTTTTGCCCTTCTGCCTGAAATAGAAGAGGCAAAGAAACTGAAACAACACTTGCTATTATGCAACACTTTTTCTCTTGAAATGTCAAAAGAGATGCATAGGAAATTATTATCTTCTTTTCATAGGGGCTTAAATTGAGACCTAAACAGACTAAGTAATCTGCCCAGCATCATTAAATATGCCACTGGCAGAACCAAGTTTATTGCTTCTGACTTTGTTGTCCTGGTGCCTAGATGCTGTCTCAGAAAATTAAAATAATATATTGTTACCTGTTGGATTAACAATAATTAATTTTCTTATGACACGTGGAGTAGATAGACTTAACAGCAGCATAAATATCTTGAAGCCCACCAACACCAGTGCACACTGAAATGCCCAGAGCTTAGTGGTATGAAGATGATCTCAGCAGCTCACACTTTTCTGAATGAAGTATCTGACCATTCTGGAATCTTAAAAAGCCATACCTTGATTACAGTTTTACTTTTAAAAAAGTCACCAGAAATTTGCAACATCAATGCCACAGTAATTTTGCAAATTGTTCAACACACCTTCTCACAAAAGCCTTAAGAGCATTGGCAGGGGTCCTGGAGCAGGAAGGTTTCATGCTAAAAAACACAGTGAAATATTCTGGGAAGTTATAACATCATGAAATTAAATACTTTGAATCACTTCAAAAAATGAAAAAATTCTATTTGGTCAGACTGATGCGCACATATAAAGAAGATTCTGTAGTTCCCTGGAAGTTTTTAGGAATTACAATATTGAATACATTGATGTTTAAAAAAAACCAAACCCACAACATTTTTTTGAAATTTGTCATCTGCTGTCTTCAAGCTATAAACTCTTATTTGTTGCTCAGACCTGTCTGAAGTATGTATTTTGACACTTTTGGTACAAAACTATTGTTCTGACATTTATGAATTGAAATGTTCCATGTCAGCAACTGTTCATGGAACTTGCCATTCACATTGCCTTTCTGACAAATATGGCTTCCCACATTGCATATCATCATAACAAACAATAGATACATATCCCTAATCACACAGTAGTAACAGGAAGCTGATTAAAAGTTATTGTGAGATGTACGTATTTCCTTCCGTGATGCAGCTGAACTACAATTCCAGTGAAGCACCGTGCAAGGAAAAATGACCCCCATTTAGTGAAGAAGCATCTCAAAACAAAACATTCAGAATCACTTCCCCCACTTGATTTTTTCTCTTTGCTTCAACCTGGCCCCAAATAAAAAATTTGATTTGGCTTTCTCAGTTTTTTGCTCAAAGATTTTAGTTTTCATGTTTTGGAGGAGAAGTCACCATGCTCTGGGCAAACCTTGGTTGTTCTGCATTTTCTGATGAAGTCTCTCTTTCCCTATTTAGCCAGCTGTCAGAGGTGTTTAACAGCATATGTTAAGAAACACAGACACCCTAACTTTAAGTAGTCCAAAACAATATGTATTTTGGTAATTTTTAGTAGTGAATAGACATAGGGAAACCTATAAGGACTCTAAGGGATATTTATCTTTCCGAGATTTTTTTCTGTAACACCATTAATAGCATTCTCAAGTGCCTTTGCAAGCTCCAGTCTTGATAATTTTTCCACTTACAGAAGACCAAGTATCACAGTACAGGGTCATAACTTACTGTGCAAATCATATATTCTTTACAATCCTAAATAATATTCTTTCTCTCTGAAAGGAGATGCTTATCATTAGTTGAGTCCTGATGGCCAACAGGCTCATCGCTAGCTCCCCACACAAAATCTATATAGCCACTAAATATCTGTATTTTTTTCAGCTTGATGATGCTCTTCTCCAGAAGTGATATGAACAATACTGGAGGAGATTTTTTTTTTGCTGCTGACTACGTTTGTAGGTTAACCATTGCAAAGCATAATGAAGAGCTGGATGGTTTCTTTATGTAGTACCTCTGTTTGTTGAGGATGGTCCTTATAGATTTGATAAAATTCACAAATTAAATGTTTAACCTCTCAGGTTAAACATTTTCCTTTCAGAGAGGATGTGTCTGTGATGGGTGAGAGCTGAGTCTAGCAGTCCTGTTTCTCCATATGGTATGCATGATATATGGTGCATCCCATAGGTTATATCCTATGATTTCTGGCAAAAAGAGCAGAATTTGTGTTATTTTGTGAAGATTTCCTACTACTTACTGAATTGTAAGAGACGCATAGTGTCATTTGCAACTTCGTCCTTCTCCAGGGATGATTTTGCTCTTCCTGTTGCTTTCTCTTTGGAAACTCTGTTTGAGTCCTGTAAGACCTTCTTGTTTTGAAAGCCCTTACAATTATGGACTCAGTTGCCCGTAACTACAGCTGCTCCTTAATTTTCTATGACTCGTAAGGCACTGCTTGGTTCCTGCCTGACCCCAAAACCTCTTTTTGCTCTTACTTTGTAATGCTAGTTTCTAACCTACATTCTCATTTCAAACATATTTCTGGAGCTATATCCTGCCTACATCAGGCCTACTACACTTTTTAACTTTCAAACTTCCACTCCCACTCAGATTTGATTCTGCTTTGTTTTTTCTTTTCTTGAGGCTGTATTTGTAGATGTCTTTTTTTGTCTGTTTCCATAAACCTACTTCAGTCCTCTTAGAACTTTTCCTTTCTTCCTTTCCATTAGAACATTGTTATTCAGTATTTAATGAAATGCTTATAACAAGACTCCTTTGTTCTTTGTGCAAAAGATGCAAATGGCTTTCTGTCAGCTGCAGTGCATTCAAATCTGCAATCTCCTTTACCCCCTTTTTGTTTGAAATTCAGCCTCAGACTCCATACAAAATAAAATAAATTCAACTTAAGCCCCAGGTCATACTGATCTAAGCAACCAGTCCTAAAAACATATTTAATTCTTTTTCTCTATTCTCCATCATCAATGGTGATCACACGTGTACCCTGGCAATGTCAGCAGAGGAATCTGAGTCCCTCCCCACACCCCTACAGTCCCTAGCTCAAGGCCGTGGTCACCTCAGCTACAGGGGTAACTGTTAGTTAACCGCTGCATAGAAGTGCTGCCAAAAGGAAAAAAACAATGTGCATTTATTATGGGGGGAAGACACTATAAAGAGTGCTTGAAGTCCTGCTCTGGAAGGGAAGTGCTGCCTACTGTTTATGGAGGTGGTTATACAAGTGTGACCATGCACACAAGCACAACCAGCAAGTATTCCTCTGGGGACACAGGTTCTACCTGTCACAGAGACAGCATTTCTTCTCAACAATGAGGGAAATGATCTCATCTGTCATATCACAGTTATCATATCTGTACTGTGGGATGGCTCAAACCTGGTTGCTAAGGCAGCACTTAGTAATAAGAGTGGAAAAAACCAGCAGTGAGTGGAACAGGTGACCTTATCCTCTCCTGACTCCTCTGTGCCTCCTGATAAGTTAAATTGTATTTTGTCTGGAGATTCTTTGCCTCCCTGAAACCATGAGTCTGAGTCATTTGAAATGTGTACTTAAGGGCTGATTACATTGCCAAACTTTTTTTTTTTTATTTCCAGTGGAAGGAAGGAAGGAAGGGTCCCACAGTCCTCTTCAGTTAGAGACAGCAGCAGGGATTTTGTTGTGTAGCTCTGTTGATGGTGAAGGGGCATGTGGAGAGGACTTCCCAGAGTGAGGGCAGGCAGGCTACAGCTACCAGAGGTCCTGGCCCAGAGGTCCTGGCCCAGTAGGCCAAATAAGCTTTCTCCAGCTTCCAGAAAAATGTCCCTTTTGGGAGCTCCTGAGGTGGGGTCCCTCTCCCTCATAAGCAATAAATCCTTTTGCTTCCAAACCCTGCCCTCGACCTTTTCTCTCAACACAAACATGTCTACATAATCCCATGATGCAGAGGGAAACAGGAAGGCATTCCTCCTTTGCTTTGCCTTGCCTTGCCTTCCCTCACTTTCACTCCTCACAGGTTTGTTTTTATAAAGAAATATACATTTGGCACTAGTCTTAAAGGCAAGGAAATACGAGGTATAAAACAGCAAAGATAACTTCAGGCTGCCCTGTAAACTCACGCACATTGTAAACACCATAAACACTTAATCTGCAAGTCTAAATCAGCCTGTTTTGCAGAGTTTCTCAATCAGATTTTTTTTACGACCAGGAAGTGTCTTCTCTCTCTGTTACTGTCAACAGACAAATTGTCTTTTGCTACAGTTGAAGGGCACATCCCTTTATTTTAGTGTTTGCATTTAGCAGATGTCACCCTTAAGCAAATTTAATGTTATTTAAGTTAAGATTTTATTTATGCGGTGTATAAATCATTACATTAAACAGTTGTGAAAACTGTATGGTAAATTGTGTCAGTCCTTTTAAACTGTCATCTGACTTCTGCTCAGTAAGCTGTTTGTGCAGGAGTATTTCCAATGTCTGAAGAGCTTCAAGGAATTGCATTTGTGTTTTGAGACAACCTGCCAGGTACCTTTTAATTTCTTATCCCCTAATGGGGAATTGCCCTCTCTAAAACTAAACTGTGAAACAGAGAATGAATTTATGTTGGAAGGGATCTTTGGAGGTCGTCTGGCCCGTGCCTCCACCCAGAGCAGGACAACTTTGAAAGCAGATCCAACTTGACACAAACTTCACATGTGCTGGTTCAAGGGGCAGGGATAAGAGTTGACACCTTGAGACTCCTAAGGGTCAGAAGCTGAAGCTTTATACTATTGGGAAAAAATCCAGTTTGGGGATATACCTGTGATTCTTATTCTTTGAACAGTTTTCACAAGGGAAAATTGAGCTATATGTTTGTGTTAAATTAAAATTTTCAACAACAACAACAAAATGCTGGCTGCCACAATCCAACAACTTCTTTTGCTGAAAGTTTCCAGACATAGTTCTTAATATCAGTACACTACTGTGCTGGCAAACACTATTTTAATCAAGTTTTATAGACATATATATATAGAGGGTACTGTGTATAAGTGCACAGTCTAAGTTGAGGAAGACTGTTTTCCTGCTGAGTGGTAAAGCTGACATATAAATAACTTGATCATCCTGAACTGCTGCTGATATAAAACCTCCTCCTAAAATATATCAGATGTCATCATGTGTTCCCTATGAAAACAGATGGCTTTCATGTCTGTAGCTGTTGACTATAAAGCTAGCTGATACCTTTCTAGATGAAATGCTCTTGACTGCTTATTAATACAGCCATATTCAAATGGCCTGAGTTCCTTCCAGACCTTTGAGATTTCTGTTTTCTATTGGGTTGGTGCCTCTGGGAGTGCAAAGAGCCAGCCAAGAGGAAACACAGAGCACAGGGACTTAGCCAGGATTACACCTGGGTACCTCTCTAAGTCACTGCTGTTCGCCTCTGCCTTTTCCATTTTCCCCTTTCCACGCAGCGGTGCTGCTGGAGACCTGCTGTGATAGTTCCAGGCCACATCCTTATGGCAAAGAAACTTGAGTTACTTTTACACCCACAGAAAAAGAAAAACAGTAATAATTTACAAAACTTTAAAAGTACACTTAAACCTTAGAGAAAGCAGTGGGATCAGACGAGCTCTCTCTGATCATTTTAGAGATTAGCCTCTAAGCCTGTTGAATGGTCTGCGGTAATCTTTTACAACGTATTTCATAAGCAAAAAACCCCACAGGCTATACTGCAACTTTACACAAGGCTGCAGATTTGGAGAGAGCTTCTTGGAACATGCAGCATTCAGTTTTCCCAATACAGTGCACAGATTTAGACCCAAAGAGACTCAGATTTAATCCTGGGTTTCTCATCAGCCCTCTCAAACATGGCCCTACCTCTCAAGCTGCTCCCAAGCCACCTCCCTCCAATTAAGGAGAGCTGGATTGTAAAATGCTACATGCTGTACCCATTTGGCTTGGCACATTTAATGAGCCATTGTGGTAGAAACAAGGTAATGCCCTCAAGCCACCAAAGACTAATCCATTTTTCCTTCTCCCCCCCAAATCATTCAACTAGCAAACTCACACCACCAGTTGCAAAAATCTGCTCGCTCCTTGAAGGTTTCTGCAGACAGTTTTATGTCTCTCATAAGTCTGGTTAGCTGTGCTCTGGCAGCTGTGGGGTGGTGCTCTCCCCTCCCCCCGCCAAGATAAATGCCCTTTTCGAAGGCAGATTCACTTACTAATAGGTCAGAACTTTCCTTCTCAATGGCCTCAAATGGAAGAGCTGTGGGTAGGGTGAAGGCTGAGCTCCAACCTCCTCCTTCCAACCCTCTTCTGCAAGTGGATATATGTGGCCTTGATGGGAAAGAATAATATAGCTTCTCATGGTCTCATCCCTTCAGTGCAAATTTTCAGAGACACGTTTGGAGATGTTGACATAAACTTTCCTGTTTTCTTCCTCCTCCAGGCTGTGTCCACTAGTAATGCTTTGAGAAACAAAAATATTGGAAGGAGATGTAAATCTTCTCCGACATTTCACTACTCCTCACTAAACAGAAAAGAAAGCATTACAATGGTTTCTAGGGATGGCCCCTAGAAAGAGTGGATAAACATGTCTTGTACACTTTTCCATGATTTTGGCATTGTAATTTTAAATGGTTTTTAATTCCCTTTTAATATCCTCCTTCCATCCAAAGTACCCTCACTCCATAAGGAGACATCTACTTATCAGAGGAGCGGAATGTCATTTCATATCAGCATCCAGTACTTTCAGTTTCTCCTACCAAAGTTCTGTATCTTCCAGGCAGAATACATGCAATTGAGTAACACCATCCTGTAGGACTTCAGCTCAAGGCTTTTTCTGATAAGGGCTGAGAAGCCACTCAAGTAGAGCTCAGGTTTGAGTTAACAGTCAGTGAAACAACGCAGGATTTCTTTCGGTGCTCTGCCACTTGTTTCCTTTTGCACTACACTAAGTTCTGCTCCTGAGACTTTATGAAGATGTTAAAATACCGCATTAATTGCAAATATATTATGCCGTAAACAGTTCACTCAGCATGCTGTTTGACGGAAATGTGGAATAACAATTGGACAACTGGCAAGAAGAAATTTTTTAAGAAGGAGAAATTACATCGTAGCCACACGAACACTGACATGTTTTGAGGTTAAAATTGTTCTGAGCTTTTCTCTTCTGAAATAATTGTCTTGCTACAAACACCTCCAGAACAGTAACTAGTGCACAGCAGAGCTAAGCTTATGCTCAGACAAGAAAAGAATGAGTGGGAATTGATTCTTGCTGGTGTAGAGTTTTGTAACTTGCCTATCAGGAGAAAATGCTTAAGACAGATCTGGATCATATGTCATAGAAAATACAGCACTTATTAAAAAGATTGCACAAAATATTACCTAGATGTCAAGGAAACCATGATGTTAATGCCAGTCTTTCTGTTAAATGTGAAATATATGCCTAATAAGCAGATTAATTTGACATTCTTTCTTAAATAACTATAAGCATTAAGAGCAAGAGGATCTTTCAGGATAATGGATTTGCTCTAAATATTACTCCAGTACTATCAAACTCCATACTGAAATGTGATTTTCTCAAAAAAGAGAACTAAAGTGATCCTGCGTTTATTGTGATATGAGAGAATAATTCTAGATGGATGGCCAATGGGAAAAACAGCAGGAAGAAGGTACGCTGCCCATCTGTGTACTAAAATGCCTAGAGAGGACAATTTGCGAGGAGCATAACAGAGCTACCTACTAGGAGCTAGGAGGTGACAGAGTGCTGTTCTGGGAGTGTTTTAGTGTTACCTACAGGCAGCAGGTTATCCTGCTACCCCTTTTCTTAAGTGGAAAAAAATTCAAGATTCAAACCGCAGTCTTTGCTACTCACACCAAGCCCAGAGGAGTCATACCAAGAACGGGGCTGTGTAAAGTAGTGGGCTACTGATGTCGGAGAGGGGTCTAAGGAGCCCCTTCATCTATCCTGTTCACCATTTTCTTCCTTATTTATACCCTTCCTTTCCTAGGAGAATGTTTCCAGCCATGAGAGTGAAAATTACAGGCTTGGATCCCCACCAGCAGTATTATATTGCCATGGACATTGTGCCTGTGGATAACAAGAGATACAGGTAAGCTTTTTAGGTGCAGAGTTAGGAACATTGTGATAACTTAGTGTCAATGAAAACCTGGGAAAGACACATGCCATTATAAAGCATTGCAAAGATATGCTGGAGGAGACCATGTTGATTTACACCAACATAGCTGATTTGACCAAAATGAGACACAAAACCAGAGGTTTAATATGTTCTCTTGCACTTTTGGATTGAAATCTTGCTCTTTTCAAATAGCAGTTTTTAGCTGGGGAGATCCCTAGCATCTATTTCACAAGCGACACAATTAGCAATGACTGTCTGAGGGAACTGGCAACTGGAGTTATCAACGAGGAGTCTGGAGCCTCTAGAACTACGTCAGCAAGAAAGGAATGGGCAAGTGGCAGCTAACCTCTGGCCTGAACTGAATTGAGTGACTTTTGTTTTAAAAGCGTTTGCTGTCCAGCACAGCAGCCATGGGGAATATGGGCCCTGACCTACAGTATGGGGACACTGAGAAACCCTCTGGTGAATCTCCATCACTGAGCTGAAAGACAGGAAGAAGAGATTTCTCTGGTATTAATGGGGTCTTAATCCTAAAAAGTACTCTGGAAAACTCATGGTCCTCTGCAACCCAGAAAACTATCCAGACGGAGGTGATTTATCTCTACTCATTAAAAGACCTCTGAGAGCAAGTCTTTTCCCCGAATAGTCTTGATTGCACCACATTTCAAGGATTCAAGAATTGATCCTCTGCTTCAAATGCCAAATATTACATTTTTGCTCTCAGGTTGTGCAGAATGTTTCTCAGGAAAATGCTTTTCCTGGGAAGCATCAAGGTAGTTTGTAATACTCAGCTAGATGTTGTGCCCCTTTCTTTGGTTCTGACATTAATGTCAAAAATAAATACATTATCTTACACTCTGTTTCTGTCCTTGTTAACTTGTGCAGCCACATAGAACAAACTAGCAGTGAAAGGAACAGATTTTTTTTCTTTTTTTTTTCTTTTTTTTTGAAAATACATTAAATGAATCACTGTTTGTATGTAAGGACTGAAACAGCTTAGCAGAGCTGAGTAGAGACCCAATGAAGGGCAGCACAGGGCGTAACTCAGAGGTGTTAGCAGGACCGTTTCTGAAATGCCTTAGGCTGAAGGAGCCACAGGACAGAAAGAAAAATAGTGTCTAGGCAAAGCTGTGGTAGAGAAATTTATGGCATATATAGGATGGATACATCAGGAACAGAAAAACTATTTTTTCCTCTAATCTCAATATTTGTAATACTATATGGAATTTCCTGTTTCACAACATTTCAAACCAGAATTCTGTTTTATCAATTGTTCTCATGGTATCCATTGGATTTTGCCCTTTCTGAATGAAGACACATGTGCTTTGCATGGTCTGGCATGGCAGCCAGTGCAGATCTCCGGAAACTACAGGACATTTATTAATATTTTCAGAGAGGGCTTTGTTTACCCATATTTTCTCTGGCTCAGAGAGGGTTAAGGAGTTGAGAAGGCACATGTGGCAGAGTTTTACAGGGACAATAACTGCAAAGGTGGTTTTAATAAGGAATCAAGTCTGAACAAGTGGCTCAGGGGTAATCTGGCTTTCATTTAGAAAGTAGGAGGTTGCAATAAAGCATATTCTCCCCTGACTGCAAATGAAAGCTTGGGGTGCATGTGGTAGGGTGGCAGAGGACGGGGAGCCCTGGAAATGTTCCTCCAGTGAGTGACAACTTCCCTTAGCCACCTCCCCTTCCTCTTTCAGGTATGTGTATCACAGCTCCAAGTGGATGGTGGCTGGCAATGCTGACTCCCCAGTACCCCCGAGGGTTTACATCCACCCTGACTCGCTGGCTTCTGGAGACACCTGGATGAGGCAGGTGGTCAGTTTTGACAAGCTCAAGCTGACCAACAACGAGCTTGATGATCAAGGCCATGTAAGTTAGAAGCTGATCCTGGTGCCTGCTACTCCAGCCTCACTCCTCTCAGACTCAAATGGGTGATGCTGCTACTGAAATGCTCCTGTGTCCTGCTGGGCACGCATGCTTGTAGCCACTCTCTACAGTTATGGAACTTTTTTCCCTACTTCAGTGCTTTTGTTCAAAATGTTGCCTGACCCTATAAAGCAATAAAGCCTCCTTCTCTCTGTACATAGCACAAACTTTATCTCATACGTACTTGTAAGAAAAGGATGATTTTCTTCATGGTTACCCTTACTCCCTCCCTGCTTCCTTGTTCATCTGGATGTAGCGTAGAATATTTGGGAAAAAAAAGAAATCTTTTCCGTCTTCTTTTGTTTTGTCTTCAGATAATCTTACATTCAATGCATAAGTACCAGCCCCGTGTTCATGTCATCCGAAAGGATTTCAGCAGTGATCTTTCTCCTACAAAGCCAGTTCCTTCAGGAGATGGGGTGAAAACCTTCAACTTCCCTGAGACTGTCTTCACCACAGTGACAGCCTACCAAAATCAACAGGTAAAGCCTTCAGGCTCTTTTTATGTTGTGTGTTCATAAAAATATCAGTGTGGTCTTTGTGTTTGAGACATTAACTTCTTTAAGAAACGTAGCTCAAGAAGAGTGCACACTTTACAGGCTTGCCAGTCTTTTTCTGCACAAAAAGAAAATGTTTGCTATGGGGTCGTGTGTACACATGAGGTATCTAGCCAGAAAACCATCTTGCTGATAAGGTGCCTGCAGTTCTTACTGTAAAGTAAGTAGGTGAAATCAACCATAAAGAGATCTATTGTTTTCACTTTTCCTTGCTGCTTCTGGTAGAAACTACAGTGTTCTGTCCCCACTATAATTTTAAGGCAGTACAACTATTCCACATATGTTATCTCACAGAGAAAAAACATAGCTTTTTTTTCACCACTGAAATGAAGGAAGAAGTTTTAGAGAAGACGAATCTCATCAGTTTGCTGAAAAAAGAAGCCTTTGAACATAAGCAGCAGCTGTCCATGTATTACATATGAACTAAAATTCTCATGCATAATTCACGTTTGATTCAGATCTTGCACAGTTCCCAGTGGAGAATGTTACTATTGACTCCAGATATCATAAAGAAAAGATGTTGCCACAATGGGATCCTGTCTGCAGAGGCCTTGACTACTGAGCTTTGTTCCTGATCTGCTCTTTTTCTGAAACTAGACTTCATGGAACTAAGAAATGTAATCTCAGTCCACGCTATTGTTTGATTACAGAATTCCCTGTCTATCCCCATTTTCCCAAAAGATACGATATCTTTTAGAGGAAATTAATTGCTAGGAAAATGTGAGCATTTGAGAAGGTAAGCATTTGAGACGCCGGGAAAGAAAGGAGTTTTTGGAAAGGGCTTGCTGTGGATTACACTTTTGCTCCCCCTTCTCCTTCAGTGAAAGCTGGTGACCTAGTCTTTCAGGAGGAACTGGCTGGCTTCATCAATTCTGCAGGCATGCTCACTGCACACACTGAGAGCTCCTTATTATTGAGAGCTCTACCCGTTCCCTTTGTCGTCTCCTTACGTGTTACTCAACCGCCAGAATCCTATTAGCATTCACACCACCTCTGTCGTGCTTTGGGCACGGTGTGCTCCTCTTCTCTTGTTTGTGTACCCATACTCCCTATTTTCTTCTCAGGTGAGAGGTGCTGTGCACATCCCATCTCCCTCTCCTGCCATTCTTCTCCTTACTGGGGTGGGGGTTGTGATGGCATTAGAAGGGCCATGTAATGTTATTTTTTCCCAGCCATATGAAACAGAATCTCAGTTGGTGAAGCTTTTTGTTGTGTTAATAATGTGTCCGCTTAGAGAGGTGCTGTTATAAGCTAGAATGAGGGTACAAACTGGCTTGGAAAAAAAATAATCTGTTATCAAGCCTGTTAGGAAAAGAGGTTACACAATTTTCTGCCATAAATTGCAGAGGAGTCTTGAATCGGAAATGCGGAGGTAAATATTTCTCCATGACAACATCTGTGCTTCTGGAGAATGACTTCATGAACTCAGTGAATATCATTATGTTTAGTATTGTTACACTGAGGGACAGACCCATGTCAAATCAACTTAGGGCAGATTGTAATATTTAGCCAATTTGTAACAATTGTGAATTGTAACAATTTCATGAATTGTTATAGAGTTTTTATTTTGCAACATACAAAAGAGACCACACCTGCTGATACTGCTCCCATGGGTGCTTCTGAATACCCACTCCTAACTTTTTGTCAGTCTGGTCCCCTTGAATTGACTTCAATTAGGATCCAAAATGGATCAACTATTCCAGCAGAAAACGATATTGCAACACAATGGTGGGCTTGCCATCATTGCAGCACTCGAAATTTCCTGCCCCTCCCTCACCCAAATGCATGTACACAAACTGTAGACCAGATGTGGAAAGAGGATAGAGAAAGAAATGACAGGAAATAAGCCTGTCATTCTTCCCTAATTACGAGACCTATAAGACATAATTCACAGGTAAGGGAGGTGCTGATGGAGGGATCTCTGTCAGGCACCGGCACTGTAAGCCACCTCACTGTAAAGAAGCACTGAAATTTCTTCCTGTCTCTCTGAGTTCCAAACATCTGGGAGTTTTGCCCAAAACAATTGGGGGCGGGGGGGGGGGGCCAGAATTTTTATAATACCAGTAAAGGAGATTCTGGTGGGTTGGAGAAACGTTTTTATTAAAAATAAATTTAAATCCTCTGAATCTGCCTGCATGCCCTCCAGTGGCTGTAAAACTTTGCCTTACTGGGAGAAGGGTCCCTGGAAATAATTGTAAAATGTTAGCAAATCCACCACAGGGATTCCCTCTGCTGTAATTCCATCCTCCACAGAACATATCTGTCTCTGTCCACACAAGTCCCAGGACAGCTGCAAAGTCAGGCTAGCGGAAATTAAGTTCACAAATTAAGCTTCTGCAAAAATAGGAGCTGCATTCCAGATCTGAGGTTAATATCCAGAGTAGGGGCTTAGTTCTGACAGAAGCAAAACACCTGCAAATCCGCTTCAGATCAGTCTGTATTAAACTAGTCCCTTTTGAGCTGTTTCAGCAAAAACACCTCAAATTTTATAGGATCTGGAGATGTCACTCCCTTTTCACTCCAGAGACAAGATCTCTGGGACAAGGTGAGGTTGGCAGAGGGAAGTTCCAGGCTGGGGAATAGCCGACAGGGAGTATGATACCATGGGTTGCAAGGTCAAAATCCCAATATTATTTTCTATACTTCCCAGCATGGAATTCATGCCTAAAAATAAAGCAGGAAGGAAGATTCCCCCAAAGCACTCGGTCTGCCTGTCGTCTTCTTTGTTTAGGGAAAAAATTAAAAAAAATGTTTTCCAGACCACAAAAACCCTTGAAGGGCCACCCAGATGCTGACCAGAAGAGCAGCACCTTGTGCACATGACCGGGTGGCCGGCTGCTGTCTTTGGAGGCTGTAGCATGTGCTTTGCTTGGCTTTTTCTCCTTAGCATTGTCTGAAGGTCCACAAGTGCATCCAGCTGCTGGATATCTAGACTGTTGAGGCTGGGATAACCCAGATACCAGCCAAACCTGGGCAATATGCCTGCTTCCCGAAACACACAACCATTGATGAGTTATAGCTCCCAGGGTTTTGCACCTAAGTCCAAGCTGTACTTCTCCTTTGGGAACAGCTTCTCAGCCTGAGTGCTGTACCAGGTTCCTGATGCTGCCAGGTTTCTGCCTGTGGCACCATTCATTTGCTAAGTAGATAATCTGTTCAAGGATACCAGAAGGGCAACTTTAATATAAGTCTGAGGAAATAAGTATGAAAGAACATTGTACAGGTGGTTTGGGTAAGAGTGGTCATCATCAGTAATTTTCACTTGTTGAAAGAAAAAAAATTGGAGAGAACAACTAATCCTCTTTTTTTTCCATTGTAGATCACCAGATTAAAAATTGACAGGAACCCCTTCGCTAAAGGTTTCAGAGATTCTGGGAGAAACAGGTAACAGGAGCTTGTTTGTGTGTCCTCACTGATCTCTTCTCTCGTTCCCATGACGAGCGCACAGGGCACGTGTCTAAGACTGAGGAAGGCGTTTTGTGATCCCAATTAATTTTTACAGAAGTTTGCTGTAGACTATCTCTTAGAGGAATTAGAAGGACTCTTTTACTTTGCCTAAACAGATCCAATGTATAATAATGACTTCATTAGAAAGTACTTTCCAGGTTAGCCAGCTAGACTGACCCCGTTTCTTTTCATAAGTCTCCTCCAGTGCTGCTCCTGCCTCTGCCTGGATCCTACAGTCCCAAACCCTGATAGAGGGTTTTAGATATTCTTAGACAACATATCTGTAAAGACAACTTACCACTTTCCTGCTTGACAACATTTTTTCTGTGACTGTACTTTTTTGCTGTCTTATGTTTAATTTCCTGTTCACCGCTTCCTTAGTACCCCTTTTGTTACCACTACTTCCAAGGTTGTTTTCTTCTGTATATATGTTTTGCTGTTGTTTTCTTTTTTTCCTACTGGATAATTAATTTATGTATACTCATTTCTATTATTTTCACGTTCCTCTAAGCTTTTCCATTTGTCATGGAGAAATACAATTAAAACATTCTTTAGCATCTCTGATAAGTTATTAGTAAACTGTTCATGTATTACTGACATGGTGCCATGATATCCAAAGAATTACATAAAATAAATGAACTTGTAAAGATATTGTAGAGTTTCTAAAAAAAATGATAATAATTTGTTACTAAAATGAAGAACAGAAACAGAAAAATGGAGGATTGCAGATTGTAAACCAGACAAATAGGTCACAGGCTAACACTCTGCAAAATAACGAAAGTGGTAGGACAGGGGACCTAGACACTTTTGCTTCTTCTTTGTTGTATCTAGAGCTGCCTGAAGGCCATCTTTTAATTTTAATTTTTCACAGAAGATTCCAAAACTTGGTGCACAAATGCTTGCTTTACATTAGAAGAAAAATTGAGTTTCTAATAGGCTTGCAGGATAAAAGTGCAAAATATTCTAGTTTCAAACAATTTCAGTTTTTCTCCAGTGATGTCAAATTGTTTCACTTTGACTATGTTGCTCAATTTTGTCAGGATTTTTATGAAATCATAAGTGGAACACCTTAAACATTATTGAGAATATGTTATATTTTAACAACAAATAGTAAAACAGGAACTTTAATAAAAAAAATTTTTATATTAGTAACAGACATTAGAGAGTTATCAAAAAAGAATAAGAAAGTCCAAAGAAAAAGTTTCAACTTTTTCTGCCATTCATGAATCCAGCAGTGTGCAGGAGGTCTAAATATTTCAAATCTAAATGATGTGGGTATCCTTTAAATCAGCATGACAAAGAATTTAAACGTTAAATTAATTAGAGAATTAGACATATATGAGCACATTACAAGAACCCTAGGATTGTAAAGCAAGGCTCTGAGTGTGCAGACCAGAGTGAAAGTCGCGTGCATAGCCCTCATTTGCTGACCCCATGGGCACTGTAATTCAGTTTTTACTTGCATGCTCCTCTTGTGTGTGTTCACCAGGACCGCTGCCTCATTCATGGTTTGGTATGGGAAGCGTTCAGCGAATGGGCAACTGCCCTGTATTTCCCATCACCCGTGTAAACGCTACACTCTCCAGGATCACAAAGAAGACATCTTACTGACCTAGTGGCTTCCTAGCTCAGCTCCTCTGTTCTCATCTAAATGCAGCTATGTGAAAAGATGTTACTACCCTTATTTAATTCCTGCCGTGAGCATTAGTCCTGATACTTGAGGCATATGTGACTTTTACTCTGCTCTCCTCTCCTGCGTGGGGGAAGTAGTATGTGCCCTGCGAACAAGGTCTTCCCTGGGTGTAGAGATACAGCTGCGCTGGAGGCTGGGCTTGGAAGAGGGACTGATGCAGTTCCAGGTACATGGTGGGCTAGATTAACGTGGAAGGCATTAATAAGGTCCTAGCCCAGTGAATTTGGACAGTTTCCTGAAAAGGTTGGGAATTACTGATCTTTGTAGCTCATTGATTTAAGAAAGGGCAGGAAATTGCTACACGGTTGCAGCTGTGGGGAGGGCTCAGTAAGGCTCTCTGCTGATGTAAAGAGGAATTAAAATCTTTAAGGTATTACACATCAAAGAGAGCAGCCTGAGGCTTTAGGAAGAAAAAAACAGGCAAAGGTATTTGCAAGCGTATATAGCAGTCAGGCGCCTGCCTCACAAGCAGTGGTCTGGCTAAGGTTGCACCGCTATTGTCAAATAGGGGAGGACACTCTGACGCTCTGACGCCCTTTAAAGAGGACACATACATAGATGTACACATAGGAGGGAGAAAAGCATTAAGGTCCGAGCTGTGTGTAGAAAGGGCTCTCCAAATGGGACTTAACTGCTGGTTGGCTCCTCTTCCTCTCGTGATTTTCTAATCTCATCAGGATCACTGGTCAACTGGAGTGACGATTGTCATTCTCTGTAGCTTTCCACGTCCCCACAACAACTTTGGTCAGCTATGGTGCATCAACCTATAGCTGGAGAACATCCCATTCAAAACGCAGGCCTCCTCTGAAAAAGAAACAGGGTAATTTGGAAAAGGGTCCATTTGTGAAGCAGGCAAGGGTAGTATATGTCGAGAGGTTTTCTGTATAAGGTCTTAAAAGAAAAAAAAAATAGTGTGGCAGCAGTAGGGACCACAGAATGAGGCAGCTCCAGGGCATCATATCCCAGTGACATCGGGATACTGAAGCAGAGCCATGGTTAAAGTTTGCCAGCAAATGATGGAGAAAAAAACCAAACACTGGAAAAAACAGAGCATGGTGGGAGACGAGCAACTCTTAGGCCACTTCTTCCCTAGGATATTTCCTTTCTGCTCTGTGTTGAGGCTTTTCCATGAAATGGAGATGGATGTTTTTCCTTCAGTTGTTTCTTATTCTGACATTGTTTCACTGTTGTTGCCTGCTGCAGAAATTACTGGGTTGACTGTTTTTTTAAAAACTAGTTTCCCTTTTAAATCTTTCACTTCCATCAGCTCACAGTCTTCCTGTATGTTTCCTTACGAGTGTGCTCTGCCTTCATTAGTACAAGAGACTGCTAAAATCCTGCCGTCCTAGGGACACCCCATCACGATGTAACCGCCTGTATCCATCTGGGGGAGCGATCTTTTCATGGATCCCTTCTTGGATCTCCTTCAGTTGCTTGCATGGTTGTCTCCCTTCACAGCTGACTGCTTCAGTCCTTGCACTGGGAGAAGGAGCAGTGAGGTATTTCAGAGGGAAGGATGCAAACAGCTCAGCAGCTCTATGGTTTTTTGCTGTCTTGGAGCACTCACGCTATGTTAACTAATGGTGTTCAGAAATCTAGCCGTCAGCCTTGATGAGTTAGGGAGTTAGCCTGTGTTGAAAGGCCGATTCTTAGTTCCGTCTTATTAGAGATTCCCTCTACATGATCTTTGGTCCCTCTTTGCTTTATCTGCAAAAGCACATGAAGCATCTGTAAAAGTGAAACAAGAGTACCGATCCTGGTGGTGAAAGGATACGTACATCATGTACATATGAGGCAGATATTACTTGATTGCACTCCTGAACTTCAAGAGATTGAGAACCAGAGTTTTTGACATATGGAGCTCAGCTAGCCAAATGTTTGGGTAGCGAGGGTGCAGGTTTAATGCCACAGATGCTATTTTTGGAGACTGAATAAAGTTCATTTGACAGGGGGTTCCTTGGGGGAGCTCCTTATCCAGGAGGAAGCCAGAAGGGATGACAGTCAGGAAACCCAGCAGGGTGAGGGAAAAAAAAAGAACCTAAGCTGAAGGCAAGAAACAGCACTTTCCTTTCAGGTGTGGGCAGCTGAGGTGGATAAAAATTGTTTGTGTTGGAAATATTCTTTGACCTTTTGTTTAGGGTAAGAGAGCCAGGAGGGTGCTTGGAGCCAATAGTTTGGCTTCCCCAGTGAACAATGAAATGATGACCTGAATGCTGCGTGCAGCAGGAATGGCAAGGTTGGCCATATGGGATGGATTATGGAGGTGCACAGATAGCTCATACATCTTTTTTCATTTTTCAGACAATGGGACTGTTTCATTTATTGCCTATTATTAAAACTTTATAGCACTAAAAATAAAAAAATGAATGAAAAAGAGAGAGCGAATTTTGGATACCTTTTAAAGGACTGACCTTATTAAAATAAAGCTGGCAGTGAGTCCTCTTCTGATACTTTTTTTACTTCCTTCATAAAGATGGTGTGAGAGGGGAGGGTTTATGGCCTGATAGACAGTTTGAAGTCATTTTTTCGGTGCAGTTCTTCGGAAGAGAAAGTGGATGCCACATGGGTAATGTCCGGCAGACTTGGTACCAGCAACCCTCACCAAAGCCCAAGAGAAGTTGCTGAGATATGAGAAATGCTGAAAACAATTCTTCTCTTGTCAGCACTTATTGCTGTCCCAAAATGTCTCTTCATTGGCCAGGTTGGGTTTGTTTTCCCTGTTTGGGGCTGGAAAACACATGGAGCAGCACTCCAGTATTTCTGCTGACTAGGAGAGCATTACCTTTCTGTCCTGTGGTGGAGGTCTGTGATGTGGCTCTGGATATCTGGGTTACCACACTGATGTCATAAATTGCTATGCAAGAGATAGTTGTTAGAGTTGCAGTGATGGAGTTTCTTGATTCCCACCCCCTCACCCCACAACCTTTTTTACAAAAATAACAATACGTCACAGGAAGAAGAAAAAAAAATATAATGAAAATTTAGGCATAGAGTTGTAAAATCAGTCACACAAAGGTGGTGCGCATTCTGACCTAAGCTCTGACAGGAGGGTGACAGGAGCTATGTCCACAGCAAAGGGGCTGTAGACCTGCTCCCCTGGAGCAGAAGGGGGTGGGTCCCTGGTGGCATCCCTCCTTTCCCTGGCATACAGGGCAGGAATAGAGCAGCTTTGCAAGCTGCTCTGGTACACTCAATGCTGCCATTTACCCTCTGTGGGCTCGCAGGCACAGTAGAGTCCAACCCCTGAAAGCAGTATATTATTCCTGATTTACTCTTTTATTTCTTCTTTTTATTATCTCCTGACTATTCTCTTTTACCCTTTTCTTTCAGAAATACAAATTATATGGTACTTGGGAGAACTATATTGACACAGGGGAAAGTGGTAGACAGAGAGCTGGAAACTTTGAGCTGTGAGTCAAGCTGAGCTGAGAATGATGCAGGCTCCAGGCAGAGGCAGGGCTAATAGCTTTAACCTGCCTTTACAGTTTCTTCGAGCTACCTCCTGTTAGGGGTTGGATTTTGCTGGAAGGGAGTCACGAGAGGAGAGCTAGAAGTCAGATGCTGGTGCAGAGTGGGGTTACGTGCACGGGGATCTAATGACTGAGACGGACTGTGTGAACACTGGTTTTAGTGAGCTGGCCTCCCTACTTACCCACACAATCCTTGTGGCAGACACAGAGCAGTTGGATTAGCACAGCTGGAACTTTCAGTCTGGATTTCTGGATGTATTACGTGGTTTTAATCATCAAGGCAGGGTCTTTCAACAGCAGGTCTTGTGGCATTGTGACCCACTCAGGGCATTTTAAGCCCCCTGCATGTATGGTACCAGAAAGTCCGCCCTCGGTGTTTGGGTTGGGGATTGTTTCCTGACGGTGCAAAAAGGTACCATTCTCTTCCTGATTGTGTGTGTCGAGAAGCAAATGGAGTCTGAATATGTGTGGCTTTCTCACGTAGGGAGTGGAGGAAATCCTGAGGGTAGTACCTGTAGTCAAAGAGCTGGGAACACAGAGCCCAGCTTAGCAGATGAGTTCACGTCCTGCACTGCCTTGCTGTCTCTGAGCTCCATGAGCTGGCAGAGGCCACTGTATTAACCAAATAGTTTTGTTGTAATGTGCTCAGCACTAGTGTGAGACTGCTATGCAGAGATGTCTTCTGTTTCTACTTCTAACAGCTTAGCAGCTAATAAACACCATGCAACAACCTCTCTTCTAAACCTCCTCTTAAAATACAGAGTTTGGTTTGCCAACTCCAATGTATTTAAAGCATCTGAGCTTCCGGGGAGACTTTGGAAAGTTAACTGAGCGAGTGGAGGCACGTGCAGAAAGACATTTTCAGAAGCAAAAGGCAGCTCCAGTATCAGTTCAACATCTGATGAGAGGCTCTGGGGATGTTAAAGCCTTTTGCATTGAAAGGGGATATGTTCTCACATTTGACGAAGCATCTCTAGTCGTGGTCTGTCAGTGCAAGGGCTATAGCCTACTGCTGGAAAAGAGGCAGGGGAAGGCAAGGAATGGGGAACAGAGCAATGTGCAGCTTCTACAGAGGAGAGCCTTTCCTGGGAAGAAACTCCAGGGGGTTGCCTTGTAAAGAACATCGGGGTCTTTCGCTGATGATGCACCTATGTTCTCACTGAGCCCATGGAGTTAGAGACTTTCAGCACAGCTAGCATTCTGTGGTGAAAATAAGAACAAATCTGAGACCCCAGCCCTTCAAGAGGAAAAGTTCTCACTGGATTTTTGACTTTTTCTCTTTGGTACTGTCTTTGCAGTGAGTTAGGGACCAAAAGCAGAGATGCCTCTTATGCATTTCTAGTTGAAGTTCAAAACCAAGGAGATTTCCTTTTGGATGGCTTCCCATAGCACTTCAAAGCAGTGTCCAGAACTAGGAGGTGGCAGGGAAAGACAATTCATGAAATGTCTCTGATCCTGAAGGCTGAATCCCAGACCTCCCTTGTTTGCATCACAGCTTGCATCCACAAAGTGTGGAAGCCTGCCCTATGATAAAGCGTGCCTTGAAGAGTTGATGGTTGTATGTCCCCTTCAAAGCAGACAGAAAGTTTGGGATCCTTGTTAAAAAAAGAAAAGGAGCTGGAAGACTGTTAGGAGCTTTTGAAATCCTGGGCTGGGGAAAATTTCGTTTTACTCTAGTGGCTAGCACCTGTGCAGGAAGGCTCACTTGAGGAATTCACAGATGCCAAGGTGACCTTTCGGTGACTGCTGGCAGCCTGTCAAGCAAGGTCAGAGCCCTCTTTCCCCAGTGCTGATACCCTTGCCAGCTGACTGACATTCTTCTTCTCTCCTTGCTTTATTTTCATTGCACAGGACAGGGCTGGAGGCCATTATGGAGACCTATGCCTTCTGGAGGCCTCCCGTGCGCACTCTCACCTTTGAAGACTTCACTACCATGCAGAAGCAGCAAGGTGAGTGTACAAAGGGCATGCACATAGCTGTAGAAAGAGGAGGAGAAGAGGGTGTAAGAGCAGCAACACGCTCTGCTGTGTGTCCAGCAGCCGGGATGGGGATGTCACACACCTTGTTGAGATCTTGACTGCTGTGAAAGGACACAGAGCAGAGAGGATGGGTGGAAATGGTGGACAGGCTGTGCCTTATGAGGTGCAATGGAGCTGCTTCATCTCCCTGGTGTCCCCAGCACTAGAGCTAGAAGGAAGAGCAGGAAGGATCGCAGGGTTAGGCAAACCAGCCCAAGTACACGGCATGAGTTAAGTGTGAAGAGAGCACAGAGAGGCTGAGGAAACACTCCAGCATGTCAGACACATTGTTCTCCATTTACAGTTAACGTTTGCCATTTGTGTGGAAACACAAGGGGAAGGGGTGTGTGTCCTCTGGAAGCTTTAGGAGGCCAGAAATGTGCCTCCCCCTAGGATCATGCTGCCTCGCTTTTAAAACTTCGTGGCCTTGCTGGAGGGACTTTCAGTTAGTACAAGTCTGGGAGGAATTATTGGGTAGGCTAAATGTTTTCTGCTTGTTCATGCTGTGTCTTTTCATAGCTTCTGCCCTTTACATCTCTCATTTGTTAAGTAGAGCTTTCATCTCTAGTTTCAGGCTGTTACTATTTTTTTTTTTCATTTCATGGGTAATTCATTTCATTGCAGCTATTTTTAGTTAAAAACACAGTGATCACTGAGAATAGAGGTGTCAGGGCAACCTAGTACTTTTTTTATTCCGATATACATGCAAGAAAAAAACCCATCCAAAACTATGTTCAAATGTGACACCTATGAGGTTAAACAATCAAAACCAAATGCATGCCCTGTGTAACAGATTCTCCAGCCTCTCACACCTGAGCTTGACATCACCCCAAAGCTTCCCTCTAGACTTTGAATCCATCTGGGGATGACGTGGTCTCCTTCAGAGAAAGGGGAGCAGCAGTGGCTGCCAGGGCTGCACATCACCAGGGCAGGATCAGAATGGGATTCAGTGCAGGAATCTCTTCTGGCTCTCTGTCAGTTCCCCATGCAAGACCCCAGAGCCCAGGTCACCTGCTAAACCATTTTTCTGATGGCAAAGCACCAGAGGAGGACAGAGCACACTCCTGCCGGCTGTGTTAGACTCCCCGTGCATGGTCTTTACATGACCACCCAACCCTTCTTGAACAGCGCAGCATGGAGCAGGAGAGGTTTTGCGCAAGCTCGGGGCCTTGTGTCGAGGAGCACTTGCGGTGGGGTATGCGGTCGGAGATGGATTAAAGCAGGGATTCAGAAACGTTTTCATCACCCACCTAAATAGAAACATAGCAGCCTCTCCTCCTGGTCACGGTCGCTGAAGCAACCTCCCTCCTCTGTCTCACTCCCTATTCGGACTCACACGCCTCCCCTCCCTTCCCCTCCCATTGGTTATCAGATAACATCCTAGTGGCAAGTCCAGCTATTGCTTACGTGGTAAGGTAATATTAGGAAAGGAAAATATTTAATGTATTTTTAGCTTGTTTTAATATAGTTTAGCAGCTGAAAAACCAGGAAGCAAGCCAGTACCCTGTGACCAGCCGGCTCTGTGCAGACCACCACCACTGCACCACAGACTACCAGGCTTAGGGCAGCCCTTAACTAAAGCTGTGTCCACAGGTCGGGCTCCAAAGTTAATAACCCACTACAAAACAGTGCTCTCGAGCTCTGCATGCAGCCATGCAAAATGTTCTCAAGATAACGAATCAGAAATATTCCCTCCATCATAGTGCTCACCTCTTCAGCTGTTGCTGTAAGAAGCTGACACCTGGTCTCAGCAATAGGTGCAAAGCCAAGGTACAAACACACTCTATTTTAATTTATGGCTGCTGGGACAGCCCCCAAGGGCCAGCACAAATATGCTGGTCTGGAGGCCTTGGGATTGCTGGCAGAAAGAGCAAGAAATGATGAGGTGGCTTTAAGGCACATGTGATTCTTCCCTTCAAACATAAGATGACCAGGAGGTACAGTGTCCATACCTCTTCATCTCCTTGCTTTCAAGCACATGAGCTGTGTGACAGGTGAGTAAATCACTGGTGTTTGGCAGGTGACTTCAGCATAAGCTATTGAGCTTTAGATCCTCTGAACCTTAGCCAGTTTTCATGTAAGTGACTTGCCTGGGACTCTACTCCTCTCTCCCACCTGAAGCTTCAGTGCTCTGAGCTGCATGCTGTTATCTCATATCCTTGTGTATTTATGAATGAGAAGATTTCAGGGTATTTTTTAAATTTTATTTAATTTAATTTTTATTTTTTTAACAGACACTTTAATTCTAGATCATGCTGTTGTCTCAAAACCTGGGTGAATATGTGACATTGCTGAATAAACATTTGAGGAATTGCAGGCCTCCATTTTATCCCTTGAATTGTTAGCTGGGAAACTGCAGGAGACTTTTGGGACTAGATGTGTCCACTGCAGCTTAGGAGGAGTGCATACTTACTACAGAGAGACAAGAAGAGAGCAGCAAAAGTTACCACATGCGTAGGAAGAAACATCATTGATGAGGAGCAAGTTATGGTTGTTCAGCCTGGTGAGGAGGGAGAGAGTACATAACAGTTTTGAAATAAGATGCCATCTGTGGTGGACAGGAAAAAAAACAATAGGCTCAAGTTATATGAAGTCTAGTGAAGTGCTGGAACAGACCACCTGTAGGAACTGTGGAATTCAGCCTTGATTTTGTACAGGAGAGTCCCCTTTACTGTGGTAGGAAAAATGATGCTTTCTGGGGCAGAAGCTTGGGACTTCAGCAGCATAAATATGGTGCCTTTCCTGCTTTCCAGCTAGATTTTTCTGTGCTATGGATTGCTATGGATTCTTAGCTTTTCTTTTCTCACTTGGTAATTTTTTCATGAGTTGAAAGTGTTATCTGCCTTTTCCAAGACAGTTTTGCCAAACAAATGCAACCGAATTATTTGGTTAGGTTAGAGATTTGACTGATAGAAATAACTGTGTATGTGTGATGGATTTTTGGAGAGTGTGTAACTTATTGCCATGTCTCAGCTTGGAAAAGTTAGCATTAGTGTGTATTAAGAAATGAGTAGCTGACTGATCTCAAAGCTGACTTGGTAACTGTGAATACAGCATCCAGTGAGGACAGTCCTAGTGTTGCTCTGCCGAGACTGGTTCCAGTACTAACTTGTCTGGAACTAAACGAAAGAGTGCAGTTGCTAAAAGGTACAAATCTTATTAAGATTGCAAAATGGTCAGTAATGATGGGGACAAAGGTATGAAGGGCAATCGAGATTGCTTGGTAACCTGCATGCATTCAAACGAAGTGACGCTTTTAGTTCAGCCAGATACAATATCATGTGTCTAGAAACACAATGTAGGACATACACACCCACTGAGTGTGCTGGAAAGTGTTGGCACTGACAAGAATTTGGAGGTCTCAGTGGATAAGCCACTGCACAGACAAGGGACAGTGTATGTAATGCTGTGATAAAAAGGGACGTGCAATCTTTGGTGTAGAAAAAAAAAAAAAGTGGTAAGCAGTGGGGAGACAATTTCCTAGCTGCAAACTGACATTACGATATGTCTTCTACTGTATGTGTTTTTAAAGGGTGGAAAGAGATTGACGAGGATTCAGGGGAAAAAGAAATAGAATGGTTTGTTGGATGGACAAGATGCCTGAGAATTTTTTGCATAGTTAATCAAAAAGAAGATCAAGTACCAAATTTTCACGGCCTACACTATCTTGCAGAGAGAAGAATACGTGGTAGCTTTGTGTCAACCATCCTCAACAGACTCTTATGACTGCAATTTCCATGTTTTTATGACACAACTTTGTGGAACATTCAAGTGGCTCTGTTGGAGTAAACTGAATGTTCATCCCTTTTTGTGGGATGCTAAGAGATAAGGAGAACAGAAGTTCCCCCTCATCCACCTTTTTCATACATTTAATTTTTTACAGATTTTTATGTCCCTCTTCTGTGCTTCTCACAGTGAATAGCACCAGTCATTTCATTTCATTTCTCTTCAAGTGGGAAGTTTTCCAGGTTCTTTAAAAACGAGTCTGCACAGAACATTCCAGATGCATCCACATGATACAATTATCTAAAGGTATTATAATTTTTCCCACATTATCCTTTCTGCCATACAACATACATCCTAGTGCTTTGCTTATTTGTTTGGCCCAAGCTGTATGTTGAGTGAGGGCCACAGTGACACACCGAATCGATACTCAGTGTGCTGGATGCAGCTGTTTCATACAGGGATTAAATAACTTTCTAATCTACAGAATGATAGGTTTCAGCTGCCACACAAACTGAGAGCCTGATAGCACGATACAGATGCCTGGTGTGGCTGACTTCAGGGGTCCATGAGCTTTATTTGCATGTGTTGCCATTGAAGTAAAGCACATCACTAAGTCTCTGCAGATCTGTGACCTGAGTGGACACCAATAGTGATCATAGTCCTACGAAGGAGAAGAACATGCTGTTTCTGTCAGTGAAGCCCCCTCTGGCCTGAGAACAAAACCTCTCTTTTGGAGCATGCAATCCAAAAGCCGTCACAGCTTTACAAGGGCAAGCACCATGTTAGACACAATCACAGCAGATCTGCCGCCAGTTTGGAAAAAAAAGTCCCTCCCTGAACAAAACCTTTGCAAGAAATGCTCAGAAAACATCAATCCAGGAGAGACTGACCTTCTGGAGCATGATGTCACCCTCTCTGCAGTCTACTTATTACTAGGGAAAAAGGGGCCTTGGGATTATTGAATGCACATGGCAATAAGATGTGGGGAAAGCCAAGAATCTATTAAAGTTTTTAATTGGAATATATTTTCAAAATTTAGATTGAACCTCATCCAGATTCTCATTATTAAAAATATGTGGCTCAGTTTCTTGATTTTAACAGAGAACATAAAAAAAAAAAAAGATGGGGAGGGAGAAAATAAGAGTTCCAGTAACTCTGTATTGTGTCACTTTCCAAGAGTAAGAAGAGCTATTGCTGGCTCCTATGTGATATACAGTTTCCCGCAGGATATTGTGATGAGCAGATCACTATCAGTGACTGTAAGTTTTGCCAGAACATAGAGACTAGAAAGACACTGTGACCATACTAGAATAGTGATCAGTATCTGATCCTTCCTACAAAAGCTGATGACTTATGCAAGAAGTAAAATTGAAGCTACACTGGCAGCTGGTAAAAAGAATTGCCTCCTAAGCAAAATTTCAGGACCAGTATGAGAGTCACACGGTGTGGTATATCAGCAGGTTTACAGCACATAAAATTTTACTGCACCATTAAATTACTGTTTTGACACATGCATACCAAATCCGCAAGAGTCAAACGTCTTGGCTTTGACTGGTGAGTTCTCAAGGCAGGTTTCCTTTCAAATGAGGTTTCCTTACTTGAATAAGTGCCTTTGCTGAGGACTCTACCAATTGCTTTCAGTAGATTCAACCCGTTCTCCATCAACTTGAGCATCTACATTGATCTTAGACTGGAGACCTGAGGTAGACAGGCCACCTGTGAAAGAGTCAACAAAATTGTCATTAATGGTTGTTGAGATTAGCATCAAGAACTTGAAATTTGTCTCAAAGGGTACCGGAGGCAAAGAAGGGTGTGCTCCTCATGGATAAGACAGCTGTTGCTATCTGTGGTATCAGCAGGTATGCTGCCATCTCCAGAGCAGCACGCGTGTACAAACTGGCAATTGAGTACAGCTCCTACTGTCTTCCTCTGAGAGGGAACATCATAACCCTGCAGTCTTGTGTCAACAAGGATATGCACAAAAGGCTCCCTCTGCTCTGTGTGGAAGAGGTTCAGTCTTCTCATTTACTGCTGGAAAGGAACAATGTTTTCTTGTAGTAGCGATGAGTCCAGACAGACCGTAAGGCTGTATGATATATCAGCAGATGGGAAACATACCCTGAGCTCAGGTGTTGCTGCTTTCCCAGCTTCCCTGTCTGTAAACATTATCCTTTTCATGCAGGCATCACCTGTCTTGCCAAAGTTTTTCTGTACCGCTTGTTACTCATTTCTTCTTTGTTTTAATACAAGTCTCCGTATCGGGTGTGGTGCTCAGAGAGCTGCCCTGATTGCACCCATCTGAAAACAATATTCTGAATGCACAAATGTGTATTGGTGTCAAGTGAAGGGAAGACTGAGCCCTCCAGAACTTCATCTGAAGACATCAGAGGTGCCTTAAGGCAGAAAGACACAAATAACTGTTAAGATCCTTTTGGCTTTATCTGAGATCCCAGATCCCCAAAATAGTGTCTCCTAAAAGGGTGGAGCTGCTGATGTCAAAGGAGGCTGAACATCTGCTTGGCCACTTGCCTCCTGACGGCAGCCGTCGGTTCTCTCAGCAATGCCACCAGGATAATCTGGATGCTGCTTCCGTTTCAAAATCAATTGTGAACGGTCTAGGCTATTGGCAGAGGTCAGATATCTGGGTTTGGTCTCAATTATCTTCTTGATTCTTTTGACCTTGACGAGGAGATTGGAAACAGAGCAGTTGTTGCCAGAGTTATTGGGATCAAGAGCTGGTTTCTGCTGCATACTTCAAATGGCTAGTAGATTGTCTCATGTAAATGAAGCAACAGCGAACAAACTGTTCCAGCTTCTTCTTGGTTGAGCTGCAGACAGTTTTGCTTTAGGGAAGGGGTGTTTCTGGTGCTTCAAGGTCTCATCTTTCACAGTGAAAAGCTAAAATACGCTCCCAGATGTGACATGAGGGGCTGAGAGTCAAAGTCTGTGCCGCTCCCTGACGACCTGAAAGGAGCCTGAAGCACTCTGTTACTCCCTGAAGGTGTTCACCCCGAAGTCTAATGACTGAAGCCTAAATCTCTGTTATCTCATGGATAGTGATCAGTTTTCACATGAATGAATGGAGAGGGACAATGATACTTTCAAGATTTGCACAATTTACTCAGTGGTGTGTGCTTCGAGCTTGCCACTCAATACCGTGACATTGTTCCCAGTTCAGAAATTTGAACCACAATGCCTCTGGGGTTTTATAGTTGTTTATTGCATTTTTTAATCATTTAATGTGCTGGAGCTTCCAGGCCCTGTGTTGGCCCAAAGCAGGCTCCATCAAGAATGGCAGGAGAGGTTTGCAATTCAGTTTACATTTGTCACCACCAAAGAAATCACCATGATTTCAGTTAATCTCACTTGCAAAGTTGCAGCAGCTTCTGTTGTGACTTTCTGAAGAATTTGTGCCACAGTCCTTTTCTGCATCCTGTTTTCATTCAGTGTCATCTCCTGGGGTAGCTTTCGTTACATGACCCCCTTGTCAATGCCCAGCTGATGGTTGTAAATGTGAGGAACAGTGCATAATTATCACTGATCAGCAATTTTCTCCGCTAAAGTGGAGTGCTCATCATCCTTCAAGCCTGAGTTGATTTGATCTGACTGTGCTTGAAAGAAGGGAAACAGGAGACATTTCTGTAGGAGCTGATGTACAGCTCACGAAAGTTTTGTGTACACCATGTTACAACTGTCTGCACACAAGACAGAAAATCCCATCCAACAGGCCTTCTCCTGAGACAGTGGGGAGCTGGCCGAAGAATACTGCTTGTTTATATGAGGAACAGAAACCCTTGTATTAAAGACAGTTGGGGGGGACTGAGAAGGGAATGTTGTCTCTTACTTTTGGGAGAGCTGTCTTGGTGCTCTGTGTATAGATCGGAATGGAAATCAGATGTCCTGAATTGTACTTTTTGTCCACGTTAGAAAAAAAGGGTTTTTTTTACCATTAGATCTTGAAAATATTTTATCTCGGAGGATGACTGAGGCAAGTTTTATCTCTAGCTTTCTGACTGCCCAGTTTGTGTTGCAGAAATCTGTAAGAGCTAAAGGGAACTAAAGTGTTATTCTGAGTTACCATTAATTCCAGTTATTCTTGTAATTTGAGGCAAACTTATAAAAAAGGTCCTTCTCTATAATTTACTAACCTTAAATAAAATTTCCTTTTGTGCCATACAGTACATACTTTCTCCCTTAAATCTATTACTGTAACCATCTTTTTTGCGTTCTGTGAGCCATATCTCAAAGAACTACAAAGCACTCTTTATGTTTCCCCTACCAACCCAGCAGCTTGGCATGCAGTAGATTTTGGGTCTCATTCGGGCCTTTTAAAAATTTTACCAGCGGATTCATAATTTGATAATTGGCCAAGTGCTCTAGAGAGAAAACAGGCAGCTCTGTGAAGACAGAAATGGCTCTCATTCCCATGAAAAAGAGAAGTTTTCATTCCTAGAAACAGGGAAAGAACAAAGAAAGAGTCCAGCACGTCACAAACCAGGGTTCCCTGCCCTTGCTTGATGGGATGAGAAAGAGGCATCAAAGCTGTTTAGTTTTCCAAAGTGGTGAAGAAAGAACTCAGAAAGGTGGTGCAAGAAGGATGTGATGAAGAATCTTTCAGTCCTTCTGAAGGTTGTAGGTTTGAGTTTTGGAAAACTAGGAATGGGAAGAGAGACTTTGGGCTGTCAGTTATACTTGTAAGACAAAAGTTGTCATGCCTAGAACTTAACATTGTG